>CM050421.1:10446958-10806627 GCA_027564155.1 Gymnocypris eckloni scoliostomus
TCAATTAAAATAGTGTGACCGTGTTGCATATTAACAATCTTTTGCCACCTTCACTGGTCTATTCAATTGATCACTATCAATCCACCTCTATCTTCCTCTCCCTTCGAATTTAGTCTCTTATATTTCATACAGTGTAAGTTCAATAAACCCATTAATCTCAGAAAAAGGACAGTCCAACTACTTAACCAGGGATTTATTTGACATTAGATGGTACCAAGGCCAAAGGGGCATCTCAAATTACAATCATCATATTGCACATGTCAAAAGTCGTGTTAGCTGTACAGTGATTGAAAGATTTTATTAATGTAATGTATGTAAATGTTAAATTCTTCAACATTATATGATATAATTACATCATACTAAGCTTCAGAAAACGTGAAAGCACTTTACTAATGTAACATTAAACTGGAATGGAAGGAGAGCATTTTGAGGCTAGTTGCAAATTAAATGCAACCAACTATATTGTAAGTTAGCCCAGTACTTTATTAGCAGAGACTTGCTCTAATGCTGAAACGTTATCTAAATAATTTATATTCAGCCTGACAAGGCCAGATGAGTGAACAGTCATTTTGGAATGAACAAGAGATTTTTTTTCTTTCTGTCTCCTCAACTTTCTCCTTTTGTCCCTATGGAGCCATCCAAAAACATGACCCAATATCTCTGTGCCATTTTTAAGCATGGCTTAAAATAAGTTATTATGAGGTAACCAGGCAAACCAGACCACAGCCACACCCATTTATCCCCAGCAGGAGAAGAGGCTTTCTGGTAACAATGTGATTTAAGATGACAGCCAGTGCTAAAAGACTTTTTATTTAAACATTATTTTTCCATGGGTTCCATATATATAAATGGTAAAATGCAGACACAAATACCTATATTGTTCAAAAGTTTTGTTTTCGTACCGATTAAAAAAAAGTATTATTGCCTTATGCTCAACAAGCCTGCATTTATTTAATCAAAAATACAGTAAAAAATTATATTGTGAAATATTACACTTTAAATTAATTAAATAAAAGTTCTTTATTTATAATTAAATGTTTTAAATATATATTAAATACAATTCATTTTAAAATGTCATTTATTCTTGTGATGTCAAAACTGTAATTTTCAGCAGTCATAGCCTAGTCTTCTGTGTCACATGATCCTTCAGAAATCATTCTGCTCCAATATTTGGTGCTCAAAATCATGCTTATAATTATTACCAATGTTGAAAACAACTGTGCTGCTTAACATTTTTATTATGGAAAATATAATACTTTTTTCAGGATTTTTTACATTATAAATGTCTTTACTGTCACTTTTGTTATTCTTAGTCTAATAATTATGATTAATCGTTTTGGATCCATATATGCATATCTGTAAGTCTCATTATAATGTATACAATTCAACACTAGAACACAGGTCTTTTAATTTGAAGAAGAGATTACTACAGTTATATAAACAGCCGATTACAATTTACTGAATATATATTACTAAAGTAACCAAACCATGAAATTAAAGTACATTTTATATTGAAATATTAAAGATATGCCCCAATAACTTGTATTAAACAACAAAACTTAGCATTTTCTTACTGTTTTTAGGGGTACCAACATTATTCACATACTACATTTACATTTATGCATTTAGCAGACACTTTTATCCAAAGCGACTTTCAGGTTATACATTTTTTTATCAGTATGTGTGTTCCCTGGCAATCGAACCCACAACCTTTGCGCTGCTAACGCAATGTTCTAACCACTAAGCCACAGGAACAGTGCATTCATATACATTCAAATATGCACTATATTTGTATATACACTATATTATACAAAATATTTGCATTTTGTATGAAAGCCAGAAACTTTTGTCTTTCGAGAGCTGTAAAATCCAATCACCGGTTAATAGCAAATGAAAGTGTTTTAGTGTAGGGGCCTTTCAGTACTTATTGTGGCAGTGTGGGTCAGGGTGGGTGTCAGATGTTAGTCTCACATTTACTCACTAAACCACAAAAGAAAGATAAATTACTGTGTTTATTCCCATAAGAAACCACGGAGGAAGAGAAATGGACAGTTTTATTTCAACCGGACTCACGGAGGAGGAAAGATCATTACATTCAATTCCACTGGAAACCACAACCGTCTCAAAAAT
This sequence comes from Gymnocypris eckloni scoliostomus, assembly GCA_027564155.1. Taxonomy (NCBI): domain Eukaryota; kingdom Metazoa; phylum Chordata; class Actinopteri; order Cypriniformes; family Cyprinidae; genus Gymnocypris; species Gymnocypris eckloni. The sequence goes on from CM050421.1 coordinate 10,449,089, forward strand.
GCAGTTAGAGTTGTTTATTGCAACAACTCTGTCTACACACACACACACACACACACACACACATCGAGTTTAAGGTGCTCAACAGTTGTCATGGTGATGGCTTTGAATCCATTAACTATGCAGGAAACATCTTAATTAATCTTGATGATGACAGTGTGACTGTCCTTCCGGAAAAATCCACATCGATTCATAAACAAACCACTGAGATTCATAATGAATGATGCAGTGCTGCAGACATTAGCTTGTGAATCATTAAATAATTATTTTCTGAGATTGTGAAACGAGAAGATAATGTCCTAAAAGTGTAAACTGGTTTGATTAAAGTTTATTTTCTTAGATCTCACTTTAGATGGAGTTTCATTTTATTTTTTCGATCATTGTGGCTCTTTCTGTATCAGATGCATACTGATTTATCAGTATAATAAGCCATCAGTTCTGTTCCGTATGGATAGGAAAAGCCTTCAGCAATATGAATTAAATTAACATTTAACATCAGAATTGCAACTGACACAATTATTCAATCACATATAATGTAGAAAAGAAAATGAAAAGGTCTTTTACTTTTTAAAAAGTTATAGGCACTTTGAAAAACATTGACATCACTCGTAAAAATGCAATGCCCTGATGAGTTACAATCATGATATACAGTAAGAAAATTTAATTAAAACATTAAAACTAAATGTGTTAATACAAAATGGAAAAGCATTGTATACCAGTGAGTCTAAAAACATTTAGTTTTAGGTAAAAAGAGATAGAGACAAGATAGAGAGATTATTGGACATGGCTTTAAAAAAGTAAGCCAATTTACACAAGCAATCCTGCCTTGAATTAGCAGGTAATGACTCAATTAGCTTTCATTTTTGCACAGAGGAGATTTGGCTGCATAAATTAGCCTGCATTCATTGATAAAGTGTCAGTAGTAAAGGACAGCTCACAAATACTGCAGCCAATCTCTGTCACTGCTAGTGACAGCGCAATATAGATGTCCGGCTGGACTTTGTATTTGAGCCAAACGGACCTGGTGTCACTCAGAGTATGACATGGGAACGTCGGGGGTGCCCAGGGGACGGACGGTCGCCAATGCCCTGAAAAGGTCAACTTGACACCGGCAGAGTCCCATCGACCTGTCCCCGGCCTGGCCAGTGGAAAATCAGATAAACTTAAGACCACTCATCGATCCTCAGATACACAGCACAAATGTTGGCTCCGCTCAAATCTTCACGGTGCATATCATTAAGAAGCGAGTCAAATTCAGAGTCACGCTATACAATGTGAAGTCTACTTTAAGAATACGACAAAGAACGGTGAAAAAGGAGTGGAGCAGGAAGAATTAAAGGTATTAGTTCACTTAAAATGTTCTTACAATTTACCCACTCTCAGGCCATCCAGATGTAGATGAGTTCGTTCCTAAATTTGAACAGATTTGGAGAAATTTAGCATTACATCACTTGCTCACCAGCAGATCCTCTGCAGTGAATGGGTGCCGTGAGAATGAGAGTCCACACAGCTGATAAAAACATGACAATATTCCACATGTAAGTAATCCACAAGATGTGTGTTTGTAACAAATCTATCGAGACATTTCTAACTTCAAACTGTTGCTAAAATACGAGTTCTCTATTTATAATGTTTCTTTCTCCATTGACATTGTCTTCTTGCATGAATTATGTACAGATCAAGCAAGGTTTACAAGTGAAAACAGTCCAGAACATGCAGCTTTTCACTTCACATGATGTTAATTGAAGGACTAAAGTCATGTGGATTACCGTGATGTTTTTATCAGGTGTTTGGACTCTCATTCTGACGGCACCCATTCACTGCAGAGGATCTGCTGGTGAGCAATTGATGTAATGCTAAATTTCTCCAAATCTGAAACATACTCATCTTGGATGGCCTAAGGGCGAGTACATTTTCAGCAAAATTTCATTTTTGGGTGAACTATTCCTTTAAACATAGAGAAAATCTATCTGATTAATTGATCCATTTCTATGTGTAAACACGAATGACCAGATGGTCAGAAACTAATGGAGACGTTCTGATTGGGACAGACTGTAATTCAACCACAAGTTGGCTCAAGCCAACACGGTTTATTCTCCTGATTAGTGCTCTCCATATGTTCATTTAGAGTGTAAAAGGGGAGAATTTGTGGAACTACGACAGGAAACCTGTGCGTTCAACGGAAGAAGCCGTCTGTATGCTGACCACTGCATTACTTTTATCAGTCCTCACACCTTTGTCTTTGCCAATGCACGTGTGTCTGTGTATACTTTTGCAAAGGTGGCTGATAAACTATTACTCTTTGTGATGCATGCAGGGCAAAGGTGTACGACCCTTCCTGTCAGTCTGATGAAAGTCATGTGTGCATTATTTTCAGTCAACTTCTGTAATCTGTACGAGAGGAAGTGTCCGCCATGTGTGTTGACGTGCATGTGCCTGGGTGTATCTTAGTTTCTTGTTGGTTTTCTGTGTACACATAAATTGTGTCCTGGGGAAATGACAGCATGAACTTCATGATAACAGGTCAAGGTTACAGTCATTGCATTACAAACATGCCCAGAACTTCTCACATGACTGCTTCAGAGCAGCTGGTGCTGCAGTAATTTAATCACAATGTCGTCACTTTGTAATTATGGCAATTAACAGGACTTATGAGTACTTGTAGGTCTGTTTTCATACGGTTTGAGTATCAAAAAATGTACAGATTGGCAATTCCAAACACATAAAACACAGATGTGTTTGTTTAATGTAGTGTGCATAAAAAAGTCTAAAAGTGAAAAAGATCACACCCTTTGCTGTACCACATGGTTAATTCTGGGCTGAACTTTGACCTTGATTTGTGTTAAAGAATTAAAACTTCAGGTCAAGATTTTTTGGTTTATTTATTTTAGCATTGAAGCTACTGTATTCTCAAAACTGAATAAAATAATGCTTTAGCAGATATATACATTTAAAATGTATATTCTTTCTATTCTGGGAAAATGGGCTGAAAAAATTGATGACTCCTTCATCACTGCAAAGATTTTTGTCCAATAAAATGCTCTCAAGAATGAGAATGTTGCTCTCCTCACAACTGATCCGCAAGTCGCTAAAGCTTTCTGGCTAAGGACACTTTCTCTGATATCCAAGTGACCTATTCAGAGTAGCACATACATCAGCCCATTAAAGAAAATGTTTAATAATTGTAATAATTTTCAATAATTACAAAACACCTTACAAAATATGAACAGTGGGACAGGTGGCCATCGGGAGAACCGGGAGAATTCCCGGTGGGCTGCTCTGCCCCGCTCATAAATTGGGCCGGCAGACTCGCCTGCTTTTTTTTTTTTTTTTTTACAGACACATAATAACGTATATGTGTTTAAGTTACCGTGTGACTGATAACTAAGCTAATGACAATAGATTTGAATTTATCATTAAAATGTGACGTTTTCTGTTGTCAGAGCGCGCGCGCTCTCTCTCTTCCTCTACACAAGCGCGTGTCCCAGGTCGTTGCCATGGAGACAAACCGAAACCATTAATGCTGTGGTGTGAGTTAGCGAGAGTGCGCTAATCGCGGGAAGAATAAGATGGATAGTAATAAAAATATTCCTAGAGGAGCTGAAAAAGCCAGGTTAAAAAAAGAAAGGCATCGGAGGATGATGCGGCCAAATGTGCCAAACTGACAAATATTTTTTCAAGAAGACAAACGAGCACACGTGAACTGGCGACACAAAGTAACCTACAGTGACTAGCAACATTTACAGTTGTGCATTTGGCAAACGCTTTTATCCAAAGTGACTTACATTGAAGGATTTTTTTTTCTATTGATTGTCTGTAATGTAATTGATTCTAGCCTGTTGACTTATTTTAAATGTTATTGTGGTTTAATAAAGATAAGCCTGATGGTGAGGGAAGTGAGAAAAAGAAGAGACAGGGACAGAGACATTGATCTTCAGTGAGACAACAGCAGCCAGGCAGAAGGTCCCTGACGAACATAACAAACTGACAGATATTGCTCAAAACAAACAAGCACACAGGAACTGGCTACTCAAGGTACAGTGACTATAGTCAAAAACTATAAAACAATGAGACAGTAATAAACAAAGTTGCAGAAACCAGTGCACTGCTTAGACGGTTGTTGATGCTGTAAGGCTTTGCCATTTTCAGCTCTGAGTGTAAACCAAAACTTGTGAAGAATGATAGAAGGCCTTTCTTTCTTTCGAGATGCTTACTGATTTTCCATTTAGTTATAAATTTTACATTTATGCATTTAGCAGACGCTTTTATCCAAAGTGACTTACATATAATTCAGTATGTACTTACTGTATATTCAGCATATATATTTATTTTCAGTATGTGTGTTCTCTGGGAATCGAACCCACAACCTTTGCACTGCTAACGCAATGCTCTACCACTGAGCCACAGGAACATAATGACTAACATATATGAATATTAATGACTGCTTGGCAGCTTTAAATTTAGAATTTAACTTTTTTTTTATAATGTTGCAGTTGTATCTTTTGTAGCAGACATTTTTCATATAGTTTATTTAATTTATTTTATGTATAACATTGACATGGATATAAAAAAACAATAGTGCAAAAAGTATATTTCTTACTGCATAACTTTATTTTAGTTTTTTATTGAAACGTGTCAATTAAGAAACAGATCTGTCATTTATCCAGATTCCACCACAGTGGGAGGGGGTTGGGTGGGGATTGGTGGTGGGCTGGTCTTGAGCATTACACTCCCGGGCTGAAAATGGATCCCACTCCGGCCCTGCAGTGGGATGTTTTTATGGAATATTACAAGTAACTGATTTAATTCACTACAAAGTATAAAACATTGGCTGTCTATAAAGGTATAAAGTAAAATTGTATAGATCTTCTTCTGGTAAGGAGAGTATTCGAGATCATATAGCAAACATCATGAAGGTTTTCACTCTCCATGTGAGAGTTATTACATTCTCCATGGCACTAGTGTTAGAGGAACATAAACTGTCAGTTTTTTTTTATCAACGATGGCATCATCTTAAAATGATAATACTCAATAGATATAAACGGCCCCTTCTCGTTATACATTTCGTGGCTGCAATGTCTGGGCGCGCTGTGAAACGAAATTAATGGGGGCAGACATATTCAGACCATAAGGTTAAGTGTTGGTAATAGTCCGGAGCAATTGTTTATTGGCATGCCTCAGTTTAAAGACGTTATTTAGACGATCGGAATACTACATGTCGGGAGCGATGCATTTACTACCTCGTGGCATATTGAATTATAGTTTGATGTGAGGTCGCGCATCATCACACTCGGATGCGCGCATTGAACTCTTCACCTGGCAGCGCGCAGCGCGCTCCCAGCGTTTCCCTAGTCTTCGTTAAATGTTGTTGTGTGACACCTAGTGGTTAAAGGGAAGAGAATCATGGTGAAAATGACAAGCAGTTGAATGAGTGTTATGGATTCCTTCGCTGTTGTTGTCACATTTGCAACAGTAATTCGAGATAAATTGTAAGATGGATCTGTTCATTGTAATGATCAATTCGCAGTTTTATTTGTTTTGTTTGCAGGTCTCTTTAGGAGTTTGACCGAATATAAATAAGCTAACTATGCTCAATATAATTTTCTTTACAATCTCTCTCGCTTAGCCTACTCTTTTTATATTTCTCAAGTAATTTGTAAAGTATGTAATCTAATGTCGTCATTTTTCGTTTTTATTTTCCCCCCACATTATTTTTACATTTGCCAACTCCGTTCTCTAAAATTTTTTTTTTTAAACGATTATTGCGCAGCTGTATTCAAGCTTTTCTTTATTTTAAATGTAAATCTGCTTTGTTCCTTCTATAGGCTTACAATGAAAACGGGACACGGACAGGTACATAATAAAAACGAGCACTCACGATGATTAGATTTTGACGTGCACAGTCCTTTGTCAATTTTCCGTTAGGTGGCACTAGAGATCTAATATTGTACTATGAAGATTTGTCAGCATTTAAATTGGAACTATAGGCAGCTATCAGGAGATACTGTCTAATTCACTAGATATAGGTTTAACCATGTTTTCATTTTAGGTGAGTAAGACTAACAACAAACATTAATACTTATTCCATGTCCAAATTAAATTCAAATGTAAAGTTAATCTACTTAAGTCTGAGTTTAGCTATTTAGTGTAACAAATGCCATTAAACATGATAGACTGTGTGGCTTTCTGTAAAACTACATGAGCACCAATGGATAATAATTATGTAATTCTCTTTTGCTACTGAAGCTTGGAAACAATTAGTCTTTGCATCAGGGCCTGAGGCAATTTGTATGAGTAGGCGGCAGGCCTTCTCTCCTTTAAGACGGGACCTACAATAGTTAGTGTCTTTGTAAATAATTACATTTAAACAAAAAATGAATATTGAAAATTATTATGAGAAGTGGCTCATCTAAACATTGATATGACATGTGTCCTATGCAAATGAGAGCCAGATTCTGAGAGTTCTGTGAGGGTCTCAGTCTGACTGCATGTGTCTCTGAATGACTTGAAAGATGTTAGTCAATGATGCAGGCAGCAGCACTGAACACATTCGCTGCTCACATCCTGTCTGACAGACACTCCATCATTCTGACAGCTGTCGCTTTATCGGCTTCCGCTCGGCACACACCCAGAAACACACACACACACAGCCGGTTGTGGATGAAGGATGTGGAACATGGAAATACTGTAGAAATAAAATGGAACTCTGCTTGTGTTCACATGCTTTTTGCAAATGTTTATCTCTGTGTGTAAATTTGCATGTGTGGGTTTACTTGGCTATAATTTTAGGACAATTTTTTCCCAACAGATAACCTTCTTTTAGGAATAACATCAATGGTAAAAAGTAACACATTAAATAAATAAACGAATATACAGATATTTTATCTATCTATCTATTGATAATATTTATTAATAATAATTGTATGCTATACTTAAAGTAATATATTAAAATAACATTTTAACTAATACTGTATGTACAGTGCCGCCCACTAATATTGGCACCTTTGGTAAATATGAGCAAAGCCGCCTGTGAAAATAAATCTGCATCATTTATCTTTTAGATCTTTCATTGAAAAAGTCACAAAAATCATTGAAGTAAAACAATTGAAAGTGGGGGGAAACTCACATTATGTAATAAATGTTTTTCTCGAATGCATGTTGGCTACCATTATTGGCACCCCTAGAAATACTTATGAGTAAAATATCTCATATTCCTCTTCATATTAATTTTTTTTTAGCACACCAGGCTAATTATGAACATGGATTTGTCTAGCCATGACTTCCTGTTCCACAAGATTATAATTATGAGGAATACAAAGGCCAAATTAATCATCCATCACAAGGAATATAGTTCTGATGTACAGAACAATATCGTTCCATTTCCACCATCAGGGTAATAATTAAGAGGTTCCAATCAACTAAATGTGTTACAAATCTGCCTGTAAGAGGACGTGTCTATATCATCCTAATGAACGTTGAGGAGGAGAGTTTGAGTGGCCAAAGACTTTCCAAGGACCACAGCTGTAGAATTGCAGAGATTACTTAGATTAGGTCAGAAAGCCTAACAAAAAACAGCCCCTACATCACCACATGTTGTTCAAATGGGTTTCAAGAAAAAAACTCCTGGCTCATCCAAAAAAAAAACTCCAGCATATTCAGTTGTCAGACACAACTGGAACTCCAAACAGCACTGGCTTCAATGGTCAGATAAAACAAAAAAAGAGCTTTTTAACAGCAAACCACATGAGTTTGGTGCAAACAGGGATAAAAGTGCCCCAAGTCCACGTTTAAATTTACTGTTGGATCTATAATGTTGTGGGCCTATTTTTCTGCCAGATGTCCTGGATATCATGGATTGCATCAAATACCAACAGATAAAAAAAAATCTAAACCTGACTGCCTCTGTAAGAAATCTTATTATGGACCATTAATATATATATATATATATATATATATATATATATATCATTAACCCTTAACTGTCACCGTCCGTATACAGGATGCCTACACTGAAAAAATGTTATGTTGAATTTACTTAATTTTATTACGTCAAGGGGTTGCACGAAATAAATTTATCTAAATCCAGATATATTTTTTAAGTTGAGTGAATTTATATTTTATAAGTTGAGTTTACTTATATTTTATAAATTGGTTGTACTTATATTTTATACATTGAGTTTATTAATCCATTCAGTAATTTCAGATTAATTATATTCATAATTGTAGCTAAACTATTTTGAGTAGAATTTACTCAAATTAATTGTGCAACCAGATCAATTTAATCATTTAATTTCTACATATTAAAATTAATTTTAATCCAATATTTTTTTAATCTATTGTATCTTTCATTAATATTCAGACAAATAAAGCAAACCCAATATTTTCAACTGTAACTTTATTTGTGATCCAAGAGATATTTTGCTCACTCAAACAAGAATGGCAGTACTGTAACTCAGTAATCTCCCAAACAAGAGTCTCAGTAATGTATCTCAATAGTCACCATTTCTCAAATTGCTTTCTGCAGTAGTATCACCAATTAACATAAAATACATTGAACCATTCTTAACAAAACAAAACAAATGAACCAGACTAGCTGGAAGACTTTGCAAGAGCACAACATATACAAATAACAAAATACACCATTACTATACAGAACATAAAATACTATAGTACAAGAACTGTCCACAGCTGCAACACAGTGCAAACTGAGGACCTGATGCTGAAATTACAAAAAACTGCAAACAGTTACATTCAAAAAATACTGTAATAGGAAAAAAAATTAAAGACTTACTGAATAAAATGAAACGTGACTTAAATGTCCACTGAAGCTCAAGTTCCTCTGAGAATAATAAAAATAGGTGCAAATGAAACATAACATTTGTGTGGAGCAATGAGGAGGCTGTAACATTCTTACATGAAACTAACAAGAAATGTCATAATTCCATGTTTTACACATGGTTCTCCATCGTTTGAACTTTGACTGGAGCTCTTTTAATGACGTCATCTCATTGCGTCCTCTTCTTATGCAATACCTCAATTTTAAATGACAACTTTAAATGTTCACACCAGTGGCTATATATTACAGTCCACCACTCACTTTGCATCTTCTAGGGCTGCATTTTACATCATACTAAATGTTTTCTATCGCCTCCCAAACCAGATTTAAAAATGCAGCTTAGCGGCATTCACATGAGCGGCTGAAGAAATCCTACAGTCCAGCAATGATTTTGTTCTTTAGTCCAAGGACTTTGGGGGAAAGCCTTTCTCCATCCATTTTCAAGAGCACTTTTTGAAAGAATTCATAGGAGTATTTCAGCTCTTTGGGGTAAGCCATGTTCAATACATAGATGACTCCAGCATCATTGCACATGCTTGGGCTACAGATCCAATGTTGTCCAGAATGATTTCTCCTTCAACATAAATGCCAATGTCATCATGTGCTCCAATTTCTCCACCCTCCTTGTTGATGACATATACGCCCATGGTGGAATTCTGCAGATCTCTCTGGATGTCATCTCCTTCAATGTCCTGTATATTTGTAGAATATAAGAAAAACATGAATTTATGTAATAGATTTTAATGACCTGAAAATTCTAAATGTCTTTATATTTACAATATATAATTACACTGGTCAGTAAAATAAAGGTTCATGTAAATTAACAAACCACAGATTTTTGTTTTTATGGCATTGTGAAAAATATCCAAACTTTTCTGCAAATGGAGCAGAGACACAGAAGTCAGAATGGATTGAGAGATGGACTAACACATTGTTGGTTTTGGTCTTTTAATTGAACAATAAGAAAAATAATGAATAAAGCCTGCCTTATTGTTTCAAGAACCAAACTGATGGTTTAAAATGTTTTAGCCAATTACTGAACATCTCCAGTCCAGATTTACTTTGCACTGCTGTTAGTAATACTGTTATAGAAAGAACAAATACACACAAGCACGCCTAGCAGGAAGCTAGACATGAAGAAAATGTCTGTGTGTACTGTACTTTTATAGCAGCACTTCTCTATGAATTATATGATGATAAAGTACCAGCGTTGAGATCCCCCCATAAATAAAGAACTAAATGTATACCACACAGTTACAGAACATTTTTAGCTTTCTCTTAGCTTTTCACCAGCACTGCTGTGATCAGTATAGCTGTTAAGATGCATGTTAAATGCACTTACCAAAACAACATGAGCTCCCCAAAGAATTAGGCTTTGGTCCACATCACACCAAGACAATCAGATATGAGAAAAACCTGCAACAGAAATAAAAATGAGCAGGGATTAAAAAGATAAATTGTAAGCATGTTGAGGAAAAAGTAATTGTCCAATAATCACAAACTTGTGTCAGCACAAAACATGTTAAAGCCCACGACTCAAATCAGATCACTACAAACTAATTTGTGTCCAAGTCCAAATTGTAATACCTTATTACTATAAAAAAATATCCAACAAATGGCAGATTAAGAGGGTGGAAGTGGACAGACAGACATGGACTTCATTTTCAGGAAAGATTATTTTAATTATTATCAACTTATTTATTTATTCACAGCGGGACTATTTTCATGCAAGTGTGTTATTCCTCTTATAAATTACTTAAGAGCATTTACAAATTACATCAGAAAATAATGCCTTCAAAGCTTTAGATGCTCTAAGCATACAGACAGGAAATTATATGAAACAAGAGGGGTATATTGAAGTTTCTGGAAATTGTGTGAATTAAGTAAAAAACAGATTTGGTTTCTTAAATTAACTACCATTGTTTGTACAACAATGCATGAAATATAAACACCTGTACAATGTTTTAGAATAAATAATTGTGTAAGGTTATTTACATTGTGTCAGATCATATATGGCGATTTTTTTATAAACTGTTTGTGAAATCAGAAACAGAAAAATCTCTTCACAATGCAGTCCACAAGCCTACAACTACTAAGTACATTGTGAGATATTATAACTGAGTCAACAAGTCAAGACCCCTGCCAGCTCTTAGTTTTGTAAATTTAATTAATTTGTTAATTAAAATTAATTAATTAATTAATTTTTTCTTCATGCCATATCATTAACTCTATTAGTATTTGTATTTTTCATGTTCCACTTCTATACTTAAAGTATTAGTTTGAAATTGGGAGCAATAGATGCAGTGCCAACATAATTGGTCTTTGTGTTTAGAGCAGAAACAAAGTTGAACAACATCAACCTGCTAGCTAAACCCACATTCTTATCCCTGTCCTCTTCTACCTACCACATCAGATTAACTGGTCGTTCACTGGACTATCGGCTGTGGTCGTACTAGCTGGTCCTCTCGTGTCATCTGCAAATCTCCTGCTATTTAGTTATGAAATATTTGCATGCTTCTACTACATGTACTTTCACTTACATGTACACCTTTACGTTTTAAGCTCTGATAAGGCGAGTCGGATACCGTCCACGAGGACTGCTACCGATGCCGCTACCACGAAAGAGAAGCTTGATTTTATTCCTACCCGCATTCCGCGAATACCTGCCTCTGATTGGCTAGTGTTCGTTGCATTCGTTGGGTAGGTTTGCGCAAGTGGAGTGACAGGCCTTGAAAATGTCACGGTCGGTCGGAGCCAGTCAGCTGCAGAGTAGGGGCGGGTCTACGGGTGTCAAAAAAAAACAATGTTTTAAAGAAACGGTCAATTCAGGCACCCAACGTTACCTAGGCCTGCCATTATGATTATGTAGAAACATAAATTCTTTCCGTCAGTGCACATTAACCACATTTTACCAACATGATTTCACAGGTGTATTTTGTCCTAATGTTAATTGACAAGATTAGAAAACATGCTTACAGCCAGTCAGGAATAACGTTAATGTAATGTTAGGCTTGGCCAGTCTAACGTAACATACAAGCCTAGACAGCAAGGAAGGTGCTGGTACAATTAACGTTAACATTCGTAAAACTGTTTTGCTTTTTTTTTGGCTACCACAAACTAATAAATAAGTCAAGACAAACACTGAATTCACCAAGCATTAACTTAAAAGTTAACTTACTAACCTTACACAACTCACGTGGTTAAGCTAGTCGCTGAAACCTTAGCTAATGTAATTTATATAAAACACACAAACTTTGCATTAGCTAAACACATTTTTTTCTATAAAACGTTTAAAAGTGTAAACAGAACCCTGTTTAAGTAACAAATATAACACACCAATGATTATATATTGCTTACTTACCGAAAATGCAGAGCTGGATGCAGCATTCAAACGAGTGAGTGCATAACGTTCAATCCCCCCACTTTGGCGCCTTCAGAAAATGAGTCTGCACATGCGCAGACCGGACAGTATATGGAAATTAAATGAAACGTATTTTTTTCTAATTACTTTTAATTGAATGAAATTAACTTGTTTTAAACAAGGGCAGTGAATTTGAAAATTAATAATAAAAAATATGTAGGATTAAATAACACATTAAAATCAGTGAAATTAACCAGATAAAAACATGTAACATTTACAAGGGGTCAGAATCATTTTTTTCAGTGTAGGTTTACTTCACTATATTTAGGGCAGGGTATTGAGTTCGATACTTTTTTAGGCACCGACCGAATTGCCTCGATACCATCGAGTATCGAAAAGCATCTTGTCACTCGGTACCAAATTTCGATACCTAGGTAGTTAATCAACGTCAGTGAGGCAATAAGCCTGCAGCACTAGGTGTGTTCGACTAGAAGCGGTGCGGCGCAAATTGATCAGTGTTTGACATCCGCGAGAGCGATTCGAACGTGTTCGGAGCAGTCTGCTCTCTATCTCTCACGGTGACTTCAGTGTCTGCCGTCTCAATAAATGAGGACATACATAAACAACACCTCCAGAAGTGCTCTGAGAGTCACTTCATGAGCATTTTACCATTTGATTTGAGTAAAACTAGCGCCATTTCACATACACACAGAACTGTAAAGGTATTCACAGCAACCCGTCAAAATAAACTTGGAAGACACTGCGGCAGAAATATATTAATATAGTTCAGCAGAATGTACATACTGCTACTATTAAAACTTTATCCTTTTAAGTAATGATCACACAACTTTTCTTCCATGTTTTAATTTTAATAGTAAACCCCCTTTGTTTGCCAAAATAAATACAATTTGATTTTCAATAATTTAAAGATAATTGAAATTAATATTTTATGCCTTCTTTTATGTGTTCCTGTGGCTCAGTGGTAGAGCATTGCTTTAGCAGCGCAAAGGTTGTGGGTTCGATTTCCAGGGAACACATGTACTGATAAAAATATGTATAGCTTGAATGCACTGTAAGTCGCTTTGGATAAAAGCGTATGCTAAATGCATAAATGTAAATGTAATGCTTTCATTTGAAAACCAGATACAGAACACAGAATTTCTGAGGAAAAAGAAAACATTTCATGAGCCTATTTTAAGAATACATTTGAATAAACTAAGCTATTTGTATGCTTTCAAATAATTAGACATACTACAACACAGAATTTAATAATAAAACATATGGTGAAAGAAAATAAAACACCCACTGATTTTTATTTCTTGAAGTCTTTAACAACCTAGAATAAATTAATAGAAATTATGATTCTGTCTAAGCTATGCGTTTTAAAACAGACACGCACTAGTGTAAGGGTAGCCTAACAGATGTGTAAACTGAAAACTATTTGAACTTTATTAAAACTATTTGCACTGATTTATTGTATATCTTCTGTTCCTTTGTGCAGGAGATCAGGAGATGAGGCTTTGAGTCTGTATAAATATCAACAAGCTGAAAAATAAAACCAACATTTTTGAGATAATGTAATCTTGTTAAAAATCATCATAAGTTATATACAATTTGAAATCTTAAAATGTCAAAATTCATCCTGTGAAAACCATTTTGAAATCGGACATTGCGTTACCATAGAAATGGTACTTCAAAATATTTTAGCGGTCTCCTCCCCCTTACCGGGTGCCATATAACAAAATGTATTATGGTCTTTTAGAAATATTTTTTTTATAATGACATAATACATATCTATTTTGTTATAGATGTAATATTGAGAGAGAAATTGATAGATTTGTGACAGAAATGAATAAAAAAAATGACGTTTGATGGCACCCTGTGGCTGTTTATGGTATAACGCCTAAACAAAATTGCATATGAACCTCTATTTTTTAAATATCAACTTCAAATTTGGAACACAATTTATGTAGACATGTGGCTTTAATTTTATAACAATTTTGGATTTTTAACTATTTAAAAATATATATATATATTCTTATAAAATAAAATAAAAATAGTATAATGCATTTTCTTTATGATAAATTTAAACTTTTTAATACTTAAATTTTATTAAATGATTTCACTTCTGAAATAATAAGCTAATTGTCTTTTTTACCAACCTTAGGTCTGTATACAAAAGCGTTCATGAATTATAATAATTTAAGTTTGGATAGTGCACTTTCTCGAAAAATTTATTTATTAAAATGGGGATGACAGTTAAGGGGAATATATTATATATCAATATGAATTGTATAGAATTTGTGTTTATATTTAAGCCCCCGTTTATATACAAACGGCGGCAGCCGTGGCCTAATGGATAGCGTTGGACTTGTAACCCAAGATTGTGGGTTCAAATCTCGACTCCAGCAGGAATTGTCCATGACTGAGGTGAGACCCTTGAGCAAGGCACGAACCCCCAACTGCTCCCCGGGTGCCGCAGTGTCGGCTGCCCACTGCTCCAGGTGTGTGTGCACTTAGATGGGTTAAATGCAGAGAACACATTTCACTGCTGTTTATACTCTGTATAATTGTGTATGTGACCAATAAAAAAATTATTCTTCTTTCTAACAACAGGAGTTTTTTAAATAGCTTAATAAACCTGGTTGTGTGCTCTTGTTTGTGTAAAAGATAAGCAACTCTACACATGGCACAGGGGGCATGAGACGTCCAGGAGCCCTTTAGGCCAGAGATCTCGTTCCTGCATCCTGCTCTCTTCCTTCCGGTTCCCTTCTATCTCATTTTCACTTTACCTTACTCTTTCCCTCATGTCCTCCTGCTCTATCTGTCACTCTCTCAGCTTTCTCGCTCTCTCCTTGTCTATCTCTTTTCTCCTCTGTGTTTTATGTGGCTCAAAGAGAGAGCACTGTCAGCACGGCAAAAGTTAATGCTGCACCATTATAGCCCTGCCATCTATTGGGGGAGACTTCCAGCTGCTGACAGGGCAGTTTAACGTCTTAGACTCCCTCTGTGTCTGAGAGAAGCTGCCCTCTGAATGACATTGCATACTCATTGTAAATTGCATTATGATAATGAGCTACAGAAGAGCACATTGTAATTATTTCGACAACCGCAGGGGGAAGCAAATTATTAAGCTCATTGTGTTACCGCTCCTCCCCCTCTGTCTTTCTTTCTCCCTTTCTCTCTGAAAACTTCCGTTTGAAAAGGTTTAATCAATAAGAGCAAAATATAAACATGTTGCTAAAATAAGACATAGATAGTCTGCAACATGATGTAGCGTTTGTGTGCGAAAGCGAGAATGAATGTGTGTGTATGTGTGCACATTTAAGTGTAGAGTGATAGATGGTCGACAGGCTACATGGCAGCTCATTTCCTCCCGACTGGCAGAGAAAGATGTTACGGAGTTGCTACAGCAACTGCAGCCTGTCAGCTTGACAGACAAAAAGATCTCTCTCTGTCTTTCTTTTGTTCTCTCCTTCCCTCTCTTTTCCCTTCTCAGGTAGGTGATGAAGTGCTGCCGTGAATCAGAGGATGACAGACTGATGGGAGATTTAAAAGGCTGCTGTACAGCCTAAAATTCCTATTTAAACTGATCCATGAATAATGCATTCAAGTGCACTCGCCTTCACACACACACAAACACACACAGAGAGAAAAAACCTTCACAAGCTCTTGTCTTAATTAAGCACAAACATTTGAAAATGTAAGTATAGCTAATTATTTCTTTATCACAATCACAGTCTTTTTCCTTTTTTTACCAAATAAGGTCCATGCTGATAATGGTTGTTAACTTTACGCAGCCCATTCTTTCAGAAGCTAATTGGAACATATATGCATGTATATGGTTGCAACATCACTTTTATTTTCAGTGTTTGCTAAAGCATATATTATATTAAATGGATTTTTTTTCTGGCTCACATTAGCATGCTATGATGTAAACAAACTGCTCATGTTTGGATTATGTTTCCTAGGGGCAGGTCTGGCCCCATTACTGCACAGAACACGTCTGGTGCTTTGTATTTTGCTACATGTGTGATATTTACATATGTGATGTGATGCAGAAAATCTTACCTTAGGTCTCACTGCAGGAAATGTAACCCTTGCCCTTTTCCCCCACATGGCCAGTGCTCTCTAGTGGTCTGGTAGTATTTCATGCTCTTCATTAGCGCCTCTCTCAAAGACCAATTTGTCTTTTTAACCTATTTTAAAATGAACATAGTCCTAATTGCTATTCATGTTTCAGGCTTATCATGTTCCAATCATATATTTAAAACATTTTCATAACTTGTAATTCATGTCTCAGTGGATGTATTATTGTACAATTAGAGACAATTTATCTCTTTGAATGTGACTCCCACAGGCACCATAAAAGTGAAAACGTGCTGTTGATAGTAAAATAAATACTATTATTTTGATTCCTAAAACTACTTCTGTTGGTGTAACCCAATGTCCTTTGGATCACATTTCTGATATTTATACCGTTATTGATATAGCTTAACCCCTGCAAACAAAGGCTACTTACCATAAACTTAAAAACACTGTCAGTTCCAATTGAAGGCAAAGTGAAATGCAGTCCTAACAGGTTCATAGGCCGCACTTGGTTAGCTATTTGAGTCAATCTACCAAAACATGCCCCACGTTTGCACACCTGACCCTTTTAATGCATGTATTATATTTGCCAGCGATACATAGGCCACGAAAGACCAAGAAACCAGCCTGCTGCCATTTTATATGATATGCCCTGATATTAAAAGCCTTTTAATTATTCGCTGACACTGTAGCCCTAAAGAATATGCCCCACAACCTCTAAAGGCCCGCGATCATATCACCACGGTTATGAACTGATTTCATATGAGCATGCAGAGACAATTAAACCTCATCTGTCGCTTTTCCTATCTGCTGCGCGGGGCTTCATTTAACGACCCTTTGTCTCCGTGACGGATTTCCTATTTTTACCGACTGAAACCGAGTCGAGGGACGCGTGAATTATAGATGTGGGGGCTCAACAGCTCGCGGTGAAATACTGTCACGGTGAAGAAGAGAGAGAGGGGCTCCTGCGAAAAAAAGGAAAGTGGACAGCAGCTGTTTTTTAGCTCACGTTTCTCTTGAGAAGGGCGTTTATCATCGGGGTCGCAGGAGGTGATGTATCGTTGCGAGAGCGAGCGAAAGAATGGCACCGTAATTATGGCATTAAAAGAGAGGCCGGACACAAAGCGAGAGGAACGTAATTTAAATTGTTTTGTTTCCCTGGAGCTGGATCCTGCCCTTGAGTGACACACTGAAATTGGAAGCAGTTATTTATGTCTTCACACTAATTGGAGAATTTAATAAGGTCTCTGAGAGAGAGGCAGTCTCAATTTTGGCTATTCAGTAATATATCGTCCATCCCTTCCATTTAATTCGTTTTTTGCCTCCTTCTCCTCTCCTCTCCTCTCCTCATTTATTCTTTTCTTTTCTTTTTTGGTATTATCTCTGAGTGATGCATGCCATCAGGACCCATCTGTGCAGTCCAGCCCACAGATGAACGTCATTTCTTGCACTTGCCAAGGCTGTCATGCTTATTCTATTTAGCGTGATGCTAATCACGAATTCTCTTTTAATATAGTCTACTTGGAGTGGCTGTTCTGCATCATGTTTATGTGTGTGTCCATATCCCATCATGAATCTGAAGTGAAGCTAATAGTTATTAGGAAGCAGAGGGGGTAGAACAAGGAGAGAACAGAACAGATGGTCTCCCTCGTCTTTCCTCTCTGTGTCCCTCGACCTCTCTCCCCATTAGTCACTCAGTCAGTCACACATTTGCTCTTCCTCTGTCTGTATCCCTCTCTCGCTCGTTCCCTCTTTCATTATCAAATAAGATTACATTCTGCTGCCTTGCAGCTGCATCGTGCACACTTTTATTAATTTGTTTCTGTGCATGACTAACAGCCATTACAAGTCACTGTGTTACATCATGAACTACCCATGAGAATAATGTTTGTCACAATAAAAGCTGCTGTAAATATACATGTATTTATTGGGTACTGTGTTATTTGGTGTGAGGGGTTGCTCATGCCAAAGAGGAGCTGTAATATAATCTATAACCTCTTTAATGAGCGTTGAGTCTGAGTTGCACTGCAAGATAATGCTCATCAGTATTTATATGCAAGGAAAAAGTAAAAGTAAACAAAACTAAGCCAGTGCCATCATCAGGGGGGAAGCAGAAACACTGTCATGAGGCCTGTGATGAAAGACAACCAATGAATTCCCAACCTGAAGTGCTTAAAACATGTAAATTATTCTTAATCTACTGTTAAATCTAATACTACATGTTATAATATTGCATACTAATATTGCCTATGCAACGTAGTATTGCAAATGCAACTTACAATATCGCAGTGAAATGTAAACCTAATAATTTACAAATAGCCTACCGCATAAACCTGTTTAAAACATTTTACAGTCTAGCGAGGAATCAGATCCAATTCGGTATGATTTGACCACAGCTGCAAAGCATGCTGGGTAACCAGTGGTGCCAGATCAATAAAGGAATGTTCCAGATTCAAAGCCATTTATAAGCTCAATCGACAGCACAGTGCTGATTGCCATACAATTCATTGTAAAGTTACAGTTACAGTGTGCTACTTTGAATGAAAGGGAATGGGGCAAATCTGTAAACATTAAAGCATAAAAGTATAATTTTAGTGTGAAAATTATAGTTATATTCTGTTTTTTTACATTAAAAAAACAACAACAGCTCAATTAATAAACACATTTTACAGAAAAATGTTAAGTGTCTCATTGTATCCTTTGTGGTAGCAATCCATTAATTTAGTAATATTTCTATACCTTTTCATGATATGTGAGTATAAGTTTAACCTCTCTTATGAATGTCTATTAACAAAATTAAATGGAACAAAACATATATTACTTATATTAATTATGTTAATCTTATTAAATTCCCAATGATTGAATCCACATCTTACGGACCGCAATCCACAATACAATCTTGATTTTTGCTTTAGAAATGATTTTTGTGGAAGTCAATATTATGCTACAAAATTTATGATTCCTTGAATGATAATACTTAATGAAATATTTAATATAATATTAGCTGAAAGCAAATAAACACATTACCTGAGCCGTACGGATGGGACTAAACAGGGTAGGAAACACTAGTATAATACACATCGAGCCCTGGGGAAAGAGGCCCATCCATTAAAACCAGCCTTCTAAAACAACCATTAAATCCTTAAAAGTAAAGCATTCGATTTCTCACTCACTCTCGTTTTCTTTGCCTTTTATTTTAAGGGTGATTTTGGCCAAGCTGCAGTGGGATATATCCTACATACCAGCACACTCCTGAACTCAGAGCCGTTGTCATAGCAACAGAAACCCCACCTGCTCCGTAGCTGTCAGCCCAAGGTTAAGAGCCAATAAACCAGAGAAACATAGCAATTACAGCACAATATAACACACACGCACATGCACACACAAGTAATCCATCTGTTCCTTCTCCCCAGTTGATCAGTAGCAACTGGGTTTGGATTAAGTTCACCCATCAGGGTCCATTAAGGAGTGTTCATTTAGACTGGTTATGGCAGTTTAACCAATGAGCAGCAGGGAAGTCTCCATGGGAGGTTTGCAGCAATGGAGTAACTGCCACGTGCTGTTTCAAAGCAAATGATTAACATAACAGGTAAAGGTAATCGCTATGGGGTCATGTTTTGATTTACCCGTAAAATATGAGACGCAGATCATAACAAACATAATTCAGAACTCCAGAATAAATGTATTTCAAAACACCGCCAGCCTTAAACAGATTAAAGTTTCAAATTTGCATTTGAAACAAATGATCCTTATAAACTGAATGCTCTATCTGGCCAATAGGCCTCGTGTAGTTTCTGATATTAAGGGCAGACGTGGCTGATTTATCACAGTCTCTGTTTTACTTGATGGTTAGCTTACCAGACCGCCAGTATAAATAGCCAATGCTTGTCATCTCAGATATCAGAATCAGATGTGGCAGTGATTGGTGGGCTGAATAGAGAATATGAGCGCGTGACTGTGCTGGAGGTGCGTTTTATTGCTGTGTGTGGGGAATGATTAGCTGGTGTTGCACAGCAAGAAGAATCCCATTTATTCAGTTGTTTAATCCATCAGCCCGTGCTGAGTTCTGATCACCGTATTGACGGACCGCAAGGCAATGACAGCCATTCAGTGGTAATACAAGACTCTGCTATTGGCCTCTGGAACATGGCAATTTTTGATAGTGGTTTATTTTATATATTAACAGAAAAACGAAGCAAAAAATGACTAGTGAGTCCATTCAGAGTGAAAGGATCCTCCGAACTCTATTGTAACCCATTCTTGCTCTTCTGATCCAGCTATATCTTTCCTACAGGCCATATTTCGTCCTTCCTCTCCCTCTCTCTTTGTTTCTCTAAGCCTCCATTATCGGTTGTGGGGAGTCAGGTAATCAGTGCTGATTAATTCTCTTTATTGTTGGTCGTTTGTCTGCAGAGTCTGCGCTGTCTTTTCCGCTCAGCCTCACTATGAAACAGTCGGTGATAAATGACCATCTCTCCCCTCACCCAACCCCACTATCACCACAGCAACCTCTGCTCTGCCTAAGTGCTTCTGATTAGTGACCCATGACTTGAAGGTAGAGGTGGCTTTTTGTTTTATTTTTCTTCATGCGACAAGTTTTGTCCCCCATCATGCCCCTAAGGACTTATTTGGTGCTCCGATTCTTTCTGGATACATTATATGTACTCATGTCATTGTTGTTCATTGGATGAACTGGGAGATTAGAGTGATAATTAGGATAATTAGGTGTCTTTATGAGTAATTGAAACATTTAACAAATCTCATTGATTTATGATTGTGAATAAATTATGTATATATATATATATGTGTGTCTGTGTATATTCATAAGTCAATGCAAAATATTATCAAAATAAAATATTTAATATTACATTTAATTAGGCTACATACTGTTTATATTGGTTGTATCTATCTATCTATCTATCTATCTATCTATCTATCTATCTATCATTAACCAATACAAATAAATGTGTTAAAATGTTATATTAAAACATAATACAAATTTTATTGTGAATGTAAAATATAATGTTCTGTTTTAAATTTAGTGTTTAAATGTAATATTCAATAGTGTATATATATATATATATATATATATATATATATATATATATGCGTGTATGTATGTATGTATATGTATGTATATATATATATATGTGTGTGTGTATATATACATTAACATAATGGTATGTGGGTTTAGTTGGTACCACGGTGACGGTGATTGGCAGTGGCAGAGATTGGTGAGGTTTTGTGAGTCTGGTGATCTGCATGACAATACTGAAAGTGTTTATCGGCTGCTGCTAGACACTGATGAATCTACACCTACACAGATCGAACAAACCCCCAATCAGACCAGCGGATTCAACCAAACATTTCTGTCAAAAACTTCATCCCTCATTTACTGAAAACTTAATCTCTCTCTTAAACTACAATTAGATACTGAAAAAAATGCTGCGTTGTGAGTGGAGAGTGAAAGAGAGAGAGAAAAAAGACAACCATTTAGCATGTGACCAAGTTAAGAGCAACATCAATTTTTCAAACAAGTAGTCCATGCGAAAGGAAATTTGAACATAGTTTAATCCAACCTTTTTCTTATGACCTTCTTAATCTTTTTCCTCATATACTAATGATTTTAACCTAAAATGATCAAACTTTTTGGAAGTTGGTTGCTCTAACGAACAGAATGCATTTGATATCACTTTAATGGCTTCAATGAGCAGAAACTATTCTCTTTCTCTATATGTAAATTTAGGTTTTTATTTAGAAAATAAAATAGGCAACATCACTATCTACATTATTTACATTTCAACAACAAATTATTTTCACAACTAGAATGTAAAAAAAATAGTTTTACGCTAAATATACACCAAATCACAATACAAAATGTACTTAAAAACATATCCTCACAAGTGTACAGTCCTCCACACTCATTTATAGCAATGCTAATATGATAAACATTTTTAAGAAACATTTAAAGTAATAAACTGCCATCTTACATTTAAAAAATCACATTAAACCCAGTGTGCCCTGAATAACAGTATCAAGAAATTATAACACTCAGTCTTATAAATCACACTGTAATTCACTCCTAATTCAGTAGCTTTTTTTCTTTCCAGGTCAGCCCCTTTAGTAAACGAGGATTATTTAATATGATAACCACAAAAATCTCATAAAGATATCACTGTATTTTTTAAAGACATCAAAACAACATGGACACAACACAACATGTAATAAAACAATAATCAAGACCTTTTTGTTTCAATATCCATCTAAATATAACTCTGGAGTCTCGAAGCAGCAGCTGGGCAGCAACTCTCTTTGACAGAGTATGCGTGGACGTGTATGTATACATCTCTTGAGTTCATATAAGAGACTGCACATGTTACTGGTTGATAGGAGATGAAGACTGGCTGCTACAGAGTTTTGCCTCAGGGTTGGGAGTTCAAACTCATGGGAAAAGCTTTCATTATAAGAAGAGTCATCTTCAACAGGTGTGGCACGTCCTAGACTATTGCCCAAGCCAGAGGGCAAAAAAAAATCATACAAATATTCATATTGCAACTTTTATACATATTAAATGTACTGTTTGTAAATTATTTGAACATACAACAATGCCCCTTTTATTCCTGAATGGCAAAATGGCTATTCTTCTCCATATGTATGTATACAGTTATAATGTAATGCCATGGCATGATTATAGATACATAAAACATTTAACATGCCAAATCCATCTAGTTTAAGCAATTTACATAATCTAAATAACACTGGGGAAGTTTATTATATAGCAGTCACAGCATGTTTTGCTATCGTCTTCGTGATGCTGTTCCTCCACAGGGAAACGGGTATACCCAACACACCGCTGTATTGCCTGTGCAACCGTGTAATGCGTCTGTCCCTGTGCACACGCGTCCATTTTTACTATGCTCAGCTGTGACTGCAAGAAGAGGTGCAGTCGACTGTCTGACAGCAGTAATGGTGTCTGTAAAACTCTATAAACAAATGAATTTTCTTATTTAAGAAAACATGGAGTGTAATCATTTTTAGAAACTGGTGATGAGGCTATTTAAATAATCCATTTAAATTATGATATATTCCATTTAAAATATGAAAAATATATATACAAAAAATATATTACCCTAACAAACACTGCTTATACTATTTAAACCATCTTGGGCAATTTTAATACTGTGTCAAATACATACATTTATATTTTAATATCTATATTTTCAATTAAATTAAATATTGTGAAATAAATGCTTTTGGTTAGAGTAAAAAAAAAAAACATACTATCTAAATAAATTTTTCATCCCAGCAGCCACTAGATGGCAAAAATACTGCATGTTCTTCATCCCAATCTGTATGACCAGACCAATATAAGACATCTAAGTAGCTTTTATAAACATCCCTTAGAAGAAAAAAAACCTTGCTGGTGTGCATCTTGAGACAAAACAATGGCCCTGACTTATTTTAAGATATGTCAGTGAAAGTTTCTTCCAGTCGAAGCAGCCCAGACATGCATTTTAGTCTGGGAACGGGCTTAAGCCTTGTCTGTGAAACTAGGGACAAATGTCAGAATTGTTTCTAACCCATTTCAATCAAGTTAATCAAAAACTATGACAGAGCCACTGAAGAAACTCACGCCTCAAGAAACTGTTGCAGTCCCTGCATCCGTTGTGTGATCTGGAAATCACTACTGAGATTGAAGAAAGGATTCCCGGCAGGGAGTTTAGGTAACTCTCTACAGAAATAGCAAAGAAAGGGAGAAATTACACTTCTACCAAGAACAATCAAGTTTTTATGAGAGAAAGAGAATGAGCTTTATTGGCCAGCTATGTTTACACAAGAGGAATTTGTTATAGTGACAGAAGCTTCACAGTTCAACAGAATGACAGCAACAGGACAGGACAGACAAGAAAATAACAATATACAAATAGGCAATGTACAAAAAAGCAAAAACACAATATATAATATAGACAATTATGTGAGGTCTGATATGTCCTAATTTGAAATGAAAAATAAGTATGTTTGATGAATAAATAATGTATTAAAGCCATTGCACACAGAGTCCGAAATTTTCGCATGCATTTTCCATATTCCTCATCCTTATCAAAATGCATGCTATGTATGCGAAAACGCAGACAATCGAACCTGATCCGAATTTTTTTATGACGGACGAAGTTTTGAGACGTGATTGACAACATGAAGTTGTATTTATTTTTTAACTTGCGAAAATAGTGTTGTGTGTTCCACGTTTAATGTCAAGTGTTACATTTACATGTAGGTACTTTAAATAAAAACTCAATGTTATTGTTTTGTTTTTTTACAGTAAATGAAAATATAATACTGCAGAGTCTGAGATCCTCAAATGTACTTACATAAGCAGAGCGTTGTTCTGTAGTTTTTGACGCAGCCAGACAAACTCACTATACCTCCTCCTCACACAAGAGGTCTTCTTCCGGAAGCACATACTATTGGTCTATAATCAAGAAAAATGCTCTCATTGGTTAACATGTGATGCTATAGGCAGAAAGCCAAACATCTTTCAGAATAAAGTCTGAACAGCAACATTCCACAGTAGTAAGTGCAAGACAAACATTTGGGTATCTACACTCACATGAAGGCAGATCTCATAGGTGACGTATGCATGCCAGAAATCCTCCTTGTGTACCTGAGGACCTCGTACCCATACACTTACAAACTCCTGCAGTTAGAGAAAAAGTAAGTGTTTATGAGCAGTGTTGGTCAAATTGAACAAGGAAGTGACTCAGCAAAAAGCGTGCTTGTACTTTTTCCTCATTAAGAGTTACAGTTACACCACTTTCATTCAGATTCTGTCATTTCACCCACATTTCACACTAACTGGAGTTTTGGAGGGAATTTGGCACCAATTTATAACGTACAGTTGGAATTTCTCAAATCAACACACTTGCATCACAGCCAAAAAAACTATTTGAGTTCAAACAAAATACTTCCCTAAAAACAGCTAACATATACAAGCCATTTATGTTGCAACAATCTGAGAAATGTCACCTTAATTATTTCTGAATAAACATATAATTAAATAAATAATTTGAATGCAAGCCAGTCTTTATTGTATTACATGGCTGTGAAAAGAGATTTGACAAACAAATGAACCAGAAATAACAACAATGGTCACTGGCGGAACTATGCTACCAGTTTCTGCTTTAAAAATTCTAGACAAAAGACATGATGCAACCACAGTTCAGTTAAAAAGTGTAATTAAAAACTTGTTTCCATCCAAGAGGATTTACTTTTCTTTCTACTGGCAACCAATTGATCTAAAAAAAGCATTTTACTGTTTGCCAACAGAGTCAAGGTTTCATCTGAAAAATCAGTGTACTAGATAAGGACCGCAGAGTCACACAAAGCAAAACTGTAGATGAATGTAAGGGTGAAAGGAACAAGACACTGACCTTCTTCATAAGGTTTCTGTTTTCCATTTCAGAGACTTGACTGGAAAAAGAAAGACTCCTTGTCAGTTTGTTTGTTTGAAATTTATTTTCTATGCCGTTTCATGTCAAGATCAATTTATTTTAAAAGGAAAAATAGGCTAGAAGTAGTTTACAGTAGTAATGAAAACGTCCCAGGTTACGTATGTAACCCTGGTTCCCGAGGAACGAGACGCTGCGCGAACGCTAGGGGAACGCCATCAGCGGCGTCCAGCTCTGAATCATAAGTGTAATCAGTCAAAATTGACAGCCAGACGTCAGGTGCGGTGGACGCCACGACCAGGATGCTTAAAAGCACGTGATGTGCAGCCGCGCCAGCTTCCAGGAATGAAGCAAAGCTCTAGTAGGGATGCCGGAAGTATGGCCTGCGACGCAGCCGCCTGCGTTCCTCGGGGAACCAGGGTTACATACGTAACCTGGGACGTTCTCCGGGAACATCGAGCTGCGTCGAAACGCTAGGGGAACGAGATGTCCACGCCGCCAGAATTACCAATCCCTGCTCAGTGTGTGGAATGCACCAGGAGTGGCTTGCAGATCTAGGTCATAGAATCTGACGAAGGTTAGGGGCGTAGACCACCCAGCAGCGTCACAAATGTCCTGAATAGGGACACCTGCGAAAAAGGCCTTGGAGGCCGCCATACCTCTGGTTAAGTGAGCCTTGACCCCCAAAGGCGAGGGGAGATCAGAGGACTCATAGGCAACTATGATGGCATCCACTATCCACCGACTAAGGGTCTGCTTAGCAGCTGGAAAACCCTTTTTAGGAGGACCGTAGCATACCAGCAGTTGGTCCGATTTTCTCCACAGGGCAGTTCTGTGCTCGCACTGGACACATACAGTTAAGCTTTTCCTGGTTGGGCTCCCTGAAGGGAGGAGGACAAAAGGCCTGGAGTACAACGGGCAGCGGTACCGAGGAGGGGACCTTAGGGACGTACCCCACACGAGGGTACAAAAAGACTTTCGCCAGACCGGGCGTAAAGTCTATAGAGGCCACCGAGAGGGCCTGTAGATCCCCAACTCTCTTCAGCGAAGATATGGCTAAAAGTAGCACCGTCTTCAGCGTAAGAAGACGCTCTGATACCTGCTCGATGGGTTCAAACGGAGGTTTGCAGAGAGCTTCTAGCACAACAGCGAGATCCCAAGGAGGGACCCTGGACCGTACTCTAGGCCTGAGCCTCAGCACACCGCGGAGGAAACGTATGATCAGGGGGTCCTTGCCCACTGATTGTCCACCTATAGGGGCGTGGTAAGACGCTATAGCTGCCACATAAACCCTCAGGGTGGAGTGGGATAACCCTGCGGAGAACCGAGCCTGCAGAAACTCCAGCACTGTACCAATCGGGCAGTTAACTGGGTCGAGCTGGTGGTCTCCACACCAAGAAGTGAAGAGTCTCCACTTGAGGCCATACAGTTTCCTCGTTGAGGGAGCTCTAGATTGGAGAATGGTCTCAACAACCTCGGTTGAGAGACCTGAATCTATGAGTCGCGCCCCCTCAGGGGCCACGCCCACAGCTTCCATAACTCCGGGCGGGGGTGAAAGATCATACCCTCCGCTTGTGAGAGGAGATCTCTCCTGACTGGAATCTCCCATGGGGAGCCGTCGAGGAGAGAAATCAGGTCCGAGAACCATACTCGGCCCGGCCAGAACGGGGCTACTAGCAACAGCCGGACCCCGTCCCGGCGCACTCTCTCTAGAACTCCCGGGAGCAGAGCAATCGGGGGAAAGGCGTACAGACGAAGCCTCGGCCACGTCTGTACCATAGCATCCAGCCCCAGCGGAGCCGGATGAGTCAGAGAGTACCAGAGGGGACAGTGCGATGTCTGACAAGTCGCAAACAGATCCACCTGTGCCTGGCCAAAAACTCTCCAAATCTGCTTCACCACCTCGGGGTGAAGCCTCCATTCCCCGGGCCTTTTCCACGATCTCGAAAAAGGCCTTTTCCATGATCTCGACACCTCAGTGTGAAGATCGGGAAAGAAAGGCAGGCTCCGGCGTAGAGGTAGTGACTTACTACGCAGAAAGCGTTCATCTAGCTTACTTCGCTGCTCTTCAGTCTGATCATCGGCGGGCCAATTAATGTTTAACTTGGCAACCGCGCGAGTAACTACCTCTAATAACTCCTCGTATTGTGGGGATAGAGTGGGCGAAAAACCAGTGCTCTCCACATCTTCCTCCTCGGAGGGAGATAGGTGAAACACTGGCCCCGCCCTCTGAGGGGAAGAAACCGCAGAACGGGCTTCCGAACCCAGAGAACGGGCAGTGGATCTGGCAGGTGAGGACAGAGATAGGGGTTTACCCGTCTCTAATCCCTCTGCCAAATCCAATTGCGAGCCCCACGAGTGCAGCCACCGCTCCGCCTCAGCGGAGGCGGGGCCAGCACCGTGAGGAGCGCTAGCGAAAACTCCCTCCTCGAAGAGAGCTCTCCGGGAGCGAAGCGTGTGAATTGGAAGCCGCTCACAATGCGGGCAGCCGGCTTCCTCAAAAGCCGACTCGCGTGCCGCCCAAGCAGACCACGCACAGACTGTGTGTATCACCGCTCGTGATGAAGCGAGGGCAGGAGTCACACACTGTCTGTACTGAACCACTCGCCTCTTTGATTTAAAGGTTGCCTTTGACATGTCTGTACTAATCTTTCTTTGCCTGCCTTTTTAAGAACAAACTTTCTTATTTCCTAACTGGATACTAACAGACCTACAGACAATGACTGACACACACAGAGAGCTTTGCTGAATGACAAAAGCTGGCGCCGGCTGCACATCACGTGCTTTTAAGCATCCTGGTCGTGACGTCACCCGCACCTGACGTCTGGCTGTCAATTTTGACTGATTACACTTATGATTCAGAGCTGGACATCGCTGATGGCGTTCCCCTAGCGTTTCGACGCAGCTCGATGTTCCCGGAGGGGAACAACAAATGACCAATAATTTTTGTACTGTGTAGGATTGTTTCAGATCTAAAGGTTCAAGGTTTCTTTATCTTTATTTGTCACATAATAAATTATACAGGGTATAACTAGATCTAAAGCACTAAGACTGAAGAAATCAGTCTAAAAAAACAGCAGTGCAAACTGTTATTACAGATCTCAAGATAATGATGAACATTTTGATCAATCTGCTACCAAACACTTTACTATAAGTGGTTAAAAAGCAATGTCTTTTCATAACTATTGAGCAGGGAAGCAAGTTGCAGTGATGAATGTGTAATGACAGACATTAAAACAATAAATCAATTTCATGCTACAGCAAATTCTGGCTAAGCATTTTGGCTCCTTCGATGAAATCAGGCTTTGTTTTCCTGTGTATGCTTTGCAATGACATGCTAAGTAAGAGTATAATTTCTAATGAAACCATAAAGTAGATACATTTCCTTTCTCCTGAATCCAAAAATGAAAATCCCATCAGCATTATTCCAAATAAACATGCCATCAGTGACTTACATACTCAAACTAGTTCACTTTGATGATAACTTAATTACTTGTTAATAAGAAGATACCCTGAACTTTTTTTTTCTAAGCAGCTTCTGTGTTTCTTTCCATTTTTGAATATAGGTAAATAATACGATGCCGTTTTTTGTTCTTTGCCCTGAACATGAACACAAAAATTGCATTAATTTGACACGTGTGTTTTAGCTATATCATACCTCTAAAATAACACGCTTTAAAAATTGTTTAGTTGAAGACTATACGTTGAAATCAAAGCTGAAAACTTTCAATGACCGGCAAAAGATCAAGGAATAGTATTTTTAAAATGTATGAGGAACAGTTTTCACTCAAACGAACGGCAGCTAAATCAATGACACAAAAGTTTTCTCACTCTGCGGATACTGTTTTGTTAAGTAGGCTACATAATTATGTTAATATATCTTCTCGCTTTATATATATTTCTGATATGCCACGTCAATTTTTGTTCTCACCTTTTCTGTCGTGTCGTATAGTTCCGCCAGCTTGGTCCAGGTGCTCCTGGGACTGACGTGATTGAAAGTGGCAAACAAGTTCGCGTGTAGGAAATGAAAGTTTTTAACTCGCAGAATTTGATGTGCGCATGCGCTGCTCTCAACACTGGAAAAACTGCGTTCCAGCACTTCTCAGTTTATTTGTTCATGCTTGTCCTGTATAATATCACCAGGCGCGTTATCATTACAGCAAACAAACCGTAATAATGCTAACAATTTATTACTACATAATAATAAACGATATGTACGTTGGTATAGCCTAGATTTGGTAATTTTTAAATAGAAATAGGCTATTTTTTTATTTCTGCGAGCCAAATAGTAGTCAGATAGAAACCACTCTCTGCGACTCGTTCAGGGGGAACCATTGAGCTTGACTGATGCGTGATATTTTGAGAACCTCTTAATAAATAGGCGAACGTTTGTTTCATAGTTCAGACATTTTCATTCAATCAGGCCATCATTTGTTAATCTGTATCTTGCCATTTATTTTTTTAATTTTTTTTATAAAAGATGAACTAGAATAATAATCTTAATACTACAATAATAACCTTCCTTCCTAATACACACAGAACCTTTTACTGAAACTAAGTTACAAAAATGGGTCATTCAGTAATCATAATGGTAATGATTTAACCATATGGCCATATAAACAAAACGCTTCCTATCCCCCTGGTCATGGGATATCCTTCTGAGGGATCAAAGCATTAAAGGCAAGTGGCTGTAGTTTATTTTTACCAGTGTCTCCGAGCATTTCAGTCTGACCTGATAGTTATTATTTTTGTTAACCTGTGGCAGTGTAATGCAGGACTTGCAAGCAGCCTGTTATGGGGCAAAGCAAACTAAATGGGACCTGACAGAAAATCCACAACAGATTTAAAGTGTTACTCTTCGTTTTTCATATGTGACCCTGGACCACAAAACCAGTCTTAAGTCGCTGGGGTATATTTGTAGTAATAGCCAGAAATACATGTCATGTACACACGCAATTGTACTGCAGATAACATTCTTGTACAACCACTACATATCTCTGACCATTTCTTCATTAAATTTACATTACATTTTGCTAAGCGGGTGCCATCAACCCCCTTACCGGTTACCTTTAGACGAAACCTACCTCCCATCTTCTCCCTCCCATCTTTCCTCTGTAGTATCCTCTTCTCTACCCTCATCTACCCATTTCTCATCTCTGGATGTGAATACTGCTACTGATACTTTATGCTCTACCTTAACCATTTGACCTCTCTCCTCCAGGCCAGCACGAACTGCCCCTTCTAACCCCTGGTTATCTGATGTTCATCGTGAATATCGAACCAGATTCCGAGCGGCAGAGAGAAAATGGTGTAAATCAAATGATCTGTCGGACCTGAGTACATATCAATCTTTACTTTTCTCTTTCTCTGCTGAAGTCCACACTAGCAAATCCTCACATTTCCACAAGATCAACAGACATGCGTAATCTCTTCAGAAATTGTAATTATCTCCTCTATCCTCCTTCACCACCTCCCACCACTTCTATAAAATCTGATGACTTTGCCACTTTTTTCACAGACAAAACTAGAACAATTAGTAGTCAGTTCTTACCTCCACACACACAGGACCTCCAACCAACCACATCCACTGCTCAAACTCCCATCTTCTCCTTCTGTCCCCTCACTGAGGCGCAAGTATCCAAACTTCTCCTCTCCAGCCATCCTACAACATGTCCTCTAGACCCAATCCCCTCGCACCTTCTCCAAGCAATCTCTCCCACACTCTTACCAGCACTCACACACATTATCAACACATCTCTCCTCACAGGCATCTTTCCCACTGCATTCAAGCAGGCTCGGGTTACCCCACTGCTCAAAAAACCTACATTAAACACTTCTCTTATAGAAAACTACAGACCTGTCTCTCTCATTCCATTCATAGCCAAAACACTTGAACAAGTTATCTTAAACCAGGTCTCATTGTTTCTTTTACAGAACAACAAACTGGACGCTAAACAGTCAGGTTTCAGGAGTGGCCATTCAACTGAGACTGCGCTACTCTCAGTCACTGAAGCCCTGCGAATTGCAAAAGCCGATTCCAAATCATCAGTCCTCATTCTGCTGGACCTGACTGCCGCTTTTGACACTGTCAATCATCAGATCCTCCTGTCCACCCTCTCATCACTAGATATCACTGGGATTCCACTTCGCTGGTTTGAATCCTATCTCACTGGCCGGTCTTTCAGGGTGGCCTGGGGAGGGGAGGTATCCAAAGCACGTCAATTGGTCACTGGGGTTCCCCAGGGATCGGTTCCTGGACCCCTCCTCTTCTCCTCATATTCACTACATCACTGGGTACCATAATACAGAATACTGAAACTCATCTCTTTCGACACTACTTGACTTCATCCTAAAAAAAAAAAAAAAAATTATTCTTTCTCTCCTTCCTTTCCTTGCTAGCTCGTACTTATTTGAATAATGCCCAATAACCTTGGTGTTACAATCACTTCCTCTGTCTGTTTGCCTCTTCAAGATGAATCACTTTATGTATTCCCCAATTTTAAGTCGCTTTGGATAAAAGCGTCTGCAAAATGACGAAATGTAAATGTAAATACATTGCATGGGTCAAAATGATTTTTCTTTTATGCCAAACATCATTAGGATTTTAAGTAAAGATCATGTTCCATAAAGAAATTTAGTAAATTTCTTACTATAAATATATCAACATTTAATTTTTGATAAGTAATATGCATTGCTAAGAACTTCATTTGGACAGTTTTAAAGGTGATTTTCTCAATATTTCGATTTTTTTAGCACCCTTAATTTCCAGATATTCAAATAGTTGTATCTCGGCCAAATATTGTCCAGTCCATATATCAATGGAAAGCTTATTTATTCAGCTTTCAGATGATGTATAAATCTAAATTTCGACAAATTGACTGGTTTTGTGGTCTAGGGTCACATATTTAATTTATATATACTTACACAAATAGCATGAGAGAGGTTTATCTTCAACGTTAGAGTGGGGTTTTTTTCTTTCATTTTTGCTGTCGCACCATAGGACACATTGAAACGTCAATTACCTGTGTATATATATATATATATATATATGAATATGAGTATGTCTCTTTCTATTGTTTCAGTTTCATTTGTAAACTTTTCCGTAATTTCCAGATGGTGAGTCAAACTGACAATTACCACAACTGGTGGTCTGTGGCACATGACAGCTATGTGGAGAGGACATGTTGCCAAAATACCCAATGTTTTCAGCTGGTATCAGTGGTACATTTTAAACACACTCTAGATAAACATGCCCACAAATAAAAGTTATTGGAAGTGTTCAAAAAGCAACACTTATGCTATTTTCAAACCCATTCTCCAAACACACACAAAAAAATACAAATCAAAATGTGCATGTACAGTGTTAACAAGAAAATTAACCATTAACCATTTTTATACATAGTTTTGGTATTTACTTTTGTGTACCATTGTGTATTTGTTTCATAGTTGTATATATGTTCCATTTGCAATGAATCCCTATGGCATTTACTAAAATCTACAACTGCTGTGAAAAATAACTTTTAAGATAAAATAAAGATAGTAAAATATTTTATAATTAAAATCCATAGATTGTGTGAAAGAATGCTACAATTGTTAACATTAAATAAAGGTATATTATTATTATTACTAATAGCACATTTACATGTGGGCAGTATCAGAAATTTAAAACAGATTATGAGTTTTTAATTTCTGTTTATTTTAGATGTTTATACATCTATTAAACTTATCAAATTTCACATAGCTCATTTACCTTTCATTGTCTTGGTCCTCCATGTGTGGATGTGCTTGGCTGGATTTTAGTGGTTGGCTACATGCAATGTTGCTCTCCTCTGGTAAGAGTTGACTGCTCTGCTGCTCTCCGAGTTTCTCCCATTCATTTTCTGACAGTCTATGAAACATTTCTTCAGCCATACATAAAATATTGTTTTGTTTTAAACTTCCTTTGCACTTTCATTTATATTTAGTTTTATTCTGCTGGAATTATTGGAAATGTAGCTAAACTTGCACAAATATTACGTTTCAAATATTAAGAATAATTTTGATTCTGATAAGTTTCTTTAGTTTTGCAATTTATGTATTTTCTTACCCTCTCAGTGAAATCTACTGCTAAATTAGAAACAGCTAACTTGCGTATGGTGTGGTATGGTTTACTGACTTATATATATACTGATATTGTGTAGCCCCCGTGGGTGGAGTGTGCGCGTCAAAATTTACATACACAAGTTATGTAACTTGAGTATTGAATATTGCTTTTGACATTTTCCCTTCCGAAAATCTGTTTCCCCATAGTAATATTTTATTAATGAAGCAGTTTTGACTCTGCAGGGATGTTAACAAATTGCTTGAAGATTGTTGAATGGTTGAACTGATCTCCAAAAACATACCTGATCTAATTTTTTATATTGATAATTTACTCAGAGGTCCAATAGTGTGGGAAGCTGGACTTTTACTCATCAATACATACCCTGTGTCATAATACAGTCCACCATGTTACCAATACCACAACTTGATTTCCTAATTCAGAAATCAGTGCTTGTAACCACAATATGTACTGATTGGATTGGACCTTTGTTACACAGAGCATATGAAACACTACGTACTATCTGTTGTGTAATATATTACCCTTTAAGAAGCCAGTACAAATACACACATACATCTGCCTACAAGAGTCAATGCAGTTATTTTATTACAACTGTAAAGAGTTTTCAGTTTGTCATCTGATCTGCTTGTTTCAGGATGACATTACAAAAACAGGTTATTGAGAGAAAAAAGCCCTAGAACTCAAAGTCCATCACTATGCTGCTAATCTTTGTCATGAGACCTGCAACCAGCCAAGAAAATTGTAATAAATGTTTTCAGTGGACATGATCTGACAATGCAGTTATAGGCGTCAAATAGCTCTTTTGCTTTCTCTTGTTTGTTTCAAGATATCGTCACTGAATAAGATAGTCAGATTGTGTATGACTCATTTAAAAGTAATTTGTTGCAGATTACAAAATCTGGGCTATTCTTTTATCTACTTCCTAAATTCTCAAATGGCTGTAGATGAAAATCATTTTGTGCTTTGAATAGAACACAGAATAGCCCTTGTAAATGGTAAAAGGAGTAAGGCACTTATTGTTATAAAAAAGCAGTTATTTTGGGGCCTATTGAAAAATAAAGTGATACAAACTTTCGCATTACTGTGCACACTCATTCTCTTTCTGCAAAAGACTACTGCAATGCACTCTGAAATAACTATAGGAAAACACTTACGCATTTTAATCACCAGTTAATGAGAAGCTTCAGTTAAAATGCACTATTATTACTGTAAAACAGGTTTGATCTACAAAACATGCAGAAGATAACTGTGGCGCTTTCATTTTGTAATTTTAAGGTGGTGTGAAACCATGACACAAGGTTAAAATAATAAACTTGGCAAATATGTTTTGTGAACGGCAACGTTAGTGGTTTTCCAATTTAATACAAACATGGTGATCCATGTACTATCAAATGTAAACATAAAAATGTGCATAACATCTACTCACCAGCGGGCCCTCTGCAGTGAATGGGTGCCATCAGAATGAGATTCCGAACAGTTGATTAAAACATCACAATAATACACAAGCAATCCACATGACTCCAGTCCATCAATTAAAGTACTGTGTAGTGAAAAGCTGCATGTTCATACACTAATAAATGCTGGGTAAAATACAACCCAGCACTGGGGAAAATATGGACGAACCCACCGATTGGGTAGTTTAGACCCAGCAGTTGGGTTACTGGCCAGAAGGTTGGGTTAAACATTTAACCCAAATATTGGTTGAAAACAACCCAGCATGTGTTGTCAAATATTCACCCAGCACTGGGTTGTATTTATCCCAGCATTTTTTTTGTGTAAGAAACAAATCCATAATTGCAAGGTTTCAAATAGTTTACAAATATATCATTGCTTCTGGCCAAAATACCAGTCCATAATCCATAGCAAATGTTTCTTCCAGTTAAAAATGTCCATCCTTTTTATACTCTCACATCACAATCGGTTGGTCATATTTAAGAACAGTGCGTCAAAACATTGTGCTTAATTTTTTTCTAACAAACATGCAGCTTTTCCTTCCAAAAGTAATTAATTCATAGCCTGGAGTGGATTACTGTAATGGTTTTATTCAGCTGTTCTGGCGGCTCCCATTCACATGCATTTGTGAGCAATTCTTATGCTACATTTCTACAAATCTGTTCTGATTAACAAAATCTACACTTGTTTGGAAAAAATAAAGCCAAGCCATTAAACTAGTTTTGTTTTTTGTAAATGGCTCACTATAGCAAATCACAAATATTTAAGAACATTGCATGCCAACAGCCTAGATAAAGCACAAGTTAAAAGCACTAAAATAACCATGGTTTGAGGCAGATAGTAAAGAGTTCTTAGCCATACACACAACATCTGCTTTGGATATTTAAAGAAACATTCTAGCAGATTAAAAGCAGGCATATAAGCCTTTATTGAACTAAAAAATAAGAAATATTTACACAGACATTTACATAGACAATTCCGATATTCAGGTAAACAATAAAAAAACAAGGTAAAACCTACTATGGTAATGACAGCATAGTCCACCAGAAGAATCTATGAACAGAATGCAAGTTTTGGATATCTCAGAATGACAACAGTGAAAGAAAAACACAAGCCAGTGCATTAATGATAAACATCACTGCTGCAACACCTAGTTCAAATTAAAAGTTAAAGCTCCCTACATATTAACTTTAAAATAAACCCACCTCATGTGTATATACTTTCATTGTTTCACTACAGTCATGCACATAGCTTCCAGCCAAACCTCAATACATTTAAAAAAAAAAATTTATATAATTCCTCCACCGTCAGGCTACGAAAACTTCCGCTAACACTGTACATGTGGAAGACACTAAAGCACAATTCAGCGAGACGTGGGATGTTATTGTTGCTCATCTTCAGGACAGGAATGCCAAGTTAGTCTTTCCTCATAAAAGGCAATGACTATCTGTGGGCAACGGGTGTTGGCCTCTTTTGCAGGTACCAGGTCCGCCTCATCGGAGTCCTTCCTGTGAACAAAACCGATCTCTGGTTACAGATAATACAGAATACAGACTCTGTAACATGACAATTAGAGCAGGAAGTGCAGCCTTGAACTTCACAAGCCATTATATTGGGTCTTTGAATAAGAAAGGCTTTACATGTGGACATGCTGCCCCCTACAGGCCTTTTGTGAAGGAACAGTTCAGCTAATAACCATCATTCTTATTGTTTAGCCTACTCACCCTCATGTTGTTCCTAACCTGGAGGGAGTTTCCCAAACCCAACTATGGTCACAAGTTTCATCGTTACCAATATTTTAATGGAACTAACAACCATAGTCAGCTAACGATGCTTTTGGGAAACGCACCCCTGTATGACTGAATTTATGCTTAACACAAGAGATGATATTTTGATGAATGTTGACAAAAACAGTTTGCATTCTAATTGACACTATATTTTTGCCCTTACAAATGGAAAGTCAAAGGGAAATTAAGCTGTTTATTTAACATTCTTAATATATTTTACATTCAAAAAGAAGTCAAAGGTTTGGAATGACATTAGGGTGATTAAATGACAATACCATTTGAGCGGATCATTTACTCAAGTTGTATCAAAACATCATGACTATTCTGGAAAATGATATTTTTTAAAAAGGTTGTATTTCTGTCCATAAAACTAATCATTGTGATCCATTGCAATTTTGGACCCCGCTAACTTAAATTATCTGGACAAAAACAATTGAAAAACTAGTACAATTATTTTTTGTGTTCCTCAGAAATAGCAGGTTAGGAACAGCACGAGGGTGAAGGAATTTTTTTCCGGAACAACTATATACTGCTACGGTGATGTTATTTTGAATCAAATATAGAAAACTACATGGGTTTCTTACCACTTCATGAGGAACATGAGCTCTCCACTGCTATCAGTCGCTCCAATGATCCTCTCCGGCTCAAGGTTTCTTGCGAACCCTCTTGGCTTGTCAGACTGGAGCTACACAATTTTACTTGCAAGTCAGTTTTATCATTAACTAATGTTAAAATCTAAACTGATAACCAAACACAAAACTTTACCATTTCCTTCTTTTTCTTCGCCTTGCTCTCATCCGTTTCTGGTTCATCCGTGGAGGATTTTCTTTTTACGGCTTCTGGATTCTCTACCACTCCTTTCTGAGACTCCAGGAACGCAGAAATTAGTTCAGGGCAGTCCAAATTATCTTCAGGCTCCCAAGTGTTGTCAACGCTGAAGGAAATTAAGATATCTGGTTAACGTTACTCTCATCACATGAATCAAAATTACATAAATCCCAAACAAACGGTTCAGTATACTTGCAAGAAATCCAAAAGTAACTACTCACTCTGAGAAGCCTTTCCATTTGAGGAAGAACTCAACTTTCCCATTGACCACTCGCTGGTCCATCACTTTCTCCACCACAAACTCCTCCACCTCATGAGCTTCCTTCTTTGATTTGCCTCCCTGCTTCTTACCCATATCGACCTAAAATGTACAAAATAGCAATAAGACAGAAACCGGTTTAGCTATTTAAATTTCAGTCATTTAAAACTTTAATTAAATGATTTACAGACATGCTCCCTTATTTAATTTAGAAGAGAAAAGGCTGCCATATTTACGACTTGTGTGCTAACTTTACCTTTTAAATGCGCTAATATGTTAACGAGCTAACTACGCATGTACGAACAGGCCAAGGGCCCAAACGCAGTTCACGCCACATTTTGAGATTACTCCACATTTTACTCATTTTTAATATTCTGTAAAACCGAACGCTCCTGATTAAGGCCCGACTATTTTACGAAATAAATTGTTCGCGTGGTATTCACTATATAACACGCGCTGGTTTAAATAGCAGGAGTTAACTTAGCTTACTAGCTAACGTAACGTTAGCTGGAAAATGCGCGCGCACACACAAATCAAAAACATTATACAGCTTCGAACATTCATGCATCCAACTTCTATGCAAACCGAAACAACTAAAACTAGATTTAAGAAAAATACGTATTGAAACAATTGAGGTTACAGCATTCTTAACAGCAAACTAACGTACAATGGACGCTTCTGCAGCACATGCATGCGCGCGAAAACTCACCCTCACAAAGGAAAATAACTAAAATGTGAATTGCAAAGCTTCACAATTGTCGACCTGCAAACAGCTGCAGCGAAATGACGTCGCACTTTAGCAGGACACAAACTTTTAAAACTTTTACTCTCTTCGAACACTTTAAATCAATGAAACAGACGTCGACTGAGGCTCGACGAAAGCCAGCCTGAATCTAATCCAATGCGAGGACGTAAAGCCAGGCCTATGCGTGGTCACGTGTGTCCAATGATGTTTTCATAGGGCGGGGCAACCGAGATCCATCGCTGGTCGTGCAAAATAGCATTATTCAATAATATCATTTGATATCTATTTTAGGGTCTACAAAGTGAGCAGATTAAAAATAGGCTATATCTGTTTTAGCCACGTTCTGCATCCAAAACTAGAAAAAGGCAGAGCATTATTTTGTAGTGTCATGCATTACTTATTTAATTAAATTACTGAATTATACATTCCTGTAAATGTTAAAAGGTTGGGTAAAAAACATCTCTAATTAACATTTATAATGCTATTTTTGTAACCGATGTAATCTTGAATCTGCAAGATTGCATACAAAGCGTTTCTATGCAAAAGCACACAGTGTTTCCATGCAAAACAAAGGAATACAAATAAATTAAGATTTAACAACTTGTTGAAGTATTGTTGAATATTTTCTAACCTTTATATTTTTAGGAAATTCAGTATTGAATATCGACATAGACTTATTATAATTATTTTTTCCAAAGTAGTCCAATTTCTGCCAAATACAATTTCTGATCCTACCATAGATTATTTTCTGATGTAATGGCTTTGCATTTTTATCTGCTTCTTTTTCAACTTTAATCCTGTGTCATTTTACTTTATGTTATGCTATTTACTCAATGTGGTATTATTTTACTCAAAAATATGATGCATGATCATGAAAGTAATCAATATACTGATTTATATGTCAAATCAAATCAAATCAAATCACTTTTATTGTCACATCACCACAGCACAAGTGCCTTGGTGAGTGAAATTCTTATGAGCGTGCTCCAGACAGTGCAGAAAAACAACAGACAATTTACATATGGACAGACAGTGCAAAAAAAAAAAAACAAAAAATTTACATATTGCATCGTCTGTGGAACGGTTACTGCGGTATGCAAATTGTAGTGGGTCCAGTGAAGCAGGCAGCACAGAGCAGATGTAGTCTCTGACCAGCTTCTCAAAACACTTGCTGAAGATGGGGGTCAGAGCAACAGGCCTCCAGTCATTCAAGCATGTGATTTTGTTTTTCTTTGGTATGGGCACAATGATGGATTTTTTGAAGCATGAGGGAACCACAGACAGAGAGAGGGACAGATTGAAAATATCTGTAAAAACCCCAGCTAGCTGGAAAGCGCATGCTTTGAGCACACGGCCTGGTATACCATCAGGTCCCACGGCTTTACGGATGTTCACCCGTTTAAAGGATCGAGTTACATCCGCGACAGAAAGCGTGAGTGGACTGACCTCTTCTGCGGCAGCCGCGGCAGCGCTCTCTGTATATGTAGAGTTCTTCCAATACTGGATGTCCTAATGTAGAATGTAAGTCAGAGGGCCTATCCATTGGGCAGTTCTGGTGGTTTCCATTTGATTGTATCTGTGAACTTAAATAACCTTATGAACTTTGGGTGATTTCCAGAGTATGACATGTAAACAAGTTTGATGTGTGACCACCTTATTGGCAGCGGAATAAAAGTGGCTGATCTGGCCAAATTCCACCATTAAAAAATTGGCCAGGTGGGCTGATAAGGAATTGTTGCAAACCAGATAGGCATAGCAAATAAAACGGAACTACCAATTATGGTAAGAAAGAAAGGTCTAAAATGGATGCGCGGACAGACAGAGTATTAAATGCGGTGGCTGTCATCTCGGCTTTGTTGCTGTGGTCAAAAAAGTATTTTGACATCTGGAACTCTGCTTCTTAAGCTTTATTGACAAATTTGAGAAGACCATTGTTTGTTTCCACAACAATATGTGTACCACGAAGACATCACATTTACAGTGTCTCTCTAAATGTTGAAGAATGAAATTCTATAAATTTTTTATACACTCATCAGCTATTTTTGATTGATCTACAACCCGAATTACGAAATGTTGTGACGTTTTTATCATTTGAATAAAATGAAAACTAAAAGAATTTCAAAATCACATGAGCCCTATGTTTTATTCACAGTGGAACATAGATAACATAACAAATATTTAAACTGAGAAATGTTCTACATATTACTGCAGTTTCCAAAAGAAACAAACAGTAGAGGCAGTAAAACTCCGACATCTGTTACTCCTTTTCACACACATTTACAGAGTTTTGATTAATAAAACATATTTCCGCACAATTACTTGAAGAATATCATGTTATGACTTCAAAACAATATTAAAAAGCTTGGATATTTGAAAACTTCTGCTTTTAAAAGTTAGCATCACACATATCCAGCTTCATATTTATGGGTTTAGATAGACAGTAAGTTTGTTCGGTAGTTCACGGAGTACGGAGATGTACTTAAAAGGCGAGGAGCTCTGGTTCGAATCCCGTGTAATCGCGGTTTGACAAAGCAGTTCAAATCTGCATAAAAGGAAGCTGAAATGGCATAGTTGCATCAACAAATACGTTTTTATATCAGTTTTGCATTTGTTAACACTATCGGGTAGGTTTAGGGTTGGTTTTGGTGTAGGGAATGATAGAGCATTAACTTTTAGGGACAGACCCCGGATATTTGAATTCTGAACCCCGCAATATGCTTCTGTAGCAACGTAATAAAAACACAGCAATATGTACCTATATCTATAATAAAAATGTGCCAGGGTTCAGGTATTTAATCTGTGTTTTAACGCCACTCAGTGGACATTTCCCTTTGAAACTGCAGCGAAACGTACAATAAGGTACATAAAACGGTGTCGCACAGAAAGTGCACAGAGGTACGTATTTTTATGAGACCATGTTGGATATTTTAGAATTGTATGCACAAAATGAGCTCATTTCAAATTTGATGCCTGCTACAGGCCTATATATACAGGCATATTTACCATGGTGTAGCATCTCCTCTTTTTTTCAAAACAGTTTGAAGGCATCTGGGCATCGAGTTTATGAGTTTCTGGAGTTTTGGTCCCATTCTTGCCTGATATAGGTTTCCAGCTGCTGAAGAGTTTGTGGTCATCTTTAAAATATTTTTCATACAATGACGTGCCAAAAGTTCTCTACAGGTGAAAGATCTGGACTGCAGGCAAGCCAATTCAGCACCCGGACTCTTCTACTATGAAGCCTTGCTGTTGTATTAGCTGCAGAATGGGGTTTTGCTTAGTCCTGCGGAAGTACACAAGGCCCTCCCTGAAATAGACGTCATCTGGAGGGGAGCATATGTTGCTCTAAAACCTTTATATACACTTCATCATTCATAGTGCCTTCCAAAACATGCAAGCTGCCCATACCGTATACACTTATGCAACCCCATATCATCAGCGATGCTGGCTTTTGAACTGAATGCTGATAACACGCTGGAAGGTCTCCCTCTTCTTTAGCCCGGAGGACACGGTGTCCGTGATTTCCAACTAGAATGTCAAATTTGGACTCGTCTGAACACTTTTCTACTTTGAAATAGTCAATTTTAAATGAGCCATTGCCCACTGGACACGACGGCGCTTCAGGACCCTGTTCACATGACTTCCTTTTTGCATGATAGAGCTTTAGTTGGCATCTGGATTATGTTTACCGACAGTGGATTCTGGAAGGATTCCTGGGCCTATAATGTCAATGACAGAATCATGCCGATGAGTGATGCAGTGTGGTCTGAGGGCCTGAAGACCACATGCATCCAACAAAGGTCTTCTGCCTTGTCCCTTACGCATAGATATTTATCCAGGTTCTTTGAATCTATTTATGATGTTATGCACTGTAGATGATGAGATTTGCATAGCTTTTGCAGTTTGATATTGAGGAACGTTGTTTTTAAAGAATCCCACAATCTTTTTACGCACTCTTTCACAGGTTCTTTACTTCTGAGAGACTCTGCCTCTCTAAGACATCCATGTTATAGCTAATCATGTTACAGACCTGATGTCAATTGACTTAATTAGTTGTTAGATGTTCTCCCAACTGTTCATTCATTCTCGCGAGTGTCTACATTCCTACGCAAGCGCACGTGAGCTAAGCTTTACAGAAACTCGCTGATCTGATCACAGACACAAAACAAAAACACCCGGGCTCTGTTTTAATCA
This sequence comes from Gymnocypris eckloni scoliostomus, assembly GCA_027564155.1. Taxonomy (NCBI): domain Eukaryota; kingdom Metazoa; phylum Chordata; class Actinopteri; order Cypriniformes; family Cyprinidae; genus Gymnocypris; species Gymnocypris eckloni. Next base: position 10,492,181 of record CM050421.1, read on the forward strand.
TTAAAACAAACAAAGCAAATCTCTCCCGCGAACTGCCAAAATACAGACAGAACATCACATGTCCCAACAGAGACAGTAATATATTAAATTATTGTTATACGGGGATAAAGGATGCATATCACTCTGTCCCACGAGTAACTATCTAATTTTAGGACTATCTGATCACTGTTTGGTTCATCTATTACCGACCTACAGGCAGACATTTTAATCTGCTAAACCTGTATTATGAACTGTTAAAAGATGGACTAATGAAGCAGAGCAAGATTTAAAAGCTTGTTTTGACCTCACTGATTGGAGTGTTTTTGAGACTGCTGCAAACGATCTGGACGAGCTCACAGAGAGTGTAACATCATATATGTCCCCTCATGCTTCAAATGCTCCACCATCATCCCGCCGTCCAGAGGTGGAAAGTAACAAATTGCATTCACTCGCGTTTCTGTATTTGAGTAGATTTTTGTGTACTTTTACTTAAGTATATTTTGTTTGAAGTATTATAGCTACATTTTAAAACACATTAATTACTGAGCAAAAAAAATCGCTCTCAAACTACTGCAGTAAATAATGGCCAGAAGAACAAACTGGGACTAAAATCACAAGAAAGATGCAGATGGACAATAGTACGGTGGCCGGGAAGTGCAAAACAACATTACAAAGTGTGAAACACTTTTACGAAGCTCGAGACAAATTTACATTTTGGAAAACATTTTTACCTATCATAAAACACAATTACATGGGAAAAACACTTTTACCAAGGACGAAACAAATTTACATTTTAGAAAACAAATTAACAAGACGCAAAACACTTTTACCAGTCCCGAAACAAATTTACAATGACAGATTCTTCTCGGAAAGGGAATGTACCACACACCGGAAGTGACGCGTGAAAGGTGTTGTTGTTGGTAAGCGCGGTAAATTCGTGTTGTGGTTGTGGAGTAAATGGCGTAAATAAAGTTTATGGTGACCGAACATGGACTGCGGCCAAGGGATGTTTTGCGGCAAACACATGAGCAGCTTAACGCGGTTTTGCTTTACGTGTGGTCGGTGTTTGGAGTTTCTAAAGGACGCGGACCAGACGGAAACACAGGGGACGTCTCGACCATATATATCTATGGTCTCGACAACCGGTGTTGTGTAATATTCAGTTCCCGTGAAAAACTGTTCCAGTGGGTGGAGTTTACGTGAATAGTCATTAGTTCCCCATGTTGTGGGCGTGTCCTTGAAACAACGCGCAAACGAATGGAACTGAAAATATCAGAGCGTGCTCCTCAAATTGCGTTGTGTTTAATAGATTATTTCGAAAAGGTATGAAGTATCAGTGTTCAGTATGTATTCAGTATTGGTGTGAGTATCCTGTGTCATTAATAAACCCCTTTTTATTTTGTATATAGCCAGTGTTTCTGTTACCTACATAAGCTGCTTGCCTACTGAGATAATTTGTCTTGTAGTTAAACATTTTATATTGTAATCATTATCATTTTTAATTGATAATATAATAATAAGTCAAGACACCTCTAGGTCAGCATACTCCAAGAATATTATTTTTTAAATGTGGATATGAAATCATACGCATGTCATCATCAATAGTGTCATATATGGCCTTGATTTGCTTTTGTGATGTTTCCACATATATTCATCATCATGTAAAGTAATTGTCTCGTTTCAGACTGGATGTGGAGCTTAAGTCACAGGTAGCTGATCATTGTGGGAACTAAACATACACGGAGGCTATTTTCATTGAGTGCCAAGGCCCTGTTTTAATAATTATCTCAGACACTGACTTAATTTTGCATTGGTTCATTCCACATACACATACTTTCACACAATTTCCTTCAATTTGAGTTATATTTATAAAGCAATTGCTTTGTACTTGTCATAGTAACATTTAATGAATGTAACTAATATTTATATACTCTAGAACAATGTTTTGTGTAGCATTTTTGTATAAACAGTCAAAATAATCTCAGAAGATATTAATCTAAGGAGGAAACAGAAGAACAGAGTTTGGCTGACAAAAACATTTGGGTTTCATTGTAAACTGTGAAAAACACTAAAGATTAATACGATTTTAAAATGTTCAACATGATTCCCACGTATATTTGCACTAGCATGTATGTTGCACTATCCGTACTTCTTGGAAGCTCCTGTCGCCAAGTCCAATTCCTTGTGTGTGTAAACAAGCTCTTTCTGACTTCTGAACACAACACTGAAATCATGAAATCGTAGATGTTTTCACACACTATTTTTTAACATATGACATGAAAGAGATTGTTTTTCAGTGCAACATGGTCAAAGAACAGACACAATGTATAATTATATATGATATTTATTATTTTAATATTATTAGTAGTTCTCTCGCAGATTCTCTATACTGTTAAGCAATGCTCTGTATTTGACTGTTAACTAAATACAATTAAGGAAAACATTAAATGCTTTTGTAGTCATTCAAAAATAAATATTAACTCACTCTCATGTTGTTTCAATGTTGTATGACTCATTCTTCTGTATAGAAGATACTTTGAAAAATGTGTCAATGCTGTTTTGTTCACACTGGTTTCAAACAGGTGAGTAAATTATGACAGTTTTCATTTTTGGGTGAACGTATACCTTTACATTATAATCTATTATAGGCTACTTGGCTATTGGTGATTCCGAATTTATTTTCTTAAAATAATAATAGAAGAAAATATGTAACAGATAGAAGCAAATGTGCATTTACCTGTGTGACTTTAATTATAATTTGCATGATACATGAAACAATATGAGAAAAATGAATATTTGTAGTTTGGTGTTGATAAAGATACTGATGGGACTGTGGAGGCTGGGAAATACTGGTTATAAAAAAAGATGAAAGAAAGAATGACACAGGATACTCACACCAGACTTAAGCATTTTATTAGGCCACAGATATTGTAGAGGTTTGTTTCAGGCATTGTTGGAGCTACACACTGCAGAAGTCACCAATGACAACTAGGTAGGTAGGCTAATCTATTCAAATTAATAAATACATTCATTAAAGCCCCACAAATTAAATATATAAAAGCTAAACACGTTTGCGCGTTGTTTCAAGGACACGCCCACAACATGGGGAACGCTCCGGTTACTGTCGTAACCTCGGTTCCCTGAGAGCGGGAACGAGACATCACGGAGATTTCTCCGTTATGGGAACTTCTTCCCTTCAACCTTTCCTGAAGTCCTATTGGCTCACGCCAGTCAAATGACTGGCCAATTGTCGCAAAGCATGCAAATACGGCGAGCTCGAGACAGTATAAATGCGATGCTCGCGACAATTATATCAGAATCGGATACTGAACACCGTAAGCTGAGGAGTAGCGAACACGGCGTCTACCGTGATGTCTCGTTCCCGCTCTCAGGGAACCGAGGTTACCATAGTAACCGGAGCGTTCCCTATCGAGCTGTCACGAGACATCACGGAGATTTCTTATGGAACGATATTAAATCCCGCCGTGAGAGAGGCTACGAAGCCCTACCCCAAAACACAGCAGATAGAATACACGTAGACACTTCCCACAATAGTGACGCTGTAGGCGAGCTCACCGCTGATAGGTGGCTGTAAGCCAATGAGCGTCTAACCCAAAGGTATACAAATTTGCATATCTGGATAGAAATAACGTTGGCTGCGCTGAAACAGGGCAACTTGCACAACGAGCATAAGGAACTGCACAGACTGTATAGCATGACCCCAACCTAGCATGATAAAAGTATCGCTAGATAAAACAACACAATACAGGAATCTGCACTGAGCACAGGGCAGAACAACCGTATTAGTAAGGGTATGCAGAGCAAACAATGTAGTAAACATGCATCAGCCACTTACCGACAGTACCTGGGAGGCAAAAGACTGAACGTCCAGCCTGTAAAACCTGGCGAAAGTATTCTCAGAAGACCAGCCGGCTGCAACACATATATCTTGAATAGACATACCTCTCGACCAAGCCCACGAGGAAGCCATGGCCCTCGTTGAATGCCCCTAATGTGTAAAGGACATTCCAAACCTTGGTTCGTATACGCAGCCGTAATAGCGTCCACGATCCAGTGGGAGAGCCTCTGTTTAGACACAGCACGGCCTCTCGCACAACCACCATAGCATACAAATAGCTGGTTAGATTGACGAAAGCCGGCCGAACGGTCGATGTAAATCCTCAAAGCCCTGACAGGGCACACCGAAGTCTGAGCATCTGCTTCACCGAGGCTGCTGACTCGAAGACAAGGCAGACAGAGAAACAGTCTGTATCTTGAAGGGTGTAGAAAGTGATTTAGGTACATACCCCATTCTTGGCCGGAGAGTGACGCTGCAGTCACCGGGTCCAAAGCGAATACAGTCACTATCCACAGAAAAGGCGTGCAAATCTCCTATGCGCTATTGACGCGAGTGCAAGAAGGAGTGCAGTTTTGAGAGACAACTCCTTCAAACCCACTGATGATAACGGCTCAAAAGGTGGCTGAGAGAGAGCTCTTAACACCACCTCTAGGTCCCAAGGCGGAACCGAAGGTGGCCTCGGAGGTGTAGCCTTCGCTCCCTTAAGAAAACTCACCACCATGGGGTCTCTGCCGATCGACTGGCCACCCTGCGGTGAACGGAACGAAGCAATGGCCGCCACATAGACTTTTAGCGTCGAGGGTAACGATCCACTATCCAGCCTGTACTGCAGGAAACTCAGAACATCCAACACGGTGCAACCAACCGGGTCGATGTGATGCATTCTCGTTCCACCTCTGCTTCCCGTAGAGGTTCCAAATCATCCGAACTGACTCGGGTGTAACCTCCATTCCCTTGAGGAATTCTCCTCCTGAAAGCATGTCTGCCCATTCAAAAGACCGGGATGTGCGTTCTGATGGATAGAAAGGCGAGAATCCGCCCATAGCAATAACATCGCTGCCTGCTTGCACAACGCCTTGAGCGGGCGCCGCCCTGGCGATGCGATTTATGCGACCACAGGCGTGTTGTCGGTGCGAATCAGTACATGCTGCCGTTCCAGTTGTGCTTGAAATTCCTTCAGAGCTAAAAGACTGCTTCCAATTCCAATCGGTTTATATGCCATCGGATCTGTGGCTCTGACCACTGCCCGAAGCTGGCATCCCCGCACACCGCTCCCCAGCCCGGCGTCGTCGTCCGTTGTGACCACCACGCGTGAGGTTACCAACCCCAGGGGACTCGGCTGAAGAAATTCGGGTTGCGCCACGGGCCAGAGCTTCGATGCAGCCGGGTGACCGCGATACTCAAACGTCCGATGTCCATGCCGTCAGGGGACTCGAGTTTTCAGCCACAGCTGCAGTGGTCGCATGTAATAAGCCCAGATGACACACTGCCGACGCTGACGCCATGAGTCCCAGTAGTCTCTGAAATTCTTTCAAATGAACAGAGCTGCCTTCTCTGAAATGGCGTAGGTAAGACAAAATGGCCGCCACGCGTTCTCGCGAGGCGGGCTCTCATTTCTAGGAGTCTATGCAAACTCCCAAATACAGAATGGACTGACTGGGCGAGAATGCTCTTCGCCTGTTCACACATAGCCCTAGGGACTCCAGGTGAATAAGCAGCGAGTCTATATGGCTGAGTAGCGTGTCCCGGGACTGAGCTAAAATCAGCCAATCGTCCAGATAATTCAGGATGCGATCCCGCCCGCTCTGAGGGAAAGTGCTGCATCCACACACTTTGAAAATGGCGGGGCCAAAAGCCAGCCCGACGGAGAACAGAGTATTGGCTGTGTTCTCAAAGCAAACCTCAGAAACCGTCTGTGATGCGGCGCTATCTGAATGTGAAAGTACGCGTCCTTCAAATCCACGGATGCAAACCAGTCCCGGGCGAATCTGCGCCAGGATCTGCTTCAGCGTTACCATCCTGAACTGGCGTTTAAGCGCTCTGTTGATGGGTCTGAGATCCAAAATTGGGCCAAGCCCCCATCCCTCTTGGGTACCAAGTAGCGGCTGTAAAACCCGCTCTCCAGCTCGTGTGGAGGGACTCGCTCTACTGCTCCTTTCTCGAGCAGACAGCCAATCTCTTGCCTCAGAGCCTGGGCATTTCGAGGCGGCGCAGAGACTGCACCACGCCATTGAAGCGGGTGGTCTGCGTCTGAATTGAAGAGTATACCCCGCTCTATCACGTTGAGTAGCCAACGAGATTCCCGAATAACCTTCCACGCTTATGAACTGACGGCGGCTTTAGCTGCTCGGTCGTTGTGCGCGGCTATAACCTGTGTTGGATGCGGACCTGCACTGCACTGAGGCGGGCAAGGGAACCGCATTTATTGAGTGAGGAGGAGAAAGCTCTTTTGTGAGAAAGTATGCATTTTTATTGAATGGACACTCAACACACACATTTGGGCAGCTGAACTTTGGGCGGCGCGGGCTGCTCGCGCTCTCCTCCCTCCCTCCGATCGTCAGGAAGACGGCTTAGCAGCCGGGGCGGGCGAAATCGCGCCGCTTCTCGCTGACCTTGGACGCTTCCTGCCGGAGCCCCACACCTTCCTCCGGACGCCTGGCTCCTGTCGAGGAGCAGTAGCAGTAGCCCCAGCCTGGGCAGGCCTGGGAAAATCTCTCCGCTGGGCAGAGCCATGCGCTGGCGAAGATCTGGATCTGGCGGTCTGTTGCTGGGGGCGCGTCTAGGCATCACGTGACTCATCGCTTCGCGCGCTTTTGAGTCTCAGCAAATCGCTCGGTTATGGTCTCCACGGCATCACCAAGAAGAGGCGGAGGGAGATATAGGAGCGTTTAGGAGCACCTTCCGATCGGCATCCTTTAGGTCAGCTAAGTTCAGCCAGAGGTGCCTCTGAAGGGCGACCATAAAGCCCATGGCCTTACCCACAGACTGGGCCGCCGCTTCGCCATCAGCGAAGTCCGTTGCAGGCGCCAGATCGCCGCCTCAGGGTGAGGACTCCGCCCTCCGCCGTTTGCAGGAGTTTGGCCTGGAACACCTGCAACACTGCCATGGCAACGCTGATGCCGCCTCGCCATCAGAGGCATACGCCTTATTAGCGAGATGGGCGGTGGTTCTGCACGGCCGACGGCAGGCTGATGTCCGGGCCTAGGGACTTCGCTGCTGCAGGGCACAGGTGTGCAGCAACGGTCTCCTCGACGGGAGAGCGCTGCGTAACCGTGGGCCTCCGCTCCATCCACGGGAGAACATGGCCTGCGTGTTGAGTGGACGCGCCGATTGGGCGCAGACCACGTCTTCACGAGCTGTTCATGAACATCGGGGAAGAAAGGCACCGATGTCCTTGCGTCAGCTTTGGCGTGGACCTGAAGTACCACGAGTCGAGCTTACTCCTGACAGGCTCCTCCGGAGGATTCCAGGTGAGCTCAACTCCTGAACAGCTTTCGACAGAACCCTCATGAGCTCCTCCTGGAGGCCTGAAGGCTCTGAGCTGCCAGCTGCTCGGGCTCGATCCAGCCCAACCGTCCTTCTCCGAGGCCGAGATGGACATGGCCTCGTCGCCTCCTCGTGGCCAAAAGCTACGAATCCCTCGATGTTGGAAGGGGCGGAAACAGTCCTCGGAGAAAGAGATCGGCGAATGCGGCGACGGTTGGCGGCACGGCAAGACGCTCCCGCCGCCAGGAGAGGGGGCTCACCAGCGGCACGCACGCTGGCGGCAGTGAGCCCTACCCGAACAGGCCGCGAACCACATCGCGGGCGGGCCGGAGCGCAGCGGACCGGCAGGTCGCGCAATGTCCATCGGACTGCGTCCAGCGCCGCCTCGGCGTGGGCCAGGCAGGCGGCGCAGTGGGGATGCTGATCCAGCGGTTCAATGGGTCCCGCGCAGATCTTGCAGATTGAAGCCATCACGAGTTCAAGGTGAAGTAAAAGATTCTGATATAATTGTCGCGAGCATCGCATTTATACTGTCTCGAGCTCGCCGTATTTGCATGCTTTGCGACAATTGGCCAGTCATTTGACTGGCGTGAGCCAATAGGACTTCAGGAAAGGTTGAAGGGAAGAAGTTCCCATAACGGAGAAATCTCCGTGATGTCTCGTGACAGCTCGATAAGGGAACTAATGACTATTCACGAAACTCCACCCACTGGAACAGTTTTCACGGAACTGAATATTACACAACACCGGTTGTCGGACCATAGACATATATGGTGGGGCGTCCCCTGTGTTTCCGTCTGGTCCAGCGTCCTTTAGAAACTCAAACACCGACCACACGTAAAGCAAAACCGCGTTAAGCTGCTCATGTGTTTGCCGAAAACATCCCTTGGCGCAGTCCATGTTCGGTCACCATAAACTTTATTTCGCCATTTACTCACAACCACAACCACAACCACAAACACGAATTTACGCGCTCACCAACAACAACACCTTTCATCGCGTCACTTCCGTGTGTGGTACATTCCTTTCCGTGAAGAATCTGTCATTGTAAATTTGTTTGGGACTGGTAAAAGTGTTTTCGCGTCTTGTTAATTTGTTTTCTAAAATGTAAATTTGTTTCGTCCTTGGTAAAAGTGTTTTCCCATGTAATTGTGTTTTATGATAGGTAAAAATGTTTTCCAAAATGTAAATTTGTCTCGAGCTTCGTAAAAGTGTTTCACACTTTGTAATGTTGTTTTGCACTTCCCGGCCACCGTACAATACAGGCGTTAATGGTGCAGACCCAGCTGAAAATGAAATCCCGTCGTATATTGCTGAAGTTGAAGAAAATAAAGTGAACCCCTTGGTCATATTTATGCTCTATTTCATCATAAGCTGTGTTTGCCTAGAGCAGGGAGCCGCATGCAGCTCTTTGGTCCCTCTGCGGTGGCTCCCTGTAGCGTGGGTGTACAATGGGGGAGATGTCCCCCGACTTTTAATACAACCTACACTCTTACTCTGCACTAGGTCAAGTGTTTTAAAGTAGAAGTTTTCATGGGCCAATGTGAGTAAATCTAGATTTAATTAAAAGAGAAATGATAGTCACGTCGTTTTGGATATACGTTTTATTCGTATTCAAAACGATGTGAACATCACGGAGCGCTGAACACTCTCACGCGATGCATGTTCATTCATTCTCGAAGCCAGAGGAAGCTCGCGCAGAAAGTCCAAAACGGACTCATAGAGAAGTAATAGTAACGTTTGACAGGCATCCCACCATCGCTGTAGCTAAGCTAAATAACAAGCATAAAACTTAACTGATGAAACGTGAAAACCATATGTTTTTTTGTTTTTCAAGTCTTCTCCAGGTAATAAATATGAATGATACAATGTGACCCTGGACCACAAAATCTTAAGTGTCAATTTTTCGAAATTTAGAGTTATACTTTAATCTGAAAGCTGAATAAAGAAGCTTTCCATAGATGTCTGGTTTGTTATGACAGGACACTATTTGGCTGAGATACAACTATTTGAAAATCTGGAATCTGAGGGTGTTAAAAAAATCTAAATCGCTTTTAAAGTTGCTCAAATAAAGTTCTTGGCAATGCATATTACTAATCAAAAATGAAGTTTTTATATATTTACGGTACAAAAAAATCTTCATGGAACATGATATTTACTTAATATCCTAATGATTTTTGGCATAAAAGATAAATCAATAATTTTTACCCATTCAATGTATTTTTGGCTATTGCTACAAACACCCCAGCGACTTAAGACTGCTTTTGTGCTCCAGGGTCACTTATATTTTCTGCCTTATTCTGTGATAAAAATGGATAAAAATAAGTGTTTGTAGTATATATACTGATTGTACAATCATAACCACATGATGTTATTTTTGCCAAGCAGTATGTTATTTCTTAGCCAATTAAAAGTAAGAGATAATAATATTTTTGTCAATTATACATGTAAAAATACTATAATATTGACATTTCTGTCCCCCTCACTTCTGAAATGATTGCTATTCCTCTGCTCTGTAGCATCTGAATATAAAACTTTAGCTATATGCCGTCTTATCTTTATTTGGGGTAGGAAAGGGGCCAAAATTACTTTTTGACATTGAAGGTTGCAGACCCCTGGCCTAGAGAACCCAAACTAGCATCTTATAAAATCTCTACATTAACCCTTCGCAAGGATGTAAAGTAAATACTTGCATTGGTGGTTAAAATGAAGCTTTGACAGTTTACCAAGAGGTTCTGCACAAATTAGGCAAAAAGACAGTGGTGCAGGGTGTGCGATATCAAGGTTTCTTTATTTGTCACATAATAAATTATACAGGGTATAAGACTATATATATATATAGTCTGTCCTGTCCATACCTGTCAACACTCCCGTTTTTTCCGGGAGTCTCCCGTATTTCACACCCATCTCCCGCCCACCTCCCATTTTGGTATTTCTCCCGGGAGACTCCCGTAATTTGTATGGCCCAAATCTAGTTATATGAATAATCACATCAATATTTTATTCCAAGGTTGTACCGTTGCTAGATCCTGTATGAAATGCATCACCTCACACAATCGACACAATACACATTTCAAAACATTTTGTAGTGTTTCAAGTCCAGGTAAGCATGAAGAGTCAGTCTCCAGAAGTTACAATTCGAAGCTTTATTGGCATCAGAGGTCAACAGCAAACACAGCCAGCATGCCACATGGTTGCACACATTCAATTGTTCTTCTATACCTTTTATAGGTACCAATTTAGTAACCCCTAGTGCCCTCTTCTGGTGAATCAATAATACAAGAACAACACATTTGTGACCTCAACCTGGCAACCTACAACGCAGTTGCGCAGTTGATTTCTGCGCAGGTAAAGTTGGTTCTAGCATCAGTGGCAGAAATGGAAGGAGAAGAGTCTGTGGTGCTCCGGCGAAGAAAAAAATACTATTGGTGTAAATTTAACAACAGATGGACGGAAGAATTTAATGTCTTGTCTCGAAGCCATGTAAACAACGCCCACACCTTTTGCAAAGTGTGTCGCACTGATTTTAATATGGGAAAAATGACATATTTCAGCAAAAAAAAATCACACACGCTACATTCGTGCAGCCGAGGCACAGAAGGCCAGCACATACTGTAAACATACATTGTTAATGTTATACAATGTTACAATGTAATGTAATTGTTCCACAGTGTTTAACTGCTGTGCAGTGATTATGTTTAAACAAAAAATTGTAATAGTAATAATAATAATAATAGCTAATAAAAACAAGCATTAGTAAATCAGGTCATTACCTTTTTTTAGGTAAACACATTATGTTTAAATCAGATTTTCATTCTGGATTTCAAATATATACAAAAACATTAACTAAAAAAAGCATGATGCAGCAAGGATTTTTATGGTTACAATTATTTTGCCTGCAGATTGGATGTTTGCTTTGAGGTTTTGTCAAGTGTAGTGTAGCATAGCACGGAACGTGTTTCTAAAACCATGGTTTGACGAAATGGGAGCCATAAAACAAAAATAATCAAATGAAAAGAATAAAAACTCAATTATTTTGTCCTCCTTTATTCATTTTAAAAGATATAAAAGAAACAGATTTTGAACAACCCCATTTAAAATTAATGTACTCCAAACCCTTACACACACAAACATACAAATAATTGCTCAAAAAAAAAGAAGAAGACAAGCAGCTCCTACTCAAACACAAATCAAACCAGTAAAAGAAATACACCAGTTCATTTGTTTGGGCACCGTTTTACTTCACACACTAATTAATTTGTCATTAAACCAATGCAGTATTTACCTTTTCCAGATCGTGCTATGTGGTAGAACAAAACTCACCAATTCCATATTTTTGTTTAATTACTTCCACCATTTGTTGTTTTTAATGTGACTTCGCTTCAAAAGGTATATTTAATAAAAAAACCCAAAGGAAAACCAAACCGAAAACAAATCCAAACTCATAACCCTTTTATAAATGCTACCAGAATACATTTTAATTGTTCTTAAGCAAGTGCATAAATGTCAAATGCAAATGTAAGTGACAGTAATGTAAATGTACATGAAAAGGTTAAACCACTCTGGGTCACTGTTTGTTATAGATCAAAAATCATATTATAAATGATTGGTGAGGAAAACGTACATACGGTTATGAAGGTAACTGCTTAACGCAAAGTTGTGTTTTATTCTAATGTCTGCAAATAGTTGAAATGAAGGTTATTTCTGTGGGGTTCCTCATTTTAGAGGGATAGTTTACCCAAAAACTTGACTCACCCTCATGTCGTCGATCCAAACCTTGTACGCAAAAACAACAACAACGAACAACATTGGTCCTCATTGATTTACATCATATGGATATTTTTCTAAATATTTTCATTTGTCCCCCCCCAAAAAAAATTAGGATCAAAATGAGAGTGAGAAAATTTCAGAAGCCCTTTTAAGCTCAATACGGCAAGAAATAGTGATCACAATTTTTAACATGGTCCTCCAGTGACCATATGGAAAAAACTTTACTTAGTAACTTACAATTTAAATTAAGTAAAAAAAAAAAAGCAATATGAATTTAAATTTTCAAATGTGCTCTTTAGAAATACTATTTATACACACTCTTACTATACACAACGTCCAGTGTCTTTAGTACATTCTCTCCTGCAAATAAACAAGGCTCCTCCCATGCTCCAAGTGTAGTATTTATTACAGTCTTTCTGCCCTCGGATTGAGTTATGAATGGTTTTAGGAACAAAGAAGAGCCAGAAAAGTTCCTCAATATCTTATCTCAAGCATAAAAACTCACCTTTCGGAAAACATAGAAATATTTGTATGTCAACACAAACCCGTATACACACACTCAAAAAGTCTTTAGGGTTTCTTGTCCTTCTTTCTTTTCACCGTCTTGCTACTGGTCATTGTCCTTGACGTTGTGTTTGTGCGAGGCTGAACCATCACCCGTCCGTTAGCACTGCAGTGCATTGTGTAGTGCTCAGGGTTCAGAGGATGTCCATATTCATCCCGAAGTTGGCTCAACACAGTCCGCGAGAGCGTTTCGAACCGCTCTGCTGCAGCAGAAAGTGCTTTGGCTGTGTGGGATCTCTGGCGCAGGAGAGTATCCCGCTGCACTGACAGGCCCTCGACCTCATCCTGCAGGGTCATGATCGCGTCCAGCTTCCTCTTGCGGCAATTCTGTGCGGCAAGCTTGTTCTTACCTCGTCTGCGCACGTCACGCAAGAGCGTGACTTCTGATTCTGACAGATTCTGGCTGTCCAGCAGCTCCAGGAAGTTTTCTACTGGCATATTGACAATCTGAAAGGCTGAAAATGGAAGACCCAATGCCTGCACCCGACATTCGTCGCGACTCATCTCTTCTGGTTCAGCCTCATCGTCGCTCATCACTTCCTGTTTGATTGCTGTGAACCAGTTAGATGGTGTAGAATTTTGTGCCTGTGGGGTTGAATAGGTGTGATCGTGCCAGATGTTTTCTGCAAGGTTTACAGGCGACCAATCACGGTAAGCAGCCGCACAAGCTCCGCCTTTTGATGAAAGAGACTCCACTTCACTGCTATAGCCTGTAGCTCCACCTTCATCCTCGCAAAATGAATCAGATGATGTAGATGGGGATGCAGGGCTCCTTGAACTGCTCTCCAAAGACAGGCCAGAGTCTGAATCCTCAGGCCATGGAGTGTCCATGTCCCCTTGCATGCCGTCCAGCATCTGAGGGTTGATCGTACCGAGATTATCTAGATTCAACATATTGATGTGGTCAAAAACAGCCTCATCTAGATAGCCTCCCATCTGCAAAGGGGAGGTTTCATTACGAGAGCTGTTCCCAGACAAAGAGAAGAGCGATGAAGGAAGAGCCCCTGCTGAGCTCTGAGACGGGTCTGAGTGAGAAGAGTTTGTGGACTCCAGACGAAAGAGGGGTGTTCGGGAAGATGCAGGCCTGCTATTAGCTGAATCTCCTCCGGCTACCATTGCATCTTGAAGGCTTACGTCATAGCTGATGGGATTAGGAAGTTCAGCTTCTAAGTCTGACATGCGCTGGGGACCATGGAGTCGAAATCCTGTAGATGGAAAAGATAAATATTTGTGAAAACTATCAAATATATTTAGTTTTGTGTTGTTACAGTTATGTATTCTTATGTAAGTTATGCAAGTATTCTTTATTGTCTATTGACATCTTTTGTTGAATAATGTGATTATTCATAACACTAGCAATGCTAAGGTCAAGGGTTCGATTCACAGGGAAAGCAAGAACTAAAATCTGACATAAAATGTGTACCTTGAATATAAATCATTTTGGATAAAAACAATCTACCAAATGCAAAAATTTTTATCTCTGTATTGATTCCTTTAATCCTAATAGAGGATGAGTCTTCCACAGAAACTACTTACATCAAATTCAGAAATAAAATCTTGCCACCGTGGAGGAAGGTCAAGCCCAGAAAGAGCTGGAGGAAGGGTACTACTACCCAGCAAATCCTGTAAGGTGACGCAAAAAATGATAAACAGTTAAAATATTTAAAGGGATGGTTCACCCAAAAATGAAAATTCTGATTTACACTTATGTTGCATCAATAAATTACAGATTAGTTTCCATGTTTACAATATTTGATAAGCTCAAAGAATGTACGTTAATCAATATTTATGTCAATAAAAGCCTAAGTGAAACTTGTTTGCCATATAAAGTGATCATGTCTCTTATTCAAGAAGACTTGAATAAAACGGCTTGATTTACATGTATTGTGCTTACAAGATCCTAATTAACATTTTGAAGTCTCAAAGTTTTGTGGATCATCAGTCGAGGGACAGAAATCTCTCATGTCTCTTTATCTACATTTCTGTTTTGAAAATGAATGCCATGAGGGTGAGTAAATGGACCATTTTATTTTTGGTTAAACTATCCCTTTACCATCTCACACCAACATTACAGTTCATATGGAGTTGAATTACCAGAACCAGAACTAATAATCAAATGTAACTGTTCTCATTCATTTACAGAGCTGGTGGAGTAAAGTATTAACTAAATTATTGTTATGTAATGTCACACAACTTTGATTGACTTGAGATTAACATTACATTAAACTTTGACATTAAACCTGATAAACACCATTCTTGTTAGGCAGTAGGTGTTAAGTTAGTTTGTTTACCTCCTGTTTCTAACGCAGAACTCCGAGTCAGCTGGTTCAGCCGGGCGCAGGGCTGGTTTCTTCCTGCCCGCCTCGCCTTTCGCCGCATCCTCCTCGCTCACTTGGTCTAGCAAAGTTTCCTGGAAAGAAATTGGGATGTCCAAATTAAGGATTGAAATGGCTTACCTTAGGAGGCTTTAACTTTCTTTATAAAGTAAAGCTGTGAAACTAAATCTTTGATTAGAAAAGTGCAATCAAGAGCAATTCCATGAGTAAAAAAAAAAACAACCCTCCATAAACTATGGTGCACCTGTTTAAGACTATTGTATTCACTGCTACTCATTTAATAGATTCATCTCATTCAAAGAACATTTTTTTTGCTTGCACCTGTAGTAGATAAAGAAAATAAATAAATTTGCATAGGATGCTTAACTCTATGGAAAATACATGACTTATTGGATTTCAAAAACTAGGTTGAGCTCTGTCAAGACAAGATCAAGTAACACTGAACATTTCAGAAAGAGCAGGTTTGGTCTGGACCAAAGGATCATTTACCACTCCTCCAGACAGACTACTACAAAACAAGCGGGGGAAAAATGAAAGAAAGTTAAGTAGATATCCAAAGATATTTGTTTGGTAACACGTGTATGTTGATGAATGTAATGAGACGTCCTTGGCGTTTAAACTATCATTTCAATTTAGCCCAACACACCTGACTGACACCTGTACATCTGGTTGCCGACCTTCAAACTAACAAGTGAACAGATAAGTTACCTCACAAACACGTATTTTATTTCCTCACAAAAAAACTAAACAAGTAATTGCAGTAAAGTTGCTGAAAATCAACGTAAAAGGACACATCAAATCACAGCCTAAAGATCAATTACTATCTAATTCAACTAGGGAGATCTAATTTGACCACATTTCGTTAATAGGCAACAACTAACCCGATTAACGTTATTGATGTCTCGGTTGTGTTTCGCTTTCGGCTTCATTTGCAAAATATTACTTGCCATGAAGCTAACTGGCTAACTCAGAAAAAATAAAACACTTAAAGCACTGGCGTGACCCATGAAGAGAACGCAACATAATAAAACTGTAAAAGTATGGTAAGTTAACGTTAGGTGTTTAATACAGCGCTGTATTGTTACCTCTTTGGAAAGTTCTCCAGCTGCACAACAAGGCCTGGAAACAGTGCAGTCCTGAGAACCCGACAGACCGAACCCCTCTCCTGCCCCGTGATCATCCCCTTCCCGGTGATTTTCGGTATTTATCTCCTCGTCACCAGGGTCCCCTGACAGGTCGTGTGGCTCACCTGCATCAGAACCATCATCAGGCACCAGGTGCACCAGCCATGCGCTGACATGCGTGGGGAAGCGGGCCGGGGACCCGAGAGCACGCACTTCATTCAAGAGCCTGCGGCTGGTGAAAAAATAGTCCAGTTCGGGACATTTCGGATGTACTTGATGGTCCCAGTAGTGGTGAAACGGGGTCTGTATGAAAGCCGAGCTCGGCCCTCCGTCTGTTTCTATCAACGGCGAGAAGTAACCACTCAAATAGGTGTCGACATCCACGCGAACTCCTATCAAACTCAGCAGAATCGTAAACTGAATGAGTCCCTCGGTGAAATATTTTTTCATGTGGTGCATGTTTCAAAACAAATATTTCAACCTTGGGAAGCCTAATCGAGAACTAAGATCGCCCGTTTGCAGTTAAACAAAGACAAAACCTCAAACAAAAGAGCACGCGTTGACTACTCTCGGTGTCAAACAAAGAGCAGCCCCGACCGGCGAAACTGTTTGCTGCACTCAAACACTACCGGCTTTTCATAACTTCCTGGCTTATAACATCCTAATTCAGAAATGCAGCGCCGCCATCTAATCACGCACAGCAAAACGAGTCAATCTCGTCTGATATATTCCGTAGCAACGCCAAAAAACTTTTATATTTTCTTAAGAACAACAAAACTCTTCGGCTATCCTGAATCTAGCCTCTCATCCGAGGAGGGGAACAACTGCTTAAATTTGCATAATTCATAAAATCCCACTCACATGTGACGGAATTACCTTCGCAACAAGCTCTGATTGGACCATTTCTGTTGTCATTCATTAAAGAGCCAATCATAAGCAAGTATGCTTTCCTAACTTCCTTTTTAGGCCTTCCGCTCTTGGACGAAATATTAAAGTGAACTGATCACTTTGTTTCGTTCTTGGTCGTATTAATGACATATATATTCTTCTATTAAGAACGAAAAAAATGTTTTGCTTAAATTTGTCAAAACATACAGCTACCTCCTCTTCTGTTTTGACTTCCTAACCCGCTGCTGTGGGGCTGTTTTTCAGCAGCAGGGACTGATCGACACATCAAGAAAAGCTCAATGCACCAACATATTGAGATAGCCTTAATGAAGACCTAGTCCAGAGCATTCAGAACCTCAGTCTGGACAGAAGGTTCACCTTCCAGCAGGACAAAACCCTAAGCACACAACAAGAATGGCTTACAGACAACTCTGTGAATGTCTTTGAGTGGCCCAGCCACAGCCTGGGCTTGAATGCAATCACGTATTTCTGGAGAAACCTGAAAATGTGCGTCAGCCCCCGTCCAACCTGACAGAGCTTGAGAGGTGAAGAAGTGAGGAGAAGATGCCAAATGCTGACGAGCAAAGCTTGTCGCATCAAACAAAAAAGACTTGAGACTGTAAAGGTGCTTCATCAAAATATTTAGTTAAGAGTATGATTACTTATGCAATGTACTTATTTCAGTTTTAGATTTTAATAAATTTACGAAGTTGTGACAATTCTGTTTTTACTTTATCAATGTGGTGTACAGAGTGTAGACTGATGTGGAAGAAAAGTAGCCCAATTTAAAGCAGTTTAACATAAGGCAGCAACATAACAAAATGGGAAAAAATAAAAGGGTATGAATATCTATCTATCTATCTATCTATCTATCTATCTATCTATCTATCTATCTATCTTTGTTTTCATTGCTAATTTCCAAACAACACAGAGACAGTTCAATTCAGCAAAAAAGTTTACATTTTTACATAAAAAAACGTGGGTAGCACAGTTTTTCCCATACATACTTCAAAATATATCACAGGTGTATTATTGGTCTGAGATATATTAACAAGGAATAACGTTAACTCTTTCAGGAGGAAAAAATCAAGCTAAATCGCTAAGCAAAGCAAGTTAAACCTTCGTCGCCCTCTACTGTTTTAAAAAGCAATTACACACTGTTTAATACGTTTCTATGAACGTGTCTGAATAGCGATTATTAGGTTATTTGTGCATCCAACTGAGGATATTGCTCAGAGGAGGATATTTTTAATAACTTAGTACAAATATATTTTTTCTCCATCTTACGCTCTTCTTGTACGGACATAAAAGTCGTAAAATCCTTAATCCGAAATTTTCGATTTAAGTAATCTTGTCATCCAAATGAAAATGAAAAAATAGTTCTAGCAAAGTTTTACACGGTTCACATTCCATGGCACGATCTTTTGCTACCTCCCATTAAAAAAAAATTATACCTGTTAAATTATATTTTATTAATGTGTACACCTACCACAACCCTAAACATATCCTTACAATAATGCAGATTCATTACATATTGTTGTTCAGCGTAAGAAAATGGATCCAATATTGATGCGCGCATGCGCAGTAAGCCGAGGTAGGAAAATCTGACTGGTAGGATAAAATGTCAGGACACCGGACAGCTTTTAGCACCCCTATCAATGTCCAGCGCGGTATTAAACCTTTAGAAACTTCAGCTTGTGTCTGGTCTTGTCAGTGAAATGACAGAATCATTGGTGTGTTACAGCATCCAAAGTAATTGCGGTCGTTGTTTGGCATTTCAGTGAACTCACTCATAGAGAAGGATGGGGAGGAGCCATAACCACACAATCTCTCCCTTCTACCTCCACAAGCACAACATTCAAATGTGCCAGATCACGACTTACATTAAATTATAATTATATATACATTAGCCTATATATAGTTTAACTCATTTTACTAATTTATATTTTGTTGACTAAAGAATTTCTGCTTCAAATAAATAAATTGACATTTTCTCAGTTAAAGATTACAAAGGGTTAAATCTCAAAATGATTTGTACAGCCAGGCATAAATCAATTTAGTGAAACTGAAGTGATGTGTGGCACACACACAGTAGTGAACACACACACACACACCATGAACACACACCTGGAGCAGTTGGCAGCCCAAACGCTCAATTGCATTGTAATTACCGCTTATTCGCTTTGTCTATCGCCTTTGCATTGACTTAACATGTAAATCATTGGCACATAACGCTTCATTCGTCTGGTGAACGCACCTTTAGGAGAAGATAATAATTTATTTGATTATTTTATACATATTTCATTTATAGTTTATTATTTCAATATATTAATATTATCTATTAAATCTCAGCATTAAAATGCGCTTGTGCTTGTTGTCACAACGGACACAAATATGGCGCCGAGCATAGCGGAAGTGGCGCCTTAATCAGGAACCCATGGATATATAGCCTAACTCATTTTACAAATTTATATTTTCTTGGCTGAATTTCTGCTTTGAATAAATACATGCACATTTTCTCATGGATGGTGGTGCAAATGATATAGATGCATAACATTTTTTTTTTATATAAATGCCAAATACTTTAATGATTGTGCGATTTCATCTTTGATGGCTTTTTAATGTGCATATACTATCCATCCTAAATTCTATGTGATATTAGTAATTTTCAATACTATTTAGGGAAGATAGGGTGGATATATGTACATTGGGATGCAGGGGTGAGAGAGAGAGAGAGGGGAGAGGGAGAGGGAGAGGGAGAGGAGAGGGAGAATCTATTCTGTGTGACGAACTACTGGACATGCGCACGAACTTGCTTGACTGCGCAAGGTTGTGTGGAATCGCAAATGAATGGAGAGGCCAATTTGAAGTCGTTTCCAATGAGATACCTGTGGAAAGAAGAACATACGTTGCCTAAACACGATTATATAATGTATATTCTCGAGTAGTACACATAATTTACATCTATTTCAAGACCGTTAACAGTAACACCATCATCAGCATATTATATCAAACAATCCATAATAAACTTGATAGAAAAATAAAATAAAAATGTGCGTAGCTTACACGTAATTGTTTATATTTCATTCACTTTTTCAATATTGTTCGAAAAACTCACCCAAAACTTGCAAAACTTTGATGTAGATATTAGTAGCCCTACATCCCTGCAATAAAAAAATAGAAGCACAATAGAAACCATCACAGAAATTCTAATGGTTTCCATTAAAATACCATTATAAACCATTAGCTTTTTCCAGTAAAACCATTACAAAATTCATTTTTGTAGTGTGTTTTGGGCATTTCTCCAATTGGATTTAACATCCCACCTATTAAATCCACCACATACCAGTAGACACGATTAGTTTCCATTAAAACCAATACAATTACCATTATAACCATTACATCCATTACATTTTCTATTGTTTTTTTCAGCAGGGATATTTACCTATTTAATATCAGTCTAAAATCAAGCAGTTGTTGCAATAAGAAAAGTTATACTGTAATAATAGAAGTAAATATGATAACAGCAATAATAATGTTGCATACAACAAAGTAAAATAGTGGCAACCAATACAATGCAATACTATAATAATTTGAAACGATTTACAATGGACACGAATGTATTATTATTATAATTATTATTAGGCAATTATTATAAGCTACACAAAATATAAAATTATATAATATAAAAGTAAAATAAATATATTGTAATTTTGATATTAAACGAATTATTTTGTATTATGATATAATTTCAGTAAAACAAAAAGTAGTTATTCTAGTGTAGTTATGAAAGCCTAACTCTCTCTGACTAAATCTCAAATGTCTGTGAGAGCGCGAGTTGTTGCCTGTAGCCGTTCAGGCTTTGAACTGACGGTAAATGTTTCTCTGGGCACTGCACGCATTGATTGACAGTTCAACGATATCCAATCAGAAAGGCGCACTTTTAGCTCAATTTCATTTGCCCAGTGCTGGATACGTCATCACTCAAAAAAGCCAATTGCAAACGTCTAAAAGCATCCGGATATGACGAATTTCAAGACCATTTCCACCCCTTTAGCGCCCCGCTGTGGTTGCATATTGCAATGTTTACAGTTTCAAATATTTTGCAGCTCTTTGAAGAGGCCGAGATATTTAAACTACAACAAGGTGTCGCTGCTAACCATGTTCTACACAACCCGTTTATCTGTCAATAAACATTGTTCATTCTGTCGGTTTTCTACTCTTATTAGTTTCAGTGTTTACATTTTCTGAATTTTATACAATTATAAACATTCTCCATATCTTGTGTGTATAGCTGTATATTATTCGATGATAGTCAGGGAATTTCTCAGTGAAGCTTGCGGGTTTTGGTGAGGGACAGCTTATTGATGATAACTATGTTAGCCCACTATGGTTGGAAAGAGGAAAATGGCTGAAAATCTAAGCAAAAAGAGAATTGGTGTTGTATTCAACTTACACCATACCATTTTATTTTTATGATGTGTCTCAAACTAGTGCTCTCTGGGGTGTTGAGATTTAGGCCATTAAGAGGACAGCTGGATCCCTGAACTGAACGGTATCGTCCCCAAAATCAGTTTGGAGTGTGTGCACATGTGTGTGAAAGAGCATTTGTGTGTCTTTGGCTACTGATCGATACAGGATCACCTGTATTCTTCCCCCTCACCAAACGCTAATGTGTCTGTTATTGATTTGAGGGAGTAGAGAGAGACAATGAAATGCACTCAAAGACACCGAAGAAGGATGATATATACTAAAGTGCTATACTATACTAAAGTGGACAAGATTAGAGTGGAAAAGAAATGGAAGTAAATCATAACACAAAATTAAAGAAAAAAATCGAGGGCTAAAAACATTAAATAGAGGTCCCACAGACACATTAAAGCTGAGTGAAAAGATTAATCAATTTTCCTAACAAAAAGATTTCTAAAACTACAAAAACACTGATCCCAATGTCACACTCATGTGACATACTTTTAATTAAAAGTACCCAAAAGGATTTAAAATATGATACATATAATTTTGCTTCTGCATTGATTATTACAGATTCATTTTGAGTGCCAGTAGGAGAGGAAGACAAAGAGAGAGAGTCTGTTGTGGAAATAAGGGGGCACCATTAAGTGGAGCTCTATGCTTGGGGTCAGAGGTCAAAAGTTGTTTCTTGAGCCCTGCCTAGGGGTAAGGGGGAAGGGCCACTAATGACTGACAGATGTTTTAGGGGTGGTGGTGGAATTTGTGATGTGTTAATGTTTTTTCTTAAAACACTGAAACACACACACACACGCACGCACACACACACACACAGGATCCCAGTGTTCTCAAATGTCGGCTGGTCCAGCAGCAATCGTGTCAGCTCTGTTATTTCTGAATGCCCTGACAAGCACATGTGACTTATACTTTACCTAGATCCCTGAAAATATGTACTTAAGCCATCATCAAGTAGCTTTCAAGAGAATAACCAGACACTCAAGTCATTTTACAGTTCAACCTGAAACTTGCAAACCAACCCAAAGACATTTATCAGAATCAGAATCAGAATTAGCTTTATTGGCCAAGTATGTTTACACATACAAAGAATGTGTGGCCTGTGTACTGTGACAAAGAAAACAATTATGAATGTGGATATACATGGAAATTGACAAAATAAAATGTTTTATTGGATTTGGTTATAAGATTGTTAGCTATTTAAAGTCAAGATTTACAGTAGGCTTATGTGACATTTTGCCATTACACAGAAGATGGGTTAGTTATAATACTGTGCAAAATTTAGGGGTCAGTAAGAAGAAAGAAATTTAGAAAAATGAATACTTGTATTCAGCAAGGACTCACAGTAAAACGATGTGAAATATTTCAAGGGATTTCTATTTTAAATAAATGCTGTTCTTTTAAAATTTCTGTTCTTTTAAAAGTTCATCAAATAAACCTTAAAAATGTATCAGTTTACACAACAATAAGCACAACTGGTTTCAACATTGATGATAATCAGAAATGATTCTTGACCAGAAAATCAACATATTAGAATGATTTCTGAAGGATCATGTGACACTGAAGACTGGAGTAATGATGCTGAAAATTAAGATTTGCTGTGACAGGAGTAAACTACATTTTAAAATAGAAAATAAATATTTTTTATTTTAATAATATTTCAAAACACTACAGTTTTTACTACATATTTAGTGAGCATAAAAGATAAAACATCTTATCTACCCTAAACATTTGACTGGTAGTGTAGGTGGTGTCATGAATTGTTGCATACTTGTTATTTGTTTGAACAATGTGTTTTTCAATGAGATTTTCAGCTATTTCATTTGGATTTCTTTGGGTTTAAAGGTGAATCGAGTTGTTTTGTTGTGCTGGAATAGTGGCGTGAATGTAGCATAACACAAAAGCAAATGTTTCCAGTTACTGATGCCAGTGTAACTCAGTTTTCAGTGTAACTCAGCCATTAATTTATTCCATGAGCGAAAGTGTCTAATAACCAGGGGTCACTGAGGTAAACTAGTTTTCGGCCGGTCATGTGATCTAAGTAAGTCCACTCATATGAAACAATCTGCTCAATGAAGAATAAAACGGCTTTTAATAGGCTACTGATATGAATTTTAAACACATTTTTAAAAGTATCATACTTTTCATTGTACATGAATGGTAAAAATACAGAGTGCACATTTTAGTTTTAATTAATTGTGAATATACATTCAGACAGTTTAAGCATGTATAGTCAGTGTGCTTAGACGAGTTGAATTAAACATCTTAATCTCTTTCCTCAGCACTCAAAAGAAGAATGAAACGAAAAGGAAGAACCACAAAAGAGAGTCAAATATCACTGATGTAAACTAGTATTCGGCATGTGATCTAAGTAAGTCCACTCATATGAAACAATCTGCTCAATGAAGAATAACACAGCTTTTAATAGGCTGATATTAATTTTAAACACATTTTTAAAAGTATCATATTTTCATTGTACATAAATGGTAAAAATACTGAGTGCACCTTTTTGAGTTTTAATTAATTGTGAATTTACATTCAGACGGTATAAGCATGTATAGACAGTGTGCTTGACACACACACACACACACACACACACACACACACACACATCCATATGTCTACTTTTGCTCACATATTTTCTTTTCATCTCACAAAACCATATATTTTTGTTTTCATTTAATGAGAAAAAAATCTATATTGATGCTTTCCAGTGCTTTCTAGCAAACACACCCACTTCCTCACTACAGTTTAAAAAAAGGGTTAATGTCTTTTCAGACAATACAGCCATCTGTCATCTACGTTGTCATTGTGATATGGATCACTGGGTCCCATTTCTTGCAAACACGAGTTTGTTGTTCACACATTGTCTTTTTGTTTTACAATTATGTGTTTATGGGCATGTATGTGCAGAAAACTAGATAAATTGGATTTATAAGTGCATGTAGTAGAATAGAAAATGGATGAAAATAAATAATCTAAACATTTTTGTGTCGTGCTCTTGGTTGTGTATGTGTGTGAGAATGAAGGAAGTGCACTGGTCTTTCCGTGAGTTTGTGTGTCGGTGTTATGGGTGTGTCTGTAGGTTATATTTATTTCTGATTGTGCTAGATTGTTCGGGATGTGTGTGTGTGTGTGTGTGGAAGTGGTAGAGGGAAAGAAAGGGACAAAGAGGCACGAGAGCAGCTGGGCTGTGTTCTAGTTCTTGTCGTGATATCCCAGCAGCTGCTGGGTGGTTGAAAGACAAGTTCTGCCCTGCGACACGGGCCCCTGTGGTTCGCCTGCCACTTAGATTGACAACTGAGTGACACCAATGAGGGTTCACCATCCCTGCTCTGTTTAAGGGTTGCTGACTGACCGAGAGACTAACCTCTCATCGCGTAGTTTAATCTCTTGTTCTCCCACACTCTTTTGGCTCACTTGATGATCCCAATGTCTTCTACGATGCTTTCTGTTATACTCTCTATCCTCTCTCCTTTACCCATGTTTTCCTCATTCTAAGTATATCTCTAACCTATCTCATGTCATATTTTGTTTTATTTTAATTTGATTTATCTTTCTAACATAAATACATTAAAATCATGTCCAAATTGATAAGATAATTAGAACAATTATAATTACAGTAAATTACAGTAATTATTATGTGTAATTACGGTAAGAATTATGTGTGTGAAAATTTATTTTTGCTATATTTTTATACATGTAGAAACAAAGAAATAGGAGCAGAAGTTATGACATTACCAGAGGATACAGCAACATTACTTTGTCTAAATGTACTGAGAAAAGAGGGAGTAAAAAAAACGTTCATATATGAGAAGAGTATAAAACCCCATAATTAACTAACGTCGAGTGTCAGTTAAATGCAGTGAGAGGCTGTGATTTTGACTATAAAGAGACATTAGTTGGGTGTTTGTGTGTGTGAGAGAGTGTTGAAGAATGCTTATGTGCTGATGACGTTAGTGGTTTTAGAGTTTCTAGCGCTAAGAGGTTTGAGCAATCAGGTTTATTTACAAATCTAGTTTCCTGACACCAAACCTCCTTTTACCTTGCTATCAAAACAGGGACTTTTTTAAAACAGAGGAAAGCATAAACAGAGGAAAAATATGCTCAAAAGTTTGTGGTAAATAAGATAATTTTTTTGGGGGATTCTAGGGGATTAATTCCTACTTGTATTTTGCAATGATGCATTAAATTGATCAAAAGTGATAGTAAAGATGTTAAAAATGCTACAAAAGATTTCAATTTTATCCAAGGATCCTGAAAAAAACTTTATGTCTCAAAATATGTATTAATATTAAATATATTAATAATACGTATTAAGCAGCACAACCATTTCGGACATTGAAAATAATAAGAAATGTTTCTTCAGCACCAAAATCAGCATTTTAGAATGATTTCTGAAGAATCATCTGACACTGTAGACTAATGACAATTTGCTTTGCCATCACATGAATAAAATACATTTTTAAAGTATTAAATCAGAAAACACTTATTTAAAATTGTAATAATTCATTATGCTATTACAAATATTTTTGAATAAAATTCAGCATGGGTGAGCATATAAAGAAGACTTACCAACCTCAAACTTTTGAATCATAGCATAATTACAGAGAACGTCATTGGTAAGCAACCAAGAAACAACTAAACATCATTCATCAGTGGTATACAATGCTATTTTTGAACAAGCAAGCTCAGTGTTTTCATACGCCTGTTACATCTAACTATCTAATCGAAACCGCCAATCAATGCCTGGCACCTTCCACTATTTCATTTACCCTGTTTTTAAACAAAAAACCAAGTACTGACCTCTTGCGTGACTATTTGTATGACTTATTCTCTTGTACTAATGCTGAAAAACAAGAAAACCTCAGACTGATTTAAAACAGATGCAAAACCTCCGTCAACAAAAGCTGAAGTCACTGATTCACATCAATGTCACGCACTGGAGAAAATGAAAATATCATTTTGTGGTTCACCGTTTCTTCTTATACTCTTTTGGATATAGGGCCGTGCTTTTAGATTTTCTACAGTTTTGAGTTGATTAAGAGAGATATACGGGGATTTTTTTTATTTTTGGATTTCTGTTAGAAGTGCATAATAAAAATCAAAAGGAGAGCCGTGCTACTGTCTTTACTTTGGCAGAAATGCGAATGGAAACATAAACACGACTCACTCCATGATAACACCTACACAAAAGATTAAAATAAGACTTGATTGCATATTACTCAAAGAAAAACACTGGTAATTTCTGCTGATGACAGAGATATGCTAGAGAATATAATAGTCACTTTGATGAAACTATCAGAGCAGAACAGTGAGAGTGTAAGGCGGAACAGTTGACCGGCCGCCAGGGTAAGAGGTTGATAGTGGTTTAACAGAATAACTTCAGTCAGTCCAAAACTCACATACTGTGTAGCACATAACGTCTTTTCATGTTTGAATGGCTTAGAGTGAGCATGTGTGGACATATATGCCTGTACGTGTGTCTCTATGGTTGAAATATATATTTACTCTGGCACAGGAATCATTTTGCATATAATTTACCTTAGCATTTACAAATATGTCTCTGAGTGCAGTGCACATTAGTATAATATTTTATGGGGATAAAGACCACAATCTCATAACTTAAAACATAAGTTTTATTGAAAGAAAGAAAGAAAGAAAGAAAGAAAGAAAGAAAGAAAGAAAGAAAGAAAGAAAGAAAGAAAGAAAAAAGTGTCAAACTGAGTTGCGACCTAATGACTCTACAATCTTTTGCACTAAACTGCTATAATAGACTTTAAATAAGGTTAATTAGCTTAATTATGTTTAATTTGTGTTTGAGTGATAATCTTAAAAACTGATAAGAAACCCCCAGATGTCTTCTGGTCCCACATCCTGAGCACAAACACACACACACACACACACACACACACACACACACACACACACACACACACACACACACACACACACACACACACACACACACACACACACACACACACACACACACACACACACACACACACACACACATTTTTGAAGATGCTTTGGTGGACCTGATAGTAAGTAATGATATTGGATATATTCAAATCTCATTAACCCAACCCCCTCAAAAACTGTTAGCATTATTACATTTTAAAACAAAACATCACATAGCTGATTTATTGTATGGAGATTTTAAACAGTGAGGACTGCTTTAAATGACCCCACATGTTGAATTTTGTGATGTATGAAAAAGACAAGGAAATTCATGCAAACTTTGAAAATTTGCTTGAGATTGTATAGTTTTGAAATCTGTATGTTATATAGGTCTTATGACACAAAGATAGATAAAGTATTTGTATTATTGTATTGTCATTGTTTGTATTAATTTATGTTATTATTGTTTTATTTTAATCATATTTCATGTAACAAATTAATTTATAATACAAAATAATTTACCTGTATACTATACACTTCCAAACACTCCCACTTGTATACTCCACGCCCATTAAATATTATATAAAATAACTATTTTCTATTCTGTTTACTATTTTGATATATAAAAAATTGTTTCAGCAGCCATTACTCCAGTCTTCAGTGTCACATGATATGTCAGAAATCATTCCAATATGCTGATTTGAATTTTTGTTTTTTTAATTATGAATCTTGAAAACATTTGTGCCTCTTAATATTTTTGTGTAAACTGAAATACAAATCTTTATATCTTTAAATATCTTTCCTGTCACTTTCAATCAATTTGATGCATTCTGGCTGTATGAATGCATATTAAATGATTAATTTAAAACTTTTACATGGCAAATTTTCATTTTATTGACCAGGGTGGAAGAACCCTTAAATTCCCAGAATGCCATTAAGTGTTTAATATTTTTAGCAAATCAGAAAATTCCTCTTCCGGTCATTCTTGCTTAGACTGAAATTAATTTTCATGTAACATGTGGCTAATTAAATTCACATTTCCACTCATGAACTGAAATGGAGCCAGTTCTTAAATTCTGAATTTTCCCTTACCCTACACAACTCTTAAAAGAAAATATAATAAAACTTCCAAATAACTTTACTTTTTTAAACTTGGCAGACTGAGGGTAACTCTGTTCCCATAATATAGTTAGGTATAGCTATAAACATGCACACTGATGAGGTGAGATGTTAAATATGATAAGGACAACAAACACAAGTCAAGAAAAAAGCATTCATGAGACACTGAACATCAGTGAACTAATCAAACACAGACATACACTGTACAGAAAGTAAAGATTTGACCTCCTGATGCACTCAGTGAAGAACCAGCCGGCCACGAGGGCATGAGGCTGCTCAGAAATCTTTCCTGATTATCAAAGAGCAGCTGGAGAAAGTGGGAGTCATGAGAAACTTGATTTGATCTGACAAGAGGAGTGATTTTGGCCACTCACCTTTTTTGCCCTCACTCTATATCTTGATATTGCAGCTGGGAACAATTATAAAGCAGCACAAATGGTCACGAGAAGCTTGGATTATTCGAGTAATGCAGCAGACACACACACACACACACACACACACACACACACACACAGCACATAGACTATTTTTATATATATTTTATTGTGTGTGTGTGTTATACATATACACAAACAAATGTAAACCCAGTTGAAAAGTATTTGCTTACTTTTTCATGGTTTAAAAATGTCCTCCTGTAAATAAAAAAAAAAAATTCTCTAATGTTGAGTATTTCTAAAAATGTCATTAAAAAAGTAACAAAAAATAAAACATAACATAAATTGAGGACAGTAAGATTTTTTTAAAAGAAGTTATAAATTAAACTGAAAATGACAGTAAAGACTTTTACATTGATTGCTACAAAAGTTTCAAATACGTGCTGTTATTTGTCTATTTATCAAACAATAGGTTCCATCTATGTATGAAAGTATCATATTATTAAGTTTACAACACAAGACGATTAGAAATGTTTCTTGAACACCAAATCAGCCTATTAGAATGATTTCTGAATCATGTGATGCTAAAGATTGAACTAATGGCTGTTAAAATGTATTTTGTCAAAATGTATTAAAATAGAAAACTGATAATTTATATAGTAATTATATTTCACAATATTACTGTTTTCAGTGTATTTCTAAAAAAAACAGCTTTGGTGAAAATAAGAGACTTTATTACAAAAAAAATAACTGGCCTCAAACATTTGAACTAGTAATGACATCTAATGCAAGTTTTATGATTGTAACATAATAACAAAATAAAATAAGACGGTAATGCTTATGTCTCACAAGCACAGCCACAAGTTCGGATGAGTAGCGCTGTTATTCCTGAGGAGACTGGGCTTGTCTGATGGGGTTTCCTTCCGCTCACTGCAGAGGCCTCAGCACTGATTAAAGGAGCAAAGCAAATAAAACAAACAGCAATCAGGACAGGAATACACACACACAAACACACACATGCACTCAAACACATGCATAACCCAAATCAAATACAGAGAAAATATCTGATCAAGTCTAAACTATGAGGGCTGGGTCACATTTACACAACTCATAAATACACAACACACGGATGCATAAACATACTGTGTATACTAAGAAAAACAGATGAAAACCAAGATACGGATAAACCTTTTCACCCATGAAAAAAAAAGAACTTTTAGCTGTTACATTAAAACCAGCAGTTCAAAGCAAGATTTAGACGTAATCCCTGTCAGCAAGAAAACCACACACCGACTCCAAAACCCCAAAACATATGCAGTCTTTCCCCTCAGACCCTGAGAAATCCCAAATCTATTTGATTTCGACATTTCCCATGCTTTTCCTATTCCGAATCCACAGCATTTATCAACATCATCCATCTGGCACAGACGGCACATCACATTACCCCAGGAACAACAGTAGGCCCTGGTTACCACGACCGCAATGCCAAGCCTCATTTCTCTCATTTGAGAAGCCTAATTTATTTGACAGGGGTAAAATATAAGATACATGTATGCAGATTCACAGCCTGAGACACATGCTGATTCATATACAGTCACTGACAGCATGCATGTCTTATTAAACAGCCGAGCATGCTGATTTCTACTTTCCCCTCTTCATTGAAAAGTCGGTCACATATGCCTGACCACACACAGTCTATTGCTGACGCTGATGCATTTGTTACAATATTCAGAGTCTGTCATCCAAATATGGAGTGTCAAAACAGTATGGATTATTTTCTAATCTTAAATACCCTCATTAGGCCAAATTATACTAAACTACTTGAAATCCTCACCATCCTGAAATATATGCCCAGACTATAACTGTTGAAAAGAACCAGAACACTTCTCTCATGCTGGACTTCAAACCAACACCCCCTCCCTTTAATTTTCTGACAGGCCATTTTAGGCTTGTAGAATGTTTAAATTACCCAGAAGGCTTCCCGCTGGCTCATACAATCTCCATCCAACATTCGCCGCCAACCACACAGGTACGCACACACATAGACGCACGCAATTTGGGACTGAACGTTTGTGAGCTGATAGTACATTCTCGCATTTCAATTTCACAGTAAGCGGTTTCTGTCATCAATATGGAAATAAAAAATGAATGAAGATGATGAAGATCAAACCGTGGCTCCTGGGCTCCGGCGACGGAGAGCGGCGGCAAAATGAGCCATGACATCACATTGCGCTTTCCTTCGCTCTCCAGCTCATTGCATATCTATACCTCTTCGTTTTGCATCTTCTTTTTGACTTTTAATTTTTTTTCTTGCTTCAAAAAGAAAGGAGGGATCTGTTCTCAAATAAAGTTTTTATTGGCAAAAAGGGCTGAGGTCCTTCAGAGGGGCTGCCAAAGAACTGCCTGACAGGATAAGAGCTAATGTGACCATTTCAATTATTCTTCACACACACAGAGAGTCTGGAAGCCATTAGTTTGAAACCCCCTCAGTTTAGGTTTGATGGTTCCCAGGTGAAGGTAGTATTTTCGATGTCCACATGCGTCTTGTCGGTGGACACAATTAGCAACAACTCCGACTGATTTCTCTCATAACCCTCCTGCCGAAAGCTGCCATGTTTGAGAGGGAGAGCTGCCATTTTCACTCAGATGAGGGTGTATACATACGCTTGCAATCAAAGCAGGGAAGGAAATGAGCAGTCACACGCAAGCTGGTACGCGTCAGCTGGTCCTAGTTAAAATGAGACCGTGGGGCTTTGGGCTTCTGACAGCAGTTTCCCCCTTATGCACTCTCGGCCACAATCACACACACACATTGTCATTGTGATAGCAATATTGAGAAATAACGATTCCTTGTTGCGGTTCGTCTGTTTTCCCAGAAGTCTTCACTTCTGTAAATGGCTATCCACAACGCCTATGAAAGTGAGTGACGTTCGCAATCATGAAAAATCAAGAGGAAAATAAAAACAGTACTAACCTAGATCATCACAGAAATCAAGTGTGTATGGTAAAAGAAAAACCCTTTTCTGTGTTATTGTGTGTGTTTGTGTGCGGATGTGAAAAGAGAGAGAGAGAGAGGGAACGAGAGACCAGTGGTTGTTGAAGTGTGAGCGCTTCCACTCTAAGACAGCTCCAACAGAAGATTTGTTGAAAGGAGGAAAACAAATCCTGCTTTCTATCATTTGCATCAGCCAGTCTTTCATCATGTGCTAAGACAGAGAAACCAAGGGGAAGAGAGAGAATCAGGCGTGATGGAAGAGAGAGACTTGTATGGGTAGATAATGCATATGTGTGCCTTTGTCTCTCTGTGTGGTTTAGTTTCAGGTACTCAGGACCAACTACAGACATCCTGGAAATGAGAACTTCAGAAAAAAAAATGTGCAGACGTAACACTTCTTCTCATAAAGGTGGCATGAAAAAGAGATACAAAAATAGAGTCACAGAAATAGGATACAGAGACTATAGACTACATGTGAGTGTGTGCAAATAGTCATGATGCATGTTCCAGTAGAGCATGGGTTCGATTCCTATGGGATGCATAGACTAATTAAAAACGCATTCCTTGAATGCAACGTATAAAAACATTTGTCAAATGTGGAAATGTCTGCCAAATGTTTTACATCTTTATAATCAGCAGAAAGAGGCCAGTTTTAACTGGGTAAAGTAATATTTCACATCTGTAATTTTGAAAGAGGATTATCACTGCTTTTAACACTTGGTTATGAACTGACACTAAAGGAGTATAGTGTGAAATGATGCAGTGTTAGAATATTATGGTGAGCAGTTTAGCAGCAGACAACAATCATAAACTACTTCACTGCTTACCTCATTAAACAGTCAAAGAAACTTTCACACATCTGAGAGGAAGAAATAAAAATGTCAAAGAGTGACAGCATATGCGTTAACTGGGCTATTAAAAATGTGTGTTAATTTTTTTGTATGTTTCAGGGACTTGATTTCCACACTTTTTCATGATTTATCATGATTAAGAGGTATAATAATAGATCTTGAGACACAACAAAAACTTTTCAGAGTGAAATATGAGAAAAACGCTGTTGTTCTATTTTAATTCAGTTTTTTTCTTGTAACAGTACACTTAGCCTATTACAGGTAGGTAGACCTACTTAGAAAATACACTGCATTACAAGAAGAATTATGGCTTTAAAAAATGTGTATAACCACAAACAAGTACTGCACACGATATATGGGCTACAGATAGAGTTGACCCCTGTTTTTCTTTGGGCTTAGCAGCATAATGTTCTTTTCAATCAGTAGGCTTCACAAATGCTTAATAAGGCTACATTCACACGTAATTTGTTTATTTACGCGAGTGACAACTGTAGTCTATTACAAAATTTTGGACTAAAACCTGTATTTTCGTCAAACGCCTGCTGAGTGAACGAAACCTCAAGCAGCCAACTTCTGGTGTGAGAGAGCCACTCTGCACACGCAAAACTTGTGTTTCTACAACTGGGCTGGTTTATATGGTTTTGGTAACTCAGCCTAGATGGAGATATGAGCCGTGTGTCATCTGGAGAATAATCGAGACTCTGTAAGTAAGTAAACCGCTGTCAATCCCAAACAGTAAATGTGTGAACATATCTTATGTTGATTCACTATCCGCTTCTCTAAGCAGTTCGGTCGGTCAATTATCATCAGACTATAATGATTTGTTAAATGAATCAATTCAAGCGAGTCATCTGTCCGTGAGTCGGATTACACTGGTTCTGCTGTAGGTTTATGCGCAACTGAAGCTCTGCAGGATATTTTTTTGAGAACTTTCCTTTTTAATATTTCTGACATGGTATGAACAACCACCATTCTCAAACGTTCCACAACATTATACATTTATCTGTAAATTATAGCCTAAAGCTATATCAATTGTTGAAATATTCTTAATATTTCCACAGATTAAAAACAGTTGTTAAACAGGTCACATGTCCATCATGTGCCGGTCAGTTAAGGTTTATTAACCTCTTAAATTAAGATAATTTACTCAAGTCTATAGTTTAATAATTATTAGTAGGCTACATTATAAATATGGCAGTCCCATTAGCCATTATTGTTTTCTGTGGCCTAACTCTGTTTCTTCTTTGTCTGTCTCTTTCTCTCATTCCCTGGCCTATCTGTCTTGCTCTTTGTTTCTCTCTTTCTCTTGTCTGTCTCTTTTGCCCTCTCTCAGAGACCAATCATTGTGACCTCATTCTTTGCACAATGACATCAGTGTTCAAAATGACCAATTAGTAGAAAGCGTGAGAATTCTAATGAGTCTGTTGGGGAAATTGTGTGTGCGCCTGTGTGATGGCCATGTAGGTAAAGAAATAACACATTATTAACGAATGCTTTCAAACAGCTGGTTCCTGAATGTAAATCTGCAAACCTTTGGTATCTTGCACATTTGATTTGTTATGAGATACAGTCAACACTAAAGTGAAGCAGTCAAAGACAGTAAATGGAAAATGTATGTGTGTGTGTGTGGGAGTGTGAGTTCCAGCTGATTTAATCTTGGTTTACCTTGATACCATCTACTGTTTCAGCCTGTAGACCCAACATATCATCAGTCATACCTGTCAGCAACTAAATCCCTCCCGCTCTCTCTCTCTTTCACTCTCTCTATCAGTCTCTCGCTTATTTCTCTCCTTCCCACTTAAACGCACACATACACACTCTCACATGACTTCTTAGTCCCAAGTGTGTTATGTGATTCTCCTGCGCAGTAAATGTTCTGTATACATATTCCTTTGTGTGTTCTCTCTGATCCTTATTTGCTACTTTTGAACAAGAATAAAACAATTGGCATGGCTACAACAGTTCGTATCATATGAGTTTTTGAATATGTACTTTCCTCCCCGGATATCGGTGGATTTTTGACAAAGACTTACTCTGAAAGAAAGGGAATTTGTGACACTCTCTGAGAAATCCAGGCTAAAGTCTCACAATCTAATTATGAGATAACAAGCATAAAAGTTTGATTTCTACCACTAATTTCACTATAATTTCAATCTTTGACATGACCTTACTCAGTCAATATTAAAGATATAAAGGTAAATGTTCACATAATGTTTTCAACATTTCTTTCATATTGCCTTCTTTCATTTGTTTTATGCTGTAAGTAATCTGGTTGTGATTAATGGTGATACTGCATGCATGTAGGCCATTCATCTTACTTTTATGAGATCTATATGCTAAACTTTCATCTGTTTGTCGGCTCCAGATGTGCTAAACTGCCAGGATGATTGACAATCTGTTCATCTTTAGTGTACAGGTGCATCTCAATAAATTAGAATGTCGTGGAAAAGTTCATTTATTTCAGTAATTCAACTCAAATTGTGAAACTCGTGTATTAAATAAATTCAATGCACACAGATTGAAGTAGTTTAAGTCTTTGGTTCTTTTAATTTTGATGATTTTGGCTCACATTTAACAAAAATCCACCAATTCACTATCTCAACTAATTAGAGTACTTCATAAGACCAATAAAAAAAAAAAAAATTTGTGAATTGTTGGCCTTCTGGAAAGTATGTTCATTTACTGTGTATGTACTCAATACTTGGTAGGGGCTCCTTTTGCTTTAATTACTGCCTCAATTCGGCGTGGCATGGAGGTGATCAGTTTGTGGCACTGCTGAGGTTGTATGGAAGCCCAGGTTTCTAGGACAGTGGCCTTCAGCTCATCTGCATTTTTTGGTCTCTTGTTTCTCATTTTCCTCTCGACAATACCCCATAGATTCTCTAGATTCTCTATGGGGTTCAGGTCTGGTGAGTTTTCTGGCCAGTAAAGCACACCATGGTCATTTAACCAACTTTTGGTGCTTTTGGCAGTGTAGGCAGGTGCCAAATCCTGCTGGAAAATGAAATCAGCATCTTTGAAAAGCTGGTCAGCAGAAGGAAGCTTGAAGTGCTCCAAAATGTCTTGGTAAACGGGTGCAGTGACGTTAGTTTTCAAAAAACACAATGAACCAACACCGGCAGATGACATTGCACCCAAACCATAACAGACTGTGGAAACTTAACACTGGACTTCAAACAACTATGAGCTTCTCCACCCTTCCTCCAGACTCTAGGACCTTGGTTTCCAAATGAAATACAAAACTTGCTCTCATCTGAAAAGAGGACTTTGGACCACTGGGCAACAGTCCAGTTCTTCTTCTCCTTAGTCCAGGTAAGATGCCTCTGACGACAACTGTTGCCAAATTCTTTGCTTACCCTCCTTGTGAAGGGTGTCAATGATTGTCTTCTGGACAACTGTCAGATTTACATTTACGCATTTAGCAGACGCTTTTATCCAAAGAGACTAACAATTACATTCAGGTTATACATTTTTATTGGTAAGTGTATTCCCTGGGAATCAAACCCACAACCTTTTGCGCTGCTGACGCAATGCTCTACCACTGAGCCACATCAGATCAGCAGTCTTCCCCATGATTGTGTAGTCTAGTGAACCAAACTGAGAGAACATTTTGAAGGCTCAAGAAACCTTTGCAGGTGTTTTGAGTTGATTAGCTGATTGGCATGTCACCGTATTCTAATTAGTTGAGATAGTGAATTGGTGGGTTTTTGTTAAATGGGAGCCAAAATTATCACAAATAAAAGAACCAAAGACTTAAACTACTTCAGTCTGTGTGCATTGAATTTATTTAATACACGAGTTTCACAATTTGAGTTGAATTACTGAAATAAATGAACTTTTCCACAACATTCTAATTTATTGAGACCTGTAGTTAAATGTTCCTGGTAATTACATTTAGTATTTTGTAGAAAAATTGCTTTTGGATGAACACCAACTAATTGACACAAAAACATTACAACATAATTTACCAGTGTAAACACAGTTATGCATAACTATAGACTTACCCAGACATTTCATGGTTCGCTTCTCTCATATATTGGCTGCTTTCGGTTAAAGGTTTAAGTCATCCATAACATTTCAATCAAGCGTTTCTTTCCCAGATTTGTTTTTGTCTCAGCTGTTTTTTAATTAGATCCTTGTCCTCACTCAGTCCCAATCATTTTCAACACAGTAGCAGAGGTTTTCATTCAAGCATTTGGCAGGTGCCAACAGTTGAGATTGTACCTTTCAACACTTTAATGTTATCCCTGTACAGCGGGAAAATGGCAGAGACAGTTGAATGCACAGCTAAAGCAAACTTCTAACTCCTTTAACTTCTATAGAGATTCATGGGATTTGATTTAGAGGTCTGGTCTAGGCAGAGTGTTGCATGAAGGATTGACGATGGAAAGTCTGGCTGTCAAGAATGAAATGTAATAATAACAGTGGAGACTTAGTATTAGATATTTAGTGGATCAAAGAATTAGAGACTGGAGAGCAGACAGACCTCTAAAATGATGTGTGTGTGTGTGTGTGTGTGTGTGTGTGTGTGTGTTTGTGTGTGTGTGTGTGTGTGTGTGTGTGTGTGTGTGTGTGTGTGTGTGTGTGTGTGTGTGTGTGTGTGTGTGTGTGTGTGTGTGTGTGTGTGTGTGTGGGAGAAGGAATGTAGGAGAAGATTTTTCCTCTTCAGAATTTAAAAGTTTACATACACACTACTGTTCAAAAGTTTGGGGTCAGAAAGATTTTAATGCTTTTGAATGAGGTCTCTTATTCTCTGCATTTATACAATCAAAACATTTTTCAATGTTAATATATATTACATATTGTTTTACTGTAATTGTAAAGCTGAATTTTCAACAGCCATTACTCCAATCTTTAGTGCAACACAATCGTTCAGATATCCTTCATTCTAACATGCTTAATATTTATATTAATATTAACTTTTTTGTGTATGTGTTAAAACTGTGATGCATTTTTTCTTTATGATTCTTTGATAAACAGAAAAGAATAGCATTTATTTAAAATATGAATCTTCTCTAACAATAATAATGAGTTGACTGTCACTCTTAATCAGTTTGGCTTTTCGCAGAATTATAATGGTAATTTCTTAAATGAAAAATCTGACTGAGTGGTATATAAGGATTAAATAAGTAAATTAAGTTAACATAAAAATTAAAAAGCCTTATAAAATACGTTTTTTGTACAATTTAACAAATTGAGACATTAAAAAAGAGACATTTTAATTATTTAGTGTGCAATGTTCTCTTTTCATGCATCTTTCATCAGTCAGTAAGAGTTTTAATTACATCTCAACTTCATGGATAGTTTGCATCTCCATTATAAAATGTCTCTCATGGTTTTATACAGTCTACTGGCACTAAGAGCAGTTCAGTGTCGAGTACTCCTTATCCTCATCTTTGTGTTTGTTTGACAAGTGCAGCATTTTAATCAAGCAGCAGGGTATCCTTGAATCTTTTTTCCTTAGTCTTTTATTCATATTTCCCTGAAATGTTAGACCTACCATTATAGTATTCACAAATTCATAAAAACACTATATAATTAACTGTATACAATTATAAAAGTGTCCGATACCTGAACAACATGAAGAAAGTTATCTGTATTATATTTATATTCAGTTTTAAGAATGGAAGTTGCTCAGGCCGTCACCTTCAGGCAAAGTGTAGAGGTCAAAGTTCAGCTTCGTAGAAAGGTTAACGGTCACCCACTCATCCCACACTGGCTGCACTTTACTCTGGCCATCATGCATTGTCAGGCCTCGACCTCATCACCGCCATCAGCCACATCTTAGGAATCTGCCGAGAGAGGAGGTCAAAGTTCAAGACCCCATGTGGGCGGAGGCACACTATCGCTCTCTTTCTCTCTATTTTAATGCGTTTTTTTTAATACGTATTTCACTTCTGCATGATTGCTGAGGCCTGAAATTCAAAGCTACAGATGCCAGTGTCAGATAAAGCTATCGCATACAGCGTGTACGTAAATAACTGCATGCTAAAACACACATGTGCGAACACACCCTCGTCTGTCATTAAGGACCATTTTCTAAGCTTCCCGATCCTTCATCAGCACCTTCTGCTTCATTCCTGATTGGCAGAAACATGCTGACCTCGGCAGGCATCTGATTGGACGACCCTAAGGTCTTGTGGTAGCGTCTACACCCCTTGTCTGAGTATCTAGGGTGGATGTTTGTTCAGGTCTTTGATCGGTTGGAGCAGACAGGATGGGAAAAATACAAAGGGACTGGTTAGCTGAAGTCTGAATAAACTGGAAGCATACAGATTTTGGTCTCCATCCTCTAACCCTCTACATAAAACATCCACGTTATTGTTTTAATTGCTGATGAATGGCACATTGAGGTGAAAAACAAAGCCACTGGATGCCCTGCAACATTTTTATCCATTTGAGAGTTATGAATGAGTAAAGCTTAGTTCCGGAAAGTATGTTTTCATTCATTTTGCGTATTGTATATATAGAGATGATGGTTTGTCTTAGTGTCAATACACGGCACAAACTTACAACAGCAGGCCAGCTATATATTATTGAATTTATAATATATAGTATATTAATTTTTTTAAATAATATTTATCTCTTAATCTCAACACAATCCTAACTGACAGCTTGCAATAAGACAGTTTTGTGTTTCACTCATGTTATAATGTCGCACTGCCCCCTGCTGGATAAGATGTGTATTAACCTTCACAGAAAAGTTGTCTAATTGATGTAACATATCGACATTAAGCATATAATAATAGATTATTCCGTTTAAAATAAATCCATTCGAACCACGTGATAATGTTTGTATATATAAACTCCATCTAAAATATAAACAGTTAGGGTTCCAAGATGTCACCGCCTAATTTATGTATTTATGACCCATTTATTTAAATGTTACATTATATTTGATGAGCATTCTGCTAAAAATATGTGCTATGTACATCTACAGATCATTATAGCCATTAATATCATTAATGTGATCATTGGCTTTAAACAGCATTCATGGAATACCTTTTTTATATTTACATTTTATATATTCATATTTATATATCTAGATGTATATCTTTCAGCTATATGATGATGATGATTAACATAACTAATAAACTACACATCATTAGATAACGTTTCCCAAACAGCACTGCACTGATTACATAATTAATATGCTACGCCATACTGCCATTGATCTGCATGACAGTGATGGCAATTAGTAAATATTCTTTAATGGAATAAAATAGCAGACCATTGATAAAATACCAGTGTGACTCAGTGGCCTACAACGCCTCATCCAGACATTTCTAGCATGTCAATTTCCTATTCATCCTCATGTGTCATGCATATTTTACGTGAAAAAAACAGACAATTTTTACATACTCCAGCCTGAATGTGGTGGTAATTGAGGTCTCGTTGAGCTGCACAATGAACTGATTTGAACTATGGTGACATGGAAAGCTTCTCTGGTTAATTTGGAGCAAGTCCAAAGGTTTTGTTCAGCATGTGAATGCATTTTATTGACTGGTCATAGGATGGAATAGGGTGCACATTTCCTGGAGATTATTTTACATGCTCTTCCGTTGGCCTTTCCCTGCTTCTCTCTTTAAGACTAAAATGAGAGGAAAACATCAGTTTGTTAGCTGTCTAATAATTACTCATAATGCATTAATATTTCAAGGCCAGCCATCACATTAAGGGTTTAGTTATCAAATCACAGTGATTCGGAAAAGAAGTCCACTTCAAAAAATAGTCTTCTGGCTCATCTTAAGAAACCTAAGGTACCTTTGGTAAGGACTTCTGCTCCTCTTTCGGTTGGACCTGTCACTCTGTTGCTATGAAACACTCAGGAAGTAATTAGTGAATGAATGAAGGTGGGTGCTGTGTGTTAATATATCAAGTATGCAATGCTTTGAGTTCATTATAAGGAATGTCTTTGTGAGTATGTTTATTTGCACATGGCCAAATGTATAAAAACCCTGCGTTGTGCTTGGACTTCAGTGAACAATTGTAAGATGTCCTATTTCACTCTTCTCTTTCTAGCCCTCGGCACCCTGAGCAGCTTCATGCTGAGGGAGGTAACGGCTCTCAGATTGCCACTTCCTGATGACAGTGATCCTGATAGATTTACATTGGGACAGTCTCCTGAGGTAAGTGCTCTTTACTCTTGCCTTTTCTTTACTTCTTTTACTATTTCGGGTTGGAATATACAGAATGTGTGGAATTGTGGATACAGAGTAAATGCACTGTCATAGTTTGCCCAAAACTTTGATCTAAGTCTTCATATCTAATAAGATTAAATAAACTTGATTACATGGGGTTGCACCAAAATAATATAATTTCAAATGTATTTTTTTAATTAAAAGAATGGTGATGATAATGATGATGATAGTTATTATTATTGTTGTTTTCTTTATCTTTGATCTAAGGCTTCATATATAATAATGTTGAATCATCTTATTTACATTAAGTTGCACCATGTCATGAAAAAGTTGTATAATATATAATTTTTATTTTGATTACAATTTTTTATTTTAAATTATTATTATAATTAATAATAAATACAATTATGTTGCACCATGTTATTTAAAAATAGTAATAATATAGTTACACATTTTATATTAATCTTACTTTTTTATTTTAATTCAAATGTGATTATTATTATTTTTGTTATTGTTGTTTTTTAACTACATCTTCATATTGTGTTTATTATTACTGAATAAACATGCTTACATTAGGTTGCACCAAATTAAAAGAAAAAACACTTTTAACGGGTCAGAGCAAGCAGAAATATTTATTTAAGGTAACAAATAAGCAAAGTTATAAGAAATGTAAAGAATTGTAGTGCCAGCTACTGTTAGTATCTGCTATACTTCTGCTTTGAATTTTAAAGTGGATTACTAAATCTGCTGATTTTCACCATTTCTTCTTCAACGTTTTTGTTGTCAAAGAATGCTCAAGAGATTCCCCGGAGTCTGGAGATAGAAGACTTCACTCTTAATGTAGCCCCAACCAGCTCCCGTGTAAGCTCTCCCACCATCCTGCGACTTCGCCCAATAATAACAAAACCAACACACCTGCATGCCAACCTCCCCCTTCGCTTCGGGCGGGATACGCAGATGACCCCAAGGGAACACGCTAAGTCCAATATCAACCTCCCTCAGCGCTTTGGCCGGTCCTGCACTATGTGTGCGCGCTCAGGGACCGGACTCTCGGCCACCCTACCGCAAAGGTTTGGGAGGAGGAACATATTCCCTTCAGACCCTCTCCATGCATTGACTCTCTACACACGCACACCTGAATCACCATTTCCAAAAAAAAGGTACACTTGAATATTTCTGGTATCAACTGAAACTGATTTGGGTGATACTTGAGATATAATTGATATATAATTTTCACAAGTTCACCCTTACATCTAATCTGATAACAAATAGTAAGCCTATTTTGGCACGCTGTCCTGGGGGAGGGCTCAAAGCCCGGAATATGGCCTGAACCCAGAGAAATCCCCCTATCCCTAATATGGGATAAAAATAGATTAGGGGTGAGGAGTTGGGGTGGAGGAGGGATGACAGAAAACTGTCATTGGACAGAGGTAGGCAGGCTGCTAAACGAGTTGCACCTGTGCTAAATTAGTTTATTATTTGATCGTGCTCCTCCCGAACCATGTAAATAAAACATCATGTATTAATTCCATTGAATTTCTAACAAATGTATTTATTTGATTTCTCTCACAGGACTCAAGTCCACGACTACATGCTTGAAACAGTAGAAGACTCTGCAGAAGAAACTGTAAAGAACACAGACTACACAACTTTAGATTAATGAAGCCCACAAAATCAACAGCTATTTATGAGAGATGTTTTGTTCACAAGTTTTATGTATTTCCTATTCTCTTCATGCATTTGCATCTGTACTTGCCTGCTTGTAAACTTGTTTGAATAAATTATGAATAATACTACACTAGTGACGGCAAGTTATTATGTTTCAATTTTGGTTCTGTACAACGCTTAATGAGGTACAAAACTGTACAACGTTTAATGAGGTGTTGAGGTGTTATAAATACACTCTTTAATTAACTGGAATGTTTGATGTTGATTCTCTACAAGATGGCCTGCTACAGGTTGCTGAGGAACAGTGTGAAATTCCATTTGCTCAATGCTTTGCTAAACGCACATTAAACTAAGAATAATGATATAAAGCACCTACCTCATACAGGTGCACAAGATGCAAAAGACATATGATCCCTCTTTGCTTTGGGTTGTCTCTTGGCTTTAAGTTTTGACCCCAGAGACAACCCAACCTTCCCCTTGGACTGCGATTTCAAGCTTCAGGGAACAAATTACGTAAAAGAGAACTGGTGTTTGCGATATCAAAACCATTCCTTTTCTCTCAGTTTTTAGACTTCTTATTCATCCTATGTAATAGATATCCATCACTAGTTTCACAAAAACTCATGAGGTGAAACTTCCCACAACCTACATGCAACACTTCTCTTGCTATAATGCCTTTTAGAACGGCATTATTACA
The DNA here is from genome assembly GCA_027564155.1 of Gymnocypris eckloni scoliostomus. NCBI lineage: Eukaryota > Metazoa > Chordata > Actinopteri > Cypriniformes > Cyprinidae > Gymnocypris > Gymnocypris eckloni. The sequence continues at coordinate 10,535,418 of CM050421.1, forward strand.
AGTAAAAGTAGGCCTACCAAAAGCCACATTAAAAGTAGGCCTACCAAAAGCATCTAACTGCATCAGCGATGTGCAAATGTCTACACTGGATCTTTTGTTTTTTTGTCTTTTCTTCATAACAAACGGATTACAAACACTGCTATGGGTGTAAGAAGATGCCCTAAAATAAAGTTGCATTTACTTTGAAAAATAAATCACTGAGAAATTGTTATTGAAATAAGTGTAAGTAGATTTCACAAATAAATTCAAACTCCCACATCAAAAAGAGCAGTAACAGCCAGGTAAAATATAGGCCTACAAGACAAGAGAAAAAGAACACTTACCATTTACAAATTTGATTGTCCAACAACTGAGCAGTTTACAACCTGTTACAAATAACAAAACAGATAAACCACATTTTGTGAACAGACCAGCCCCCAAATTCTAAGACTGAAAAGGTATTGTCTTGTAAAACATACTATAATCTTTCAGACTTATTTATAACTTAAAGAAATGTTTTTTTCATATTACTAAATTGCTTTACTTTATAACTTTTTTCAGTGACTAAATCCAATGTTCCAAAAATACACCAGAAAGTATAATTAAGGCTATTCGCATTCATGGTCAGATTTTGAGGATGTATTTGTGGAAAAGAAGGTTTCAGCTGAACAGAAACAGAACTGGATTGGTGAAACGTGTTGGCAGTTATAGCCATGGCATTAAAATGAGTAAAATGTTTCTCATTTGACAAATGATAGTAACATACTTGAGAATTCGAATCGTAGCACAGTAAGGTGGGTGCATGAGCTCTCAGCTCTGTCATTTAAAATAGGCCTACTATAGACTACATTGAGATTAACACACAATAAAAAATAGGGCTAAAAACTGGCACTGGACTTTTTGGCATAAAGCAGCTCACCACACCTGGTCCACAACACACAACACCATAAACGCACCAGCTAGTGTCAGCTAACACAACACAATTCAGAAATAAAAATTATATCTATTTTTTATTATAAAAAGATATTATCAGTATAACATTAATTAATGTTTTTTACATAAATAATTTAGGATAATTGTTACACATTTCTTTTAGATGGCAATTTAATATCACTAACATTTAATGTGAACTGTTTTTTTTATGGTGCCTATCTATTGGTCCTTTAGAAATCATTCTAATATGCTGATTTTCTGCTCAAGAAACATTTCTGATTATTATCAATGTTGAAAACAGTTGTGTTGCTTCTTATTTTGATGGAAAATGAGATATATTACTAGTAAGTCAGGGTAATATTATTTTTTATATAAATTAATACTTTTATTCAACAAGGTTGCATTAAATTGATTTAAGTGACTGTAAAGTTATTTATACTTATTACAAATGTATTATATTTAAAATAAATGCTGTTATTTAACTTTGTCCTTCCACAAAAATATGAAGTGAATACAGCATTCAGTATTGATAATGAAAACCATTAGTAATAGGTTAATTGATCACAAATGATACTGATAATAATTAGGCAGCAAAACAGCATATTAGAATGATTTCTGAAGGAACAAGTGACACTGAAGACTGTAGCAATGATGCTGAAAGTTCAGCTTTTAAAATATATTTAAAGGAAAAACAATATTTTAAGTGTAATATATTTAATATTGTTATATTTACTGAATGTTTGCTCAAATAAATTCATCCTTCTTTCAAAAACTTAATAAGTTAATAGTCTTAATTATTCCAAACATTTGATCGCCAGTGTGTAATTTAGGCTATATAAAATAACGCATGTGAAGTAACAAGTTATATTTTTATTAATATATAGGCTATCACTTTCCTAATCACAGCACTTGAAAGCGTGTTTTTTATTCTTAGACACATGCATTTGCAGAAGAAAGCCTTGATAGAGATTTACTTATCTTATATTGTGACGAATAAGCAGTGTTGGGGAGTAACTAGTTACATGTAACAGAATTACGTAATTTAATTACAAAATAAAAGTAACTAATCAATTACAGTTACTGAGAAAAAATGTGTAACTAAATTACAGTTACTTCTGAAAATGTTAAAAATTACAAAGGGGGTTTCATCTGATTCTTTTTTCACACACACTCCCACATACAGATTGAATTGATTTATTTCATAAATTGCAGTGACTGGTCTATAATATGAAACACCAATTTTTCCGATAACTCTTATATTTCTTTATGGGTTTATGTATATGCTTTATTTTTTTAAGATTAACTCTTTTTTTTCTAAGGAATTGTTAGATCCAGTCTTAAATTTATATTTAACCTCAGCGTGATTTTAAAGAAAGTCTGGTGTTGTGGTAGCTATGCTTCAAAGGGGACATTGGATGCCTATTTTCGACAAGGTGGTAGGATTCTTTAGGGTCTTCTTGAAATGGTCTCAGTGGTCGTGTAAAACAACACCCTTTTTACCTTTCACAGCTCTGTTCACAGCAACTCGTTTCGGTTCATATCTCTTTACATGCTAATGAGCACTGCTCACCCCGCCTCTCTCTTTTGTGGAAGTGATCATCTTTGAGTTTTAACTTTTTAACAAAACCTGCCTTGAATTGTCCCTCATTCAGAAAACAGTCTGGAGTAAAATTATTTGCACAGCCAGGCATAAATTAATTTAGTGAAAGTGAAGTGATGTGTGGCCAAGTATGGTGACTCACTCAGAATTTAAACCTTTCAAGTGCACACACACAGTAGTGAACACACACCGTGAACACACACTTGGAGCAGTTGGCAGCCATATTGCTGAGGCGCCCTGGGGTTCGGCAGTTTGGGGTTGGGTGCCTTGCTCAAGGGTCTCACCTCAGTTGTGGTATTGAAGGTGGAAGAGCTGGTTATTCACTTCGTTCAAAATCAAAATGGCTTGATAATTGAGACTGTTTAGGTTTTGGGTGGATTAAAAAAGTGAGTGAATTTCTATCATTGTTGGGTGGTTGTGTTACAAAATTTAAATATCATAATCTTAATTCAAGTGAGGAAAGACTTCAAAAGTCTGACAGTAATCAGTGTTGAGCACAACTGTAATTTAGCCCCAGCCTGGTTAACCTGCTTAGAAATTAATAAAGGTCATTGCACACTGAGTGCGAAATTTTGGCATGCGTTTTTTCGTCATCCTTTCCTATCAAAATGCATGCTATGGATGCGAAAACGCAGAAAATCGAACTTGATCCGAATTTTTTTCTGACAGACGAAAGTTTCGGAGGTCGTTTTTTTTTTTACCTGCGAAAATTTCGACCTCGGTGTGCAATGGTACAGTTGAAATTAACAGTTGAAAACATTAGAAATTTAGAAAAGTAATACAAAATGTATCAAATGTAATCAGTTACATTACTTGAATAAAGTAATTGAAAAGTTACACTAGGCCTACTTATTAACGTTACATTTTAAGTAGGGTGACTTGTAATCTGTAACCTATTACATTTCCAAAGTAACCTTCCTAACACTGTGAATAAGGTATCCTAAACTAAGGGCATTAAGAAATTCGAAAGGGCCAGCAGTAGTTTGCACCGCTAAAAAAGAATGTCTGTCGTTTAGGATTTTTTATCATAAACAGTTGGAAAATATATCTTACCTCAGACAGTCAGCTCACATCCAAGCCACGTGCAGCTCAGCTCCATGAACAGTAAATCCCGCCTTCTACACTGGGATTGGTCAGTTCAAACATTTTGACATTGACGAGCGCTTTTGAGCGCTACAATGAGCAAGAGCACGCTAAATTAATGACCATTTTTTACTCCAATGGGCCGTGCATTCATCTGGGCCGATGGAGGAATGTAGTCTACGCACACTCACTCAAATGAATTATTTATATAAATAAATGTATACTTGTTAAGTAAACCTATCTGAAAAATGAATTTAATTTGTATCTCTACACTCTAAAAACTTTGGGTTATTTACCGTACCCAATATCTGGGTTAAAAATGTTGGGCTGCTTTGTTGGGTTATTCCTATGTTTATTGGGTTATTTCAACAGCAACGCAACCAGTTGGGTTAAATTTGTTTAATTCCAACAGTCGATTGGTGCGACAGATGATACAGTGGTAAATTAATGTGTGCGTAATAATGTTTTTCGTAACAAAGTGTCTTCATACCCTAATATTTATGTTTCCCCAGTCGACTGAAACGTTAATCCATTTTATCTGCGCTCTTGATTAACGACCAACACGAGCGCTTGTAGCCGATCAATTTCAAACGTATAATAAACGTTTTCCGTTCTTTTTCTGTTCATCTCGACAATTTGGGGGGAATTTTCCTTTTTTACATACATTTCAGACATTAGGCAGAAGCGCTCACCTTGAAGACCATCGACGCATCTTTCGCGGTGTCGCGTTCACTCTGAGTGAAGGTATGTAGCCTTTTTATGCACATTTCATGTCCTTTCCCCGGGAAACTAAAGTTACAATTATAACACTACGAAACATGCAGAAATTAAGCATTTTATTATATCTTAGTTGCTGGTTACTAGAGCAATCATGTAGTGGTTATTTTCACCAACCGAGGGCGCTGTAAGCTACATTGATTACATCCGTTGCTTCTTCAGCCACGAAGAACTGAACATGGAAGAGAGTGGCCCTGTCCCAAATGGAACACTTCGTGTGCACTTGCGGTCTTACGGACTTACAATGGCCGCCGCGTGCGCGTAGGGTGACGTAGACCATAGGGTGTCCCATTCCTCATTTTAGCGTTCAGAAGGATGCTCGCGAGCGCCAAAGTTCAAAGTTTTTATTATATATGTACTGCATGTAACTGTTTGTGAAAATGAAAATATTAAGTACTCTAGAACTTGTTTAAAATATTTGTTAAGTAGTGTATATTTGTTTTATTTATCATGTTCTCATATTTTATTTTTGTAATGTGTTTGCATGAAGTCATAACCTTGTAATAATCTAGTACTATTTTAATCTGTTTGCTATTTGGAATGATTTATGTTTAATATTTTTCATAGTGTGATTTTTGGTGTACTGTATTAAAACCAGTTAGTTAATTATAATAATATATGGAACCCACAAATAATTCATAAAAAATGCATGTCTCTGTATTTCAATTGATAGGTAATAAGTGAGATTTTAATTATATTTTGGACACTGAAGTAGGAAATGTAGTCTTCTTATGTTAATGTTTGATTTGATCTGTTCCTTTTTCTTTGTTTTAGATTACGTTGGACTAAGGTATATTATACCCACATGTCAGGGATAGATAGACTTTGAGCACTAAATGGCATGGAGAGATGAAGAGAGCCTTGGTTGGATCTTCCGGATATTTCTTCTGGTGAGAAAACCCTGCTCTGTATTTCATGCCAAATTGTAATATTTTACATTATGCACTGAAAAGCACATCGACACACCACTTAAAGGGTTATTTCACCCAAAAATAAAACGTTTGTTATCATTTATTGATCCTCATGTTATTCCACGTCTCTGAGTTTCATTTTTCTGCTGAACACGAAATATATTTTACATTAATAGTATTAATAAAAACACTTTCTACAAAATATGTTGTGTTCAACAGAAGACATAAACTCATACAGGTTTACAAAAACTTCAGGTTGAGTAAATAATGACAAAAGTTTCAGGTGAACTATTTCGCAGGAATTTCGCACAAACAAGAGTACTGTGGAGGTGTCTTTATGTAGCTGAGTTAAAGAAGTTCAGTTACAGAATAAAAATGTCCTGATAATTTACTCCCATGGTGGCCAATGGTTTGAAGGTCCAAACTACAGTTTAAGTGCAGCTTCAAAGGGCTCTACATGACCCCAGCCAAAGAATAAGGGTCTTGTCTTGTGAAATGATCAGTCCTTTTCTTAAAACAATAAACATTTATATACTTTTGAACCACAAATGCTCATCTTGAACTAGCTTAACCTCACACATTACACAATCACGCATGCATGACATTGTTGGAAGTACCGAGCACTACCGACCCAGTGTTTACAAAGCAAACGTGCAAAGAAAATCAAATGTCATTTACAAAAAAGGTAAAACAACAATGTTGGACAATTTTGAAGTTGGAGGAGAAAATGAGATGGATTTTTTCGCCCTACTCTAACTGTGAACCGGAGTACACAGATGAAGAACTAACCACACGTGACCTTTTTTCAACATGATTACGCAATGCGTGAAGATGCACATGCGCATCACATAGCTAGTGTAAGATGAGCATTTTTGGTTAAAAAGTAGATACATTTTATTTTAAGAAAATGACATATCGTTTTGCTATAAGACTCTTATTTTTCTACTGGAATTGTGTAGAGCCCTTTGAAGCTGCAATTAAACTGCAATTTGGACCTTCAACCTGTTGGCCACCATAGAAGTCCACTATATGAAGAAAAATCCTGGATTGTTTTCCTCAATAAACTTAATTTCTTTGCGACTGAAGAAAGAAAGACATCTTGGATGACATGGCGGTGAGTAAATTATCAGGACATTTGTATTCTGGAAGTGGACTTCTCCTTTAAGGCTTTGTGCCAGCTTAAAATGATCTGTATAGATGCAATGCAGCATAAAAGGTAAACCAAATTCCAGCTCTTACCTGGTTCAGAATCTGAGTATGCACTTATAATTGTTCTGTAAATGCATCTATGCCCTTCTGAGAGGTATTAAACAGTATTGTAAAGACACATAAAGGCCACTTTCAGAAGTGCTTTTGTGCCATCTTTGTAGTGTGAATTTGGCATTAGACTCCAGATCATGTAAGCCATCTGAAAAATTAGTTTAATTTGTATCTCTACCAAAAAAAAGAAACTTTATTCCAGTTTTTCCAAATTCAATCCTTGATTAAAATGTATGATAAGCTTAATTGATTTGGTCTAAAGAGAGAAGAATTTTAGTTTGAATACTACATATAAAATTGCTACCAAAATAAACTTTGACTAAAAGTAATGACTAAAAGTTGACTAAAATGCAATTACTTTTTCGTCGACTAAAACTAGACTAAAACTATGAAAGACTAAAATATGACTAACGCCATTAAGTACTTTCGTCTCAAGACTAAAGGCCATTGCACACTGAGTCTGAAATTTTGCATGCTTTTTTCATTTTTTTCGTATTCTTCATCCTTTTAATGAATGCTACGGATGCGAAAACGCAGAAAATCAAACCTGATTTGAATTTGTTTGTGACAGACGACAGATTCGGAGGAACTGTGTAAACGTGATTGACACAACGTGAGGTCTTATTTATTTTTCAACATGCGAAAATTTCGGACTCAGTGTGCAGAGACCTTAAGACTAAATCAAAAATTCCCGCCAAAATTAACGTTACAGCCCAAGATAACTTTTAAATGTCAATATGTATTTTACGTTTACAGAACGACTTTAATTCACAATATTATATTCAATCGATGTTCATATGGATCCCGTATCCCGCATTAATTTGAGAAAGAAGTTATTAGATTTCCTGACGTATATTTGTGTCCTTACAAAATTAATCACCTGCGGCAATACTACTAATATTTACTTTAGTGAATATTTTTTTAAATAGGTTTATTTTTGGAAATTCCATTTATATACACAGATCCTTTCTTTTTTTCCAGATCCATCTGATGTGAGCATTAATTAAAATGGGAGAAGACATAGAAAAAGGAAAGAAGATCTTTGTTCAGAAATGCTCTCAGTGTCACACTGTTGAAGCTGGAGGCAAACACAAAAGTTGGCCCAACCCTAAATGGACTCTTTGGTTGCTTGACTGCAAGCACCTAGCTACCTTTACACACAGGACAACACGGAGAAGGGTGAGTGGTCACATGTATAGTTGCATATAGAGAAAATACTTTCATTGTGTAAAAGTGTAAATGTGCAAACAGCGTAATGCTTTCAGTTTAAACTTATTTGTGACCACATATTGTATCCTGACTCAGTTCACGCTAATAAATTAAAAAACAAATCAAGAAAACCTATTTCAGCATTGCTTTGGTTGATTTAGGTGTTGTTTGGAAGGAAGACACTTATGGAGTATTTAGAGTATCCTAAAGAGGTACATTCCAGGGACCATGCTGATCTTTGCTGGGATCCGGAAGAATGAGGAAAGGGTTAATCTAATAGCATATTTGAAAAATCCACATCATCCACTTAAAACATGTTTTCTCACAGTTTACTCATATATTATGAATATTTTTAAATAATAATAATTAATTTCAATCAATACATTTATTCATTTATATATTAGCATTTATACACACATACACACATATATATAAATATCAATAATATATCTAATATATAATTCTAATAAATCTAAATATTAGCATTAATAATGTCTTAGAATGAAAGACATTTCTTACTCATAAACTATACTGCACCTAACAATTCTCCAGTCCACCAGCAGAGGTAGTGCTATATAATCATTAATTCATAACAACTACCATATTCACATTTTGGGACTTTTAATTGAATGATTTGCATATTCATAAAACTTTAAGTTTAAAACCTGAGTGTTCTTTTGATGTTTTATGTAATTCAGCCATCTAATAACATGCCACATCCTGGGAAGGGTGGAAAGGGTGAATGAATGCAAATGTTTCTGCTCATATTTAATCAATTTAGTCAATTTAATTAAATCTTAATCTGTTTAACATGAAGTAGTCATTTACACTTGTGGCATATGTACATTTGTTAAAATAAAAGTAATATAGAAAACTAGTGTGTATGCTTTACTAAGTGTTTTCCTTGGTGTTCATGTGTCAACCAATGAATAAAACAGTGAAAGTGATCTTTTCATATTTCTTTTTAAACTGTTTTAATTCCCTTAAGTGTTTCTGACAGAGAATTTAATAATTTGTCTTGTCAAGTTTACTTCAATTTCCAAATAAATTGTCTAAACGTCCACAATGGCATAATGATTAATATCACTAGACAAACAGACAAGGAAAAGAAGGCAAATAAGAAATGGCAGACGAAAACATCTGATGTCATATTTTCCGTATGCTGTACTTGTTGCCCACTGTCATGGGAAAGCTCTAAATTCAGTGCTCATTTCCCAGAGCTGACAACATGACGTGTTGTTTAAAGTACTGCACTAATGTGTGAATATGACTCTCTTTTAAAACATTTCTTTGTCAGGTTCAGTGGTTTGGTACATTCCACTGAAGGGAGGATTCCCTTTCTAGTTTAGATGGGTGTTGGCAATCAACTAAAACCTTTGTCGTTAAGGCAACCCTGGGATGACATGCAAAAGAGCAGATTTGTCTTGCATACATTAATCACAGCATCATGGGTCCCCTATTCCTTTAGTTAGAACGTATGTTTACCTCACAATATAAGTATATAGTGACACAATAATTGTTTATGTATACTTATATTGCCCACCCAATACCTGGTTATTGCCTGGGTTAGTGAATGGTTCAATTAATTTGACTGTAATAGACAGACAGATAGATAGATTAGCTGCTTGCCTAGGCGTACCTGAATTACACAATGGTCTCTGTTGTGTTTTAAAATGCCGTTTCTCGATAGGTTACATTTCACGGTTTGATGGATTTTAATTGGCTTTCCAAACGTCAATCACGATTATGCCCCGCCCACCTCATGCTCACCTCACCGCGGAACTCAAAACACAGTTCGAGGTTCAAACCTGAGCTGGAAGCCGTAAACTTAAAACCTGCGGTCGCCTCCACCTTCCGCTTCAATCTCGGATTACAGTGGTGCGTCACGGACATTTCGTTAGCGATAACCTTCCCAGAAGCGAAATTGAAAGATCTGACTTCGGCAGGTAGAAGAAATGCGACGGCAAACCCGGTGACAGTCACTTGGTCCAAAGTATCAATGTGCTGATAAGGCGTTGACACGACGACAGAGCCTCCGCGCCACGCTGTCACTTTGAATCTGGCAACCGCGGTAGGCACTGAGTTTGTGTTCATTTTACGCACGAGACATTTAAATCATTCTTCGAATTATCAAACAAGTCCTAGCTTGGTGTATTGTAACCGTGATTCATAGTCACTTTTACTGTGAAAAACCTCTTAACAGTCAATGGATATACATCAGAGCATAAATATGATTATAAAAGTGCGTTTTGTTAATACTTGAGCCTTGATCACCAATCATCGCTTGTTGTTTGTTTTGAGTTTAGTGTCTGTCGTCTTAGAAACCCTTGAAAATTCTGTTTCCTGTCCTCTCTTCAGGGATAGACTGACTCATCGATGGGCCTAATTTTACGTTTTTCTTTTTGTCGCTCGGTTTGATCCCCTATTAATTTAAAGCGACAGTACACCCTAACATGAAACTTCTGTCGTCGTTTACCAAATTGGTATGTCTTCCTTTCTTTTGTAGACAGAAAAGGATATGTTTGGTAGAACAGCCTCAAGTCACAATCATCGTGTTCATAGCATTTTGTTTCTCTGTATAATGAAAGTGAAAGGTAACTGAGATTTTCTTTCTGCTTACTATCCTATTGTGTGTTCCATTTTTTGTTGCAAAATGCAAATATTGTGTTGTATAATAGTTACAACATTTCATGTAGTTTTTAGTGATTTGGGTAATAATTTTTTTTAGACAACAAGGAACTTTGTCAAACATTGTTCCTCTTAATATTGCCATTACGATCACTGTGGTTTAGTGGCACTTTTTCAGTGCCAAACTAAAGGCATTAGATGTTTTGAGTTGAATTATGTGGCTTATGGATTGTTTCAGTAGGGTTTTCCTAAAAGTACTCATACACAACCAAAGGCTAAAGCAAACTGCTTTGTATTTTACAGTAGGGATGCACCGAATGTTCGGCAACCGAAATTGTTCGGCTGAAAATAGGAAAAAACTATTTCGGTGTTCGGCCGAATAAGCGAAAAGACCGAATAATTTGTACCGAACAATATGATGTTATGCGATCAAAAAAGGCGAGTACTAATGCAGCAAACACGTCTGCAGTGGAAACATTTAAAACTGTCAGAGAGAGAGACGCAAACATTACAAGCACAAAACACAGACAGCGAGAGACTGCTCAGCGCTGCTTCTCATGTCTCCGATGAGAAGAGGAAGGGGTGGTTGTTGCTGGTTACTGTGATGATTGAAATCGTGAAATGGATTAGCAAATAAACTACAGAATGTTATGTTTTCTAAAACACGCACGAATGGCATTTATTCAAACAGCGCTGCACAAGCTCGTGACGCCAGTGTTCAAAGTCCAAAGCGCGAGGAAATTCTGCGCTGAAACACTTACTCATCATTTGCTCAATTTTATAATTTTTTTTAAAGGCATGTGACAATGTGATACGTGTGACAAACATCTTCCCCAATTCGAAATGAGATATATCTGAGAAATATCTGCATGCTGTGATCAACAAACATGAGGTCTTCCTGGTTCCTGCATATTCCAATAGGGTCTGGCTGCAGACATGCACTTGCACGCTCAGACACTTGCGCTTCCGCGAGTGATGTCACTTGCGGTCTTTTTTATTTTGGTCTATTTTTCCCACACGAAAGTTAATAGATCATATCTAAATTTTAAACATAAAAGTGACCTTTTTTCAGAGTTGGAAGTTAATGTCAAATGTAATTTGAAGAAGTGAAGTAAATGACAGTCAAGTCACCTTTATCTCCCTTGTTACTGTAAACAGTGAGTCAATTATTCGGTTAAAGTCAGTTCGTCGTTGATTCAGTGATGTCATTGACAATACATAAATTTGTGTCGTTTGCTGTCTAACCAGTGTACCTAATCTGAGCATCTTTAGTTGCCCCTGGGAGATCATGCTTACTAAATCATGTGACTGAAGCATCTTTCAAGGGTTATATTGTTTTTCCCTCATTAAGTCACTGCCTATGTCATCTGTATTCTGTACTTTTCATTCGACCCTCACCCACAATAAGCTGTTCATTATTCAAGTCTAACAACCTTTACTCCTTTTAATCTAACATATGAGTTGGTATTTGTCATAACTTTATCTTCTATATGCTTCATTGGCCTTGGTCCCACTGTACAGCCCTCACCCTATAGCCCATTTACTGTAATAATGACTAAGTTAATGATTGACATGTACTATAAAGGGCCAGTCCTCATATTTTGTGTACAGTGTACATTACTACTTACACCCACATTCTATGTTTTCACACATCATTAATGTCAGCATAGACAATGTCATTTTCTGTTGATGGTTTTGCATTGTTTGGCCCTACAACTAACTCTGACAATACTGTGCTGACGTTTTCTTCTCCTGTGCTTGCATCATAGGTTACTCACCCTCATCAGACAAGACAACCTGTTCTCAATGTCACATATGTAAAGTTAATATACAAGTAAATATACATGTCGATAATTTAGGGCATTAAGGTTAAAGAGATAGTTCACCCAAAATGAAAATTCTGTCAATAATTACTCCCCCTTCATGTCGTTTCAAACCCATAAGACCTTCGTTCATCTTCAGAACACAAGTTAAGATGTTTTGATGAGCTTTCTGACCCTTCATAGAGAGCAAAGTAACTGAAATGTTCCCAGACCATGGACATCGGTAAAACAGTCCATGTGACTGACATCAGTGGTTCAATCGTAATTTTATGAAGCTGTGAGAATACTTTTTGTGTACAAAGAAATAAAAATAATGATTTTATTCAACAATTCTTCTCCTCCAAATCAGGTCTTCCTCCATTATCGAGAGTACTCTGCATGTAAACAACACATGCGCATGCATCGTGGTACTCTCCATAATGGTGAATTTGTGATTTTGAGGAGAAGACTTGTTGAATAAAGTTGTTATTTTTGCTTTCTTTGCCCACAGAAATGTATTCTCGTAGCTTCATAAAATTATGGTTGAACCACTGATGTCACATGGACTATTCTATCGATGTCCTTACAACGTCTCTGAGCCTGGGAACATTTCAGTTGCATTGTTGCCTATGTAGGGTCAGAGAGCTCTCAGATTTCATAAAAAAATGTCTTAATTTGTGTTCCCAAGATAAACTAAAGTCTTACGGGTTTGGATCGACATGAGGGTGAGTAATTAATGACATAATTTTTATTTTGGGGTGAACTATCCCTTTAAGACTTTTAGGAATAAGAAAAACAACAACTTGGAATTAAAGAACAAACCCCCTTTTTTCTTCCAACCCAAAAGCCATACAAGAACACAAACCCACATGCAAAGGAATTTAAATAATTTTTGAAGGATCATGTGACTGAAGGCTGTGTGCTTTTTTTAAAAATGAAACATTATAACACTCAAGGCTGTGCAGTTCAGTAACTTTATCCCACTTTGCGTCACAGCTAACCCCATTATCGCTGTAGTATTTGTGAGCTGTGTGACGGTCTTTTGAATCTGTTCTCAGCATTATAATAGGAAAGAAAAGGGTTAAAGGAAAACCCTGCCTTTCTGTATTTGCATGTCTTCCTGACTCTCCATTGAAAAGAGACCGTGGGAGCCTATAATTGCACAAGGGACACGGAAACTTATTTTGGAGAGTCTCCTTTTGAGAAGAGTCCCCATTTTATGAGTTTGTCACAAGAGATTTAGTTACACACTTCAACTGATTAGCAGAAATGCAAATAACCTAAAGTATATATTTAAAACCTAGCATGCAGGGCAAATCCGGCTGAGATGTTTGTAGGGTGTACAAACTTGGAGATGCAAAGCCACAGGAATTCATTTTTCCCTAAACACTAACTGCATACCTCAGTCCAGCTTTAGACAAGTCTGGCTCTGCAAACTATACAAAAATCAGACTTTGAGTTCAGTAAACTTTAGCTGGAGTTTACTGGTATTTACATACAAATTCTCAAACACACATAAATAAAAAAGAAGTAAGTGAATGCCCTTGAATACTTGGAAGCTTACTGTGAGTGTATGTGTGGAATAACAACATGTTTATCCTAAGGCTAGAGTGGCTCACATATACAAGAGGAGCTTTTTTGTGTGTCCGGTCTATCTATTCACCACAAATTTGCTCTGGTGACTCATATCATGAGAATGACCTGAGCATTAGTATTCTGTGGTGTCGTTCTCTCCTATCCACATGCTCCCAATGCTTTTATCCCAAACATTATACAGGGTGTGCAAATATGATACACATGTATGTGTGGATGTGTGCTGAAGTTATTTTTGGAGGTCTGAGGTCTCTGAAGTAGTTTGCTGGTTGTGTTTAAGTGGGATATTTTGTTTGAGTTTGATCAATATGTATGTGAGTGGGATAGACCTGTTTGTAAAAATCACACCCATCTCTCAAATTCAATGTCAGATCATATTTTCGCATTTAGACTTTGTTAGTTCTACAGTTTGGGATTGTGATGTCAAATTAAAGTGTCATGAACCCTCCAAAAATGTGGTCCTGTCAGGTTCATTATTGGAGGTATCGGTATCGAAACATCTCAAAAATGCTTTATGCAAATTTACATTTGCAGAAATGTATTACATGGTGTTTTTATTTTTTATTTAATGTACAAATATATACTGAGCCATTGTCATTCATACTGTATATCAAAAATGTATGAGCATAAAATTGTATGTGAACAAGCTTTTACATTTCTAATAACTGCTGTCTCTAGATTCTCACTTGCATGCAAAATTCAGAAATATATTACATTTTGTTTTGTAAGTGCAAAACATTACACAAACACACAAAGTGGGCCATTTTGTATCTGTAATGTAGTGTAGAAATATATTCTGAGCCATTTTCATTTGTGCTTTACATTGAAAACGTGTATAAGAATTAAAACCATCTGTGAATGAGCTTTTGCATTCTTAAGAACTTAATGCACATATATATTCTGAGCCATACGGATAAACTTTTACATTTTAATAACTTTTGAGACTGTTATGCTGTCACACTGATGCACAAGAATATATCTGATTTGTTGCTCAAAGTCGATGAATCAATCACCTGACAACATATCCATAAATCAAGAAACTCTTCCATAAAAATGTTGCATGCAAGGTTTTAAAAGTTTTGGTTATTGATTGAAAGCCTGTTTAACCACCGATTTCTGCAGCATGCAAACAAACTCTTGTTTCAGAATGATTTCAACTCTCCTTCAAATTCGTCATTGCAAAAAGGTCACGCATTAATAATCACGACACACTGCTGATGTAGATGAGCACTGTACTAGTTTTGTATCATATGCAACTTATGCAAACGTACGTGCGTGCGTGCGTGTGTGTGAATGTGAATTTGAACATATCGCATGGTCCACTGAAAGAAGAAAGGATAGGGGTGCAAGAACAGTCTGTGCCAAGTTTAGGACGTGCCCGTGCAGTCTAAACAATGCATTCTAAACACAAGCACGCACACACACACACACACATACAGAGCTCAAGTAAGGAGCTCAAGTCTTCAAATGAAAAACAAGCCTTTGTTTCTTCAGGTCAAGGTTTTTCAATTTTTTTGGGAGCCAAGGACCGTATCAAGGCAGCTTTTTGGATAACTTTGGATAAAAATGAAGTTTGTGACATTTTAAATAATTACCTTTTACATTATAAAGATCAAAATAAATTATTAAAATATTATCTTGATAACAGGTTTATTGAAATGAAAAAAGTAGGGCCTTTATCAGATTGCCTGGGTATATGACCATTTCATACTGGTCCAATGCATAATTGTTTTATTTGTATTTATTTTATTACTTATTTTTTATGCCCTTTGTGCTGCAACAAAAATTATTCGACTACCCTTTTTTTATCAGGGACATTTGTCTTTGACATGTTTGACTTTATTTAGTTTCTACCTGTATTTAGTGAAATTAGTTATACAATTTTTTTTATTATTCAATTAAAAAATAATATCCAACAAAAAATGTTTTTATAATTTGACTTTTGTTGTTGTTCCTACCCACTATTAGAAAAATGTAATCTACATAAACTAAATTGTATTTAGAGGAAAAAAAGAGCAAATAAAGCAGATATTACTTCTCATAATTAAGTTTAGGTATGAAATATCTGAGAATTTCACGTATGCTAATGCTAATATGAATTTTTTGCCTCACTCACTTGTTCTTGCCTGTGTTTCTGTTGCCCTCTGGCCATTTTATGTAATTCAGGTGCTGTGATTTTGTATTGAGTGTTGCCTGTTTTTGTCTCCACAGTAAGTTAGTTGCAAGATGAGTACAGAAGACCAAATTGCACCGCTGTCCCCCAAGACATCACCCATCACACCAACCACACCAACCACGACACCATTTACACAACGAAAAGAGAGTAACTCCTCATCTGAAGACAACAGACAGGTAAGACAAATATTTAAAAAATTTATAGCAGTGGATATGATGATTTTTTGATGCAGTTGATATTTCTCTGTATGCTATGTATTAAATCAACATGAGCAGTTTTGAATTGTCTTCTTAGGAAAAAGTCCATGTACTTTCTTCCATAGGTTTTTAAAAGTAACACTTCTTTGGTCGCCTTATTTTTTTAGGGCAGCTGGGAGTTGGTTGAGGACTTGCGGGGACTGCCAGGAAATATTCAGAAGCCTGAGAAGCAGGAAGGTTTGCTGTTGAAAAAGAGGAAGTGGCCCATGAAAGGCTGGCATAAGGTGATTTACAAGATATTGTCGTTGACTTTAATGGCTTTGAATACATGCATCTTTCACCTAAGGGTGCTAAAAAGGCTTTTTTCCCTTGTCTGTCTGTTTAACAGAGATATTTCCTGCTTGAAGGGGGCATCCTTACATATGCCAAGACAGGGACTGATGTGAGTGTGAAAGCATGGTCTCATCCACACACTTTCTTCAAGGATTATGTGGAGTAAACTTGCTTAAATCCTATCAGAGGTGCTCTCTCATCCCTTATCGTGTGATTGATTCCTCAGCTGAAGAAGGGGAGATTACGAGGTCGCATTGATGTTGGTCTGTCTGTCATGGCCATGAAGAAGAAGTCAATGTGTATCGACCTGGACACAGAGGACAGTATCTATCACCTCAAGGTATTGGCACACGCTAACCTACACATGCTGGGCTAAGAATTGTAGTTAGTTACTCTCATTTTGAGAATGCATTTATGAATGTATTTACTGTGACATTCACAGGCGAAGACTCGGGATCTGTTTGAACAGTGGGTGACGCAACTACGCCATCATCGAATGTTCCGTCAGAACGAGATCGCCATGGAGCCTCCCGAGCGACAGCTGCAATCTGACTCCACCTCCAACAGACGAGTATTTACCCTCCTTATACAGTCATCAATCACGAGTGTAGTAAAAAAGTCAGCCTTTAGACTAGAGATCGACCGATATATCGGTTTACCGATATTTCCCCCCGATATTTAAGCATTTTACCATTATCGGATATCGGTTTTGAAAAAAAACGATAACCGATAATTTTGTTGTATTATTTTTGTAATTTTTTATTTGTCACATACACAATTATAAAGAGTATAACCAGCAGTGAAATTTGTTCTCTGCATTTGACCCATCCAAGTACACACACACCTGGAGCAGTGGACACACACACACACACACACACACACACACTTGGAGCAGTGGACACTGTTCACTCAGGAGAAGCTCCAGTACGACCACCGCATGTAACTTTATACAAGATTCACTTGTTTGAAACAGGCTAAACTATATTAATATTTACTATAGAACCATTATTTTGCCAATAAACATCTCTATCGAAATTAGTTATGTATTATCTCCGCAAGCGATCGCAGTTTGAATATAGTTCTGTGTAAATAGATAAACCGCGCTGTCAGCAGTTTTCATAATCTAGAATGACAAAAACATTTTAATAATTCTGATAAAACATGCCAATTAAGAAATGCAATACAATACGATGTTTTGTTTGTTAAAGCTTATTTCAATATTCCAGAGAATATTATTCAGTGCCCAGTGAATTATTATTCACTCTTTAGTCTATTAAACAGCGCTTAACCCTAAAACTGTGGTTTAAAATGAAGTTGATATGACTTCTGTCCTTTATTTTCTCCATTTGAAAACGTTAGACATTCTTTTGCTTATTGTTAATATCAGTGTTGCTGATGCTTTTTATAAATAAAATGTTTTTATTGTTGTAATTTGAAGATTCAATTTTTCATGAAAATGTAAATTTTCAACAGTTTGTTGTTGTTAAGATGACTGAAAGGAGGAAAACCAAAGTGAAGAATGGACTTCACTCTGTTATTTATTTACTTTATAACAGTAAATAAATATCGGTTCTGCATATCAGTTATCGGGTACATAAACCTACAAATAATCGGTATCGGTTATAAAAAAATCAATATCGGTCGATCACTGCTTTAGACCCAACATCCCTTCAAACAGGATAAGAACCTCTAAAGCTATAAAAAAGTTACAATAATAACAAGATCCACTGATACGCTGAAATTTTGCCTGAAACAGACAGTTTATTGCTTTAGTTATTAAAATATGTCATGGCTGATATTGAGTTTTAAACTGTTCTGCCTTTAGAAATATCAATAATGTTTTCAAAATGTAATTTTGCGTGGTTTCTTAAATCAAAACATCTGGATATATATAGTACGAAAATAGCTTGTTTAGGATACTTGGCATAAAAAAAAGTTTGAGTAATGTAATAATTATTTGCTCACAATATCATGTGACTAGTCTAAACACTTAAATAAAATTGTGTATATTAATGTGAAATTACTGGGTTGCATATTGTGCATTGTAATATACTACTTTTAAGTGACAAAGACTTTAACATTGTTACAAAAATGTATGTATCTTTTAATAAATTCCTTTCTTTTGAATTTTCTATTCATCAAAGAATCCTGAACAAAAAGTATCATGATTTCCATAAAAATTAGTCATCATACATGTATTTAATATTTATCATAAAAATACTTTTTTCTTGAGCAACATATTACAATTCAGCTTTTCCATCACAGGAATAAATTACATATTAAAATTAGTGCTGTCAAACGATTAATCGCATTCAAAATAAAAGTTTTTGTTAAAAGTTTAGTTTTGTAAATGTATTTACATGTCTATATTTATATTCATATCATTTATATTTTAAATAATATATTTAATATATTATATTTAATATATAAACAACATGTATTCATGCATGTGTGTGTATTTATATATACATAATAAATATACACCGTACACATACATACATTATGTAAAAAAAAAAAATTGTTTGGATGCGATTAATCGTTTGACAGCACTAATTAAAATAGAAAAGTAATTTTAAATTGTAACAATATTACTGTATTTATGATAAAATAAATGCAGCCTTAGAGCATAAGAGAGTTCTTTCAAAAACATTGAGATATCTTAATGACCCCGATAGTGTAACTCATTATTTCCAGGTGAAACAGAAAGTCACACAGATTACATATTTTGTATTTTTTTTCTCTTTATTACCAGCGTTCATTTCTCACCAAGCAGCCTTCAGCCCTTTTGAAGAACAGCTGGCGCCAAAACTCCCAAGACATGGAGAAGTGCTGCAAAGGTACATTATTCATGGAAAAAGTACTGTACAACTAAAACATAGAGAACATTTTAGAGAAGTTGTTTTCCTGAGCATCACAAAGAAAATAAAAATGGTGAGATTTTTTTTTTTTAGATCTGTCAGAGTGTGAGTCAGGTCTGCTGGAATTAAATCTGCTGCTGAAAAATATGGAAGTTCTTCACAGAACATTCTCCGCACCTGCCATTAACTTACTGCAGGTAGGGCTGTTTGGATAAAATATGCATTTATGTTTTGGTCTCTGTGTGTTTATTCAATTTTATAAAATATTAATTTCAGAACATCCAGATGAATCCTAAGTAGCATTTTTTTTTGTATAAAATACAAAATATACACTGTTTGGGTTTGGTTAGATTTATCGATTGGTCTTCAGCGAGCCCAAAAGGGCCCATGTCACACCTCTATTTATCTCCCTGCACTGGCTCCCGGTTGCAGCTCGTATCAAGTTCAAGACACTGATGCTTGCATAGAACAGCCACAGGCTCAGCACCCACCTACTTCCACTCACTAATGACAATCTACATCCCCTTCAAAAGTCTGAGACCCACGTGCAAGCGTCACCTCGTGGTCCCATCACAGAGGCTCAAAATCACTCTGCAGAACGTTTTTTTTCCACCGTTCCTAGCTGGTGGAATGAACTTCCCACCGCCATCCGGAACGCTGAGTCCCTGACAATTTTCAAGCGACACCTGAAAACTCATCTCGTCTGTCTTCACTTGATTTCTGCTCCTTCTTCATAAAAAAAAAATGTTTGTTGTGAAATGTTGTATGACAAGCACTTGCTGTGACTGTTTGCCTCTTTATAATGTATTGCTTTGGATAAAAGCATCTGCTAAATGAATAAATGCAAATGTAAATCTAGAAATATTTTTGAAGGAAATGTGTGTGTGTGTGTGACCCCAGACTGAAGGCTCTAAAAAGGAGAAACGAGGACACAAAAAATGGAGATCAAAGAATTATAGCAAGGAAAATAAAAGCACACAACAGGTAAAATAGCTCTGTTTCTAATTGCACATTACACACAGAGACACTGCATCACACAGTCTCTCTTATTCACTTTAACTGATCTGTTGTTTTCTAGCAAAATCCTGATGTTTCATCTTCCCGTCTGCACGCGTCTCACCCAAACTTGATGTATTCAGAGCCGGTTTCACCAGACTCATGCCTGGATAGCCCAGACTCACCAACAGAAGCCTCTCGAATGCAGGAGGAGTTCTGTCAGCTCGCTGGCACTGGTCAGTATGAATGTTCAAGTTAGGTTCAAGGTTTTATTTGTCACATACTCAATTATACAGAATATAATCAGTAGTGAAATGTAAGTCAGGTCAGGTCCGCTCAATAGACAGTGCAAAATATGTAACACAACACAAGAGAATATACATAAATATAGGTAGAAATAAAAAAAATAAGGAAGATTAAAATGTGCAATAAAATCAAATGTGCAGGACAGTGTACTGGTAGACTTAATAAATAATAATATAAGCAGGGATTTGCAAGAAGAATGTGAAAACAGGTTGTACAGGGTATATACATAGCAGCAATATGGATGATGGAGAATAGTGAATATCTTACTGATTATTAAATGGAGTCATGTTGATGTTATGAGACCGAGTTTGAGTTTAGGAGCCTGATGGCCTGAGGGAAGAAGCTCCTCCTAAGTCTCTCAGTTTTTGCCATCAGGCTACAGAAGCGCTTGCCAGATGGCAGTAAAATGAAAAGACGTTTACCGGGGTGATTTGAGTCCTTGACGATTTTAGCAGGTCTGTTTTTGCAGCGTTTGAGGTAGATGTCCTGCAGAGAGGGGAGAGCAGACCCTGAGATGCGCTCAGCTAAGCGCACAACTCTCTGCAGGGTTTGCAGTCCTGATTTGAGTTGTTTCCATGCCACACTGAGATGCACAGAGTCAATACACTTTCTATGGCCCTGAATAGAAAGTTTTTAGGATTGCTGGTGAGACCCTGAATTTCCTCAGCTGTTGCAGATGGTAAAGTCTTTGCCTGGCTTTCTTAACCTGTGTTTGAATGTGTGCAGTCCAAGTGAGGTCCTCAGAGATGTTTACACAAATGTGCTTGAAGCTGCTCACCCTCTCCACAGGGTCCCACTGATCATAAGAGGAGTGTAGGGCCGTTGCTGTCTCTTCCTTAAATAAACAATCAGCTCTTTAGTTTTGCACACGTTCAGAGAGAGACAGTTGTCCTGGCTCCATGATTTAAGTCTCTCTACCTCATCCAAGTATGCGGTCTCAACAGTGTTGAGGCCCAGAACCACAGTATCATCAGCAAATTTAACAATAGAAGTGGAGCTGTGAGAGGACACGCAGTTGTGTGTGTAGAGAGAGTAGAGCAGGAGACTCAGGACACAAACCTGTGGGGCTCCTACGGTCAGGGTGATGGAGTTGGAGGTGAATTGGCCCATTTTCACCACTTGAGGTCTGCCGGTGAGGAAATCTTGAATCCAGTCACAGAGTGAAGAGTTTAGGCCGAGGTCTGTGAGTTTAACAGTAGCTTGATGGGGACTATAGTATTGAAAGCTGAGCTACAGTCAATGAAAAGCAGCCTTACATAGTTGCCATTTTTGCTGTCAATGTGTGTGAGGGAAGAGTGCAGGGCGTGAGAGATGGCATCATCAGTAGACCTATTTGGGCGGTAGGCAAACTGAAAAGGGTCCAAAGTAACAGGGATGGAGGAGCAAATGTGGTTCTTTAAAAGTCTCTCAAAAACCTTCATGACTATTGATGTGAGGGCAACTGGACGATAGTCAATCAGGCAAGATTATTTATTGTTCTTAGGCACAGATACACCATGCTCACATGCATGCTGTACTGCTTCAGGAATATTTCTATTAATAACTATGTTTTAAAATAAAAGAATAATTAATTATTGTTATCTACTGAAATTGAGAACAACATGATGAAATATTCTTTCTTCTTTCTCACTTTTCTACCTTTCATTCTCTAGTTCATTCCACTCTTCGGTCAGCGTTCACTTCCCTTTGCACAGAACGAGACCGAGTCAGGAACACAATGGATTGTATCAGTGAAAAGGTATACAGGCAACAAAGTTTAGTTTTCTGTCTTGAAGTGTTTATATGCTTAATTTCTGGCTTCTTTGAATTTTTCAACCAATCAGGATGTCCTCGATGGGTCACGCCCTCTCCTACAGCAGGTGTCCAGTGAAAGTCGAGGGTCAATCCCAGAATCCCTGTCAGAGTTCTATGATGCTAAAGAGTATCTGCTGTCTGGCAGCTCATCTGAAAATGAGGTCAGAGAGGTCAAGTGGTCAAATCACAGATTTTCATGAATTTAGTGTGTCAGTGATTTAAAATTTTAATGAAATATATTTTGTATAAAATTAATTTTTGAGACCAGGTGTCCGATGATGATTCATACATCAGTGATGTGAGTGACAGCACGTCAGTAGAGTATTGCAGGAATGAGAACAGCATCACAAAGGAGATTTTAAGTGAGGCACTGTCTAAATTCATCTTTATGAAGCTTCAGCTTTCTTTACAACCATTGTTAATGGTTTGTGTGTGTTTTGTGTCTTCAGGTAATGGCAATGACTGCACAGTGACACGGCGAGACCGTTTGCCGAGTTCTCGCATGAACGAGACGGTGAATCTGTGGAGTATTCTGCGTAGTAACATTGGTAAAGACCTGTCGAAAGTTGCCATGCCTGTTCAACTCAATGAGCCCTTGAACACCCTGCAGAGACTGTGTGAGGAAGTGGAGTACTGCCACCTACTGGACACCGCTGCAAACACACACGACCCACACATGCGCATGGTGAGAGCAATCAAAGAGTCATTATTTACCCACTCTCATGTCATTCTGTAAAACTGTTCAAAATTGTAAAAATAAATAAATAATTTACTGAAAATTAATGTGCAGATCAAACACAATGTATTAGTGCAAACAGTTCTAAACAAATATGCTGGTGGATTTTGAGAGGACAAAAAAAGGGGGATGGACTTTTTCAATGGAGGAAACATTATAAATTATGGATGGTTACGAAGCGATGCTTTAAAGTTCTTATCACTTTACAGGATAGTAATAGTTGGAATTAGATTGGAGAATAGTGTGATGCTTTTATCAGCTGTTTGGTCTCTCATTCAGACGGTACCTATCCACTACAGAGCAAGTGATGTAAGGCTAAAGTTCTCCAAATCTATTCTGAGGAAGAAACAAACTCATTTACATCTTGGATGAACAAATGTTCATGTTTTGGGTGAATTATTCCTTTAACCATATATTCTATTCTTCTCTGCAGGTGTATATAGCAGCATTTGCTGTATCTGCATATGCCTGTTCATTCACTAGAGCAGGAGGAAAACCGTTTAATCCTCTACTGGGAGAGACATATGAGTGTCTTCGGCCAGATAAGGGCTTCCGATTCATTGCTGAACAGGTAAGCATGCACATTTCTTTTATTTCTTCCAAATCACAAAGGTTTACATGCTCACATGAACATCCTGTACCTCAGGTCAGTCACCATCCACCTGTGTCCGCTTGTCACTGCGAGTCCAAAAACTACACATTTTGGCAAGGTAAGTATCTGGCTAGTGTCAGGCCTTTTAGCATTTAGCATGTTTTTAATGTCTATTCTCTGTATGTCCATTAGATGTCCGATGGAAGAATAAGTTTTGGGGAAAATCCATGGAGCTCGTTCCCATGGGAGTCACTCACTTAGAGCTGCCAGGGTGATTTCATTTTATCCTGAATTGTTCTAATTCCTATTCGCTTTCATTATTCCATCCTGCATTCTCCACCATGTTTCAGTATCTCTCTGTCTCGCTTTCTTGTACACATTCGCTCATTCTTAGTTTTGGGGATCGTTACGAGTGGAGTAAAGTCACCTCATGCATTCATAACATTCTGAGCGGTCAGCGCTGGATCGAACACTATGGGGAAATGTCAATCAAACACTCTACTACCATGGGAGACGTCAGTCATTGCAAAGTCACTTTCCTTAAGGTGGGGCCATCAAGACACGCAAAACAGGCTTTAATTCCATATCTGTGTTTATCTTGCCCACATCTTCCTCTCGTGGAATAACTTTAACCAAATTTTCATTTTATGAACGATTACTTATGATTTGTCAAATACATGTCTTACATGCAGTCGAGATCTGGAGGTCTGAATGCTAATGAGGTAGAGGGTGTGGTCACTGATTCAGATGGGCGTGTCATTCACTCTCTGTTTGGAAAATGGAGCGAGGCCTTGTATCTGGGCAAACCACCTTCGGTAACCTGCATCTGGAGAGCAAGTGAGTCTCAGACCAGTCCAGATGAGTCTGTTTAGCTCTATTTAAATGGTTCAAACATCTAACTCAGGCTCCCTCTAGTGGTACTCAGAGGTATCACTAAGTTAAAAATAAATTTAAAACACAATACATTTTAATTTAATCTTTTTTTGAGTGAAGTTCTCTTTACATTTAAGTACAGTACAGGTTTTATTAAGCTTTTAGGTAAAACACATTCACTGTGCAGTGTTAATAACTGTATTTACAAAGTTTAAGGGGTTGACAACAATAAATATTCTTATGAATAAAACTGTGTTTGAATTATGCAGAGCTGTAGCTAAATAGCTAGGCCTTCTACGCTACTGTATTTTAATGTTGGTCATTATGATGGTACTTGGAGAGCCAAATGTTTTCTGAGGTGGTACAAAAGTTTGAGAACCAATGATCTAACTTATATTCATTGTTGTATCTCTGATGAATTTGTGGATAATGACCTCAAGAGGGCGCTAACGCAGCACTGGTTTTGTCTCTGTATGCGCGCCTATAGATCCCATACCTGAGGACCATGAGCAGTACTATGGATTCACCCAGTTTGCAATTGAGTTAAATGAATTGGACGAGGGTTTACAGCCACTCTTGCCTCTGACAGACACCCGTTTTAGACCAGACCAAAGGTATAGACATATGAATTATGCATATATATTGTCCCAAAGTGAAATTCTCCCATCATTAAAACCAGTTGTATATGCTGTTGGCTACTTATTTTTGTTAGATTACTTGAAGAAGGTGATATTGCCGGAGCAGAAGAACAGAAAGAAACAATTGAAGTCCTCCAAAGAGAGAGGAGGAGAGTCCTGCAAGAAAACAACATTACACACTCACCCCGATTTTTCAAGTAAGTGACTCTTATGAACACAAAGATGGTGCTGTGTTGGATGCGTCACGAGTTTCTGTCCATAATTCTGTTTCTATAATTCAATCAGACGTGCTGAAGACGACTCTTGGGTGAGCAATGGCACTTACTGGGACCTCAGGAAGGATCCTGGATTCAGCAAACTAGAATTCCCTGTGCTCTGGTGACCACCATTGGATTTGTCATTGACTCTTCTGTTTCTGATCTGGCTGTATCTAGATCCCGGTTTATTTGTTAATTTATGTAATCCTGCTGAACACTGGGATTTAATGTACCATGCTTATGTTGATGTATTTGTATTGGTATTTATCTTTGTTAAGCAGACACATTTAGAAAGTACCTCTGGAAAGACATTTATTGCCTTACTCGTCAAACTGCCTTGGTGATGTTTAGATGCAAATGCACCGACCAATGACTTTTGTAGGTGTCTGGATATAATTAGTGTATTAATTAATCAAGTCAATAAATAAAAAAAATCCTCAAACCGAATCAATTCAAATAAATTACACAATATTAAGAATCTTAAAGAACAAACACGGAAGTTCACCCTAAAATAAAGAAGAAAAAAAAGAAATTATTTTTGTAAATTAAGCCTATATTTATAGGACCATTATAGGTTTTGTGCATTATGAAATAATTTTTATTTTCATTCTCATTACTGTAACGTGAAAAAGATGATTTAATCAATTGGTAAAGTGATAATACAACATGATAGTATTTGTTTTCCTACTTTTCATTGTATTTCTTTTTAAATCCGGACAAAACATTATATTAAAAACATCTAAAGTATTACATTAATGAGAATTTAAGGTACTTATTTGTCATGAAAATAATGTCGACTGGCAAATAAAACAAATCTTAGTCCTAAAAAAAGGCTTGATGTTCTTTTATACAAAATATAACTTCTTATTTGTTATTTTGAGTGACCTGGTCTGAATGTTGTAATGATATTTACACCAGGAGAGTTTGTACCATAAGCGTTTAAAAGTCACAATTTATCCATTTGCTGACTCACTCCACTTTATAATCAGGGAATATAGAAATTAAAAACATATATTTGTACACGTACTACAATTATGATTTATGCATATTTAAAGGGACTTATATAACAGAAACGGTCTCAATTAATGATTGTGTAATGCATGGTCATTTTGAGTTGTGTTCATGCTTGTCCTCCTTTTCTGTGTATGTTTGTTAAAGAGAGCCAATGATAGTCTACATCTCTACGTGCTTCTTGGTGTGCCTGTTACACTTGATAACTGTTCTGTTTCACTGTGGGTGTGGTGTTTCAAATGTGGTAAACACATTTCTTTCAAGAATTTAAGTAAATTGAGAACTGTTGCTTTCAGAGGACTGTGAATGAATTGCATCAGTGTATGACTGACCACATGTTTTGTTGCACAATAAATGTAGTGAACACATCTAAGGAACTTTCCCTGTTTTATTATACAAACACTTTAGGATATTCCCTTATTACTTAATTTATGACAATGGTTGATTTTGTTGGTTATTATTTTTTTGTTTTTACTTTATTTTACTAGAAGCTTGAATTAGTAGGAAAATATATTAGAATTAGATATCATGGTGAACTTTGTAGGTATTGTTGGCAGGGTTTATTAATAGGAACTTTGCGTTGCCATTGAATGGCTGGTAGGATTGAGTAACACCAGACACCAGAAAGATCCCCTTTCTAGACAAGATAGATCATTTTTATTCCTTTTTTTTTTTTATGGAGATCATTTCATAAACTCATACACGCACAATGAACGTCACTGGTGTTTCCCTGAGCAGGAATTCATGTTTGACTGTGATAACCAAACTAAATTATGAAGCAATGACATAAACCAGTATTGCAACAACTGCCAGATGTGAAAAAGGCAAATTAATCCATTTTAGTTGAGTTGCATATTGTACAGAAGTGAAGAGTAGATGAGTGTTCACACTGCTAAAATGTATGGGGTATATAGTGAGCACTTTCAAGCAACCTGACCACAGCTTCCATTATGATTGTATGTAACAATGTGTAAATTCCCATGAAAGCTAAGAGCTCTCTGTAAAATTTGAACCCTGTGAACTCCTTTGTACAGACAGTCAGACGTTCTTGTTGAAGAACTTGATTAATATTCACTAACTTGTGTAGCCTAGTTCAGGCAGTTTGAGTGCTGGTGTCATTAAAGTAAAAAGAGATTATAACGAATTACAACAAAAATGTACTAAATAAATAATGAACATTTAGACTAACCTATTTTGTGCATGTAATCGTTGTCACTTTGGCAAAAAAAAGTGTGATTGTACATTATTAACAGTAAGCAGAGTGTATAAGCATCTTTTTTCGCCACCCATGTTAACAGGTTAGGGCTCTCTTTCTCAGTGATTTGGGAAGGTACTTTGGAAATGTTACAGATTACAAGTTACCCCAGGGCCGGTCCTGGCCAATTTGCTGTCCTAGGCAAGATTTTATCCGGTGCCCCTTGCCTCACATTAATGAATATAAACTAACTTGAACAATACATTTGTACAACAGTATTTATTATTTTTGTTAGTGTTAGTTATTGAAAATTAATCTTATTTTAAATTGTTTCCAGTGAAACTATACAAATATAGGTGCTGTCTAAGTCGCTTTATAAATTAAACACAATTAAACATTAAGAATAATTACATCTGGTATTCTTGTAAAACTGTGTTAGCATACAGTAGGCTACTGTTTAATTGTCAAAATACATTTGAAAAGTGTTCTATTTCCAGTAGATGCAGCAATGTTCTACTAACCCATTCTAATGCATTCACCATGAATTATAGCCTACTGAGAAACGTACATCTTTAAAGTGAATTTTACATTAGTTTAATAATCCCCGTTATAGGCCTATACAAACATGACTAAATTTGCCAATTCAAATAAAAAATACAACAAATCCCCAAAAACTACACAACTGTAGCGTAAAACTATGATTAAAACGTGTTGTCATGTTACACATAAAATTACACTTATGTTACAAAATCTTGAGAAGAACTCCAGAGATTGTTATTATACTATTTTAAACTTTTAGACTATAGGCTTTCTAGGCCAACATAATTTGTTCACAAACTTTTACCTCATCTAAAGCCCTTAAATGCATACCTCATGTCTTTAGCGAACCGTGAGTATCACGGTACAGAAAGCTCGAGATCCAATTGCGAGTGAAAAACAGATAGTCTTTATTTGACAACTCCAAAACACAGTGGAGGTGAAGATAAGCTGGCAGTGCAGGTGCAGACTCCAAAACACAGTGGAGGTGCAGATATCATTGGCAGTGCAGGTGCAGTAAACCCGGCAGTGCAGAGTCTCCAGCCTTCAGGAAATACTGAAACGCGACCAGGTGAGAACAGCCTCCGGACCTGGAAGACTGACACAGAGAGTAAGAAACCACAAGAGTAAAAACGATCTGACAACGCACCACAGAAACGCCAGCCAGATATAGGCAGTGCAGACGAGCTACACCTGTAACCGTTCTGATTACCTCGTCAGGTGCACGGTCACTAGGCAACGCTGACAAGCACAACGAGCGGGTCCACCCACATAGACGAACACAGATCCATGAACCGTGACAGTACCCCTTCCCCTAAGAATGCCTCCTGGCGTACCCAGATGAACTTACCTGACGATTGTAATCATCGATAAGAGAGTGATCCAATATGTCTCTAGCAGGCACCCAACTCCTCTCCTCAGGACCGTAACCCTCCCAGTCCACCAAGTACTGGAATCCGCGTCCCCTCCGCCTAGAGTCCAGAATACTGTTGACCGAATAAACAGGTTCCCCATCTACGAGTCGCGGCGGTGGAGGAACCGGGGTTTGCGGATTAATGGAAGCATGAAAAACAGGTTTTAATTTGGAAACATGAAAAACGGAATGAATCCTCTTGTACGCTGGAGGAAGTTTGAGGCGGACCGCCACCGGACTAATGATCTTGGTGACAGTAAACGGGCCAATGAATTTGGGAGCAAGTTTGTTACAAAACGGTACGGAGAGGAATGTTCTTAGATGAAAGCCACACTTCTTGACCGACGACATAGACGGGAGGCCTTGACCGGTGGCGATCAGCCTTGGCCTTGGTGCGTGCCCCCACCTGGAGGAGGGTCTGTCTGGCCCTGCTCCAGGTGCGTCGACACCTCTGGACAAATGCGTGGGCAGAGGGGACCGCGACTTCAGATTCCAGACTGGAAAAAATTGGTGGCTGGTACCCTAAACTACCCTCAAACGGAGACAGGCCCGTACCAGATACTGGTAATGAGTTATGTGCGTACTCAACCCATGAGAGCTGCTGGCTCCAAGAGGACGGATTCTGAGAGACCACACATCGCAACATACGTTCTAAGTCCTGGTTGGCTCTCTCTGTCTGACCATTACTCTGGGGATGGTACCCAGAAGAAAGACTAACAGTCGCCCCTAGCAAACGGCAAAACTCACTCCAAAATTTAGAGACAAACTGAGGCCCCTGTCAGAGACCACGCCTGTCGGAGACCATGAACGCGAAAACGTGGTCAATGACAGCAACCGCTGTCTCTCTGGCAGGGTAATTTAGGCAGAGGGATGAAATGGGCATCCTTCGAGAACCGGTCCACCACGGTCAAAACCACCGTGTTCCCACTTGAGGCTGGGAGACCTGTGGCAATCTAGCAAAATGTGGGACCAGGGTCTCGGAACCGACAGCGGCTGAAGGAGTCCAGCAGAGGGTCGATTAGAAGTCTTAGAGCGGCACAAACAGAGCAAGCCAAAACAAAACATCGTATGTCGCGAGCCATAGATGGCCACCAGAACCGTTGTTTAATAAGAAACGTACGACTCACCCCAGGATGACAAGCCACCTTGGAACAATGACTCCATCGAATGACGTCGGACCGTAAAGTCTCTGGCACAAACAAAGCGACCGGTGGGCATCCGGACGGAGGCGTTACCCTTGTGAGTCGTGCGGACCTTGACTCAATCTCCCAAGTGACCGCAGAAACAAATTTTCTGTGGCACAATGGGCTCGGAAAAGGCAGGCGATCAGAATGGTCGAAAATACGGGACAGTGCATCGGGCTTGATGTTCTTGGAACCTGGCCGATAAGAAATAGAAAAATCGAAAAATAAAGCCCACCGGGCCTGCCTAGAGTTCAAACGTTTGGCGGACTTGATGTACTCAAGATTTTTATGATCAGTCAGGCGATAAAAGGAACCCCGAACCTTCTAACCAATGACGCCATTCCTCCAAGGCAAGCTTGACTGCCAGCAGTTCTCTATTACCAATATCATAGTTGCGTTCAGCGGGAGACAAACGGTGAGAAAAATACGCTCACGGGTGCACCTTGTCGTCCGAGGAAGAACGCTGGGATAGGACGGCACCAACCCCCACCTCCGACGCGTCAACCTCCACCACAAACTGGCGGGAGGGATCAGGCGATGAGTATGGGAGCTGAAACAAAGCAGCCTTTCAGTTTGGTAAGCGCAGCTTCCGCTGCGCTGGACCACCTGAACTGAGTCTTGATGGAGGTTAAGGCGGTCAAAGGCGTAGCTGACTGAAACTGCGAATAACGCCGGTAAAATTGGCAAAGCCCAGAAACCTCTGCAGGGCCTTGCGGGAATCTGGAGTTGGCCAATCAACCACAGCCTGAACCCTGTCCGGATCCATGCGCATCCCTCGACTGACACAATGTGACCCAAAAGGGACAGACTGTGCATGGAAAACGCATTTCTCCGCCTTGACATAAAGCCCATTCTCTAACAGCCTCTGAAGCACTCGCCTGACGTGCTGAACATGTTCCTGGAGAGTGAGAAAATATCAGTATGTCATCCAGGTAGACATAAATTAACTGATTTAGCATATCTCTCAACACGTCATTGACGAGTGCCTGGAAGACTGCGGGAGCGTTGGAAAGCCCAAAAGGAAGAACGCGATATTCAAAGTGCCCCTGGGGTATTAAAAGCAGTCTTCCATTCATCCCCTCCCTTATGCGAACCAAATGATACGCGTTGAAGGTCTAATTTCGTGAAAGAACGCCCTGCAGACGCTCAAAGGCAGAAGATATCAACGGCAAAGGATATGTATTCTTCACCGTGATGTTATTCAGCCCTCGATAGTCGATGCAGGGACGAAGAGACCCATCCTTCTTTTCACGAAAAAAAAACCCGCTCCACCGGCGAAGAAGAAGGGTGAATGATCTTGGCTGCTAGAGAATCAAATATATATTTCATGGCCTCCTCTCCGGGCGGAAAGTTAATAAAGTTTGCCCTTGGGCGGAGACGCACCTGGTAATAAATCTATAGCACAGTCATAGGGACGATGCGGAGGTAGAGAAGCAGCCCGAGACTTACTGAACACTCCCTTCAGGTCGCGGTACTCGCTGGGCACGTTTGACAGATCCATATGCTCATCCTGAAACACAGAACAAGACACAGAAGGACAAGCAGACAACAGACAAGTAGCATGACAACCCTCACTCCAAGAGAGAATGGAACTCTGACTCCAATTAAAGTGAGGGTTATGAAGCACAAGCCAGGGATGCCCAAGGACTACTGGAGTAACGGGAGTGTCAGTTAAAAGAAACTGAATAGTCTCAATGTGATTCCCCGAAGTGACGAGTCTAAGTGGACCCGTAGAGTGAGTGATGGAAGGGAGAGACAGACCATTGAGAGCATGAACAGCAATGGGCTGTGAAAGGGCAATCACCGGAAGTCTAAGTCTGTCAGCGAGATCAGAGTCTAAAAAATTGCCCTCGGCACCAGAGTCAATTAAAGCCTGACAGTCATAGGTGACTGAGGACCACTGCAATTTGACAGTGAGAAGTGTAGCTGCAAGAGAGGATTTAGCCAATGTGATCCCACCCATCAGTAACCCCTTAACCGCTGTCTCTCTGGCTTTTACGGGACACTGTGCTGCGATGTGCCCAGCAGCTCCGCAATACAGGCAAAGACCCTCGTTACGCCGCCTCCGCTTCTCCTCCAGGGAAAGACGGGGTCTGCCCATCTGCATGGGTTCTGGTTCGGCGAAACCGATGTCTGCGTCGCGGTAGGGGATAGGCAGGTGGTCCAGCCTATTGTCCGCCGAAGCTCGGCGTGCTCGCTGACCTCTCTGCTGTAATCTGGCATCCACCCGAATAGCCAGACTGACCAAACCATCCAGTGACGTGGGTAACTCCAGTGCGTAGATCTCGTCCTTGACATAATCAGCAAGTCCATGAAAAAACATATCCCACTGCGCTTTTGAATTCCACCGGCACTCTGCCGCCAAAGTGCGGAATTCAATGGAGAAATCAGTGACGCTCCGATCTCCCTGCCGTAACTCCGCCAGAAAACGAGCCGCCTCTCTGCCCGAAGCCGCCCGATCAAACACCTTTCTGATCTCCTCCGAAAATGACTGAAACGAAGTGCAGCAGGGAAGTTTCTGCTCCCAAACGGTAGTTCCCCAGAGAGCTGCCCGTCCAGAGAGTAGTGTGATGGCGAATGCTATCTTCGATTCCTCGGTAGGAAACGACGATGGTTGGAGGGAGATATAGAGTGAACATTTGACAAGAAAGGAGCGGCATAGCTGGGGCTCACCAGAATAAAAGGCTGGAGGTGGGAGGCGGGGTTCGATGAAACGGCCCGCCTGATCTGGGATAGTGGGCGCAGGTGAATTAGCCGCAGTGGGTCGCTGTTCAGGCTCGGTCTGGAGACGCTGTAACTGGGTGGTCAGCTTCGAAACCTGAGAGACCAGGGCTTGGATAGCGCGATTAGAGACAGCCCCCTGTTCATCCTGGTGATCCATGCGTGAGTTACTGCGAGATAAAAAGTCTCTTAATTCTGACGCACTCGCTGGATCCATCTTGGTCAGATCGTTCTGTCACGGTACAGAAAGCTTGAGATCCAATTGCGAGTGAAAACAGACAGTCTTTATTTGACAACTCCAAAACACAGTGGAGGTGAAGATAAGCTGGCAGTGCAGGTGCAGACTCCAAAACACAGTGGAGGTGCAGATATCATCGGCAGTGCAGGTGCAGTAAACCCGGCAGTGCAGAGTCTCCAGCCTTCAGGAAATACTGAAACGTGACCAGGTGAGAACAGCCTCCGGACCTGGAAGACTGACACAGAGAGTAAGAAACCACAAGAGTAAAAACGATCTGACAACGCACCACAGAAACGCCAGCCAGATATAGGCAGTGCAGACGAGCTACACCTGTAAACGTTCTGATTACCTCGTCAGGTGCACGGTCACTAGGCAACGCTGACAAGTACAACGAGCGGGTCCACCCACATAGACGAACACAGAATGAGCACACAGATCCATGAACCATGACAGTGAGATCATTCACTACCTTCTCCCTCCTTCATTTTTTAAAGTCAGATACCAACTTTCTTAGTCGGCTATTCCTCAATATATGCATTATAAACAATATAACAATATATATTTTTAATATATATTATATATATATATTTTTAAGTGCGCTAGAGACACGAGGTATGTTAATATGTAAATATATTTTCCTGCCAGCTATATACATATCTGATGACGTATTCCTTGAGGGGGCACTGTTTGATACACAATGACGACGTGATGTTTTACGCAAAATTACCGCAGGCATAAAGCAAAAGAATATCATCAGCAAAAATTCAACTGGTTTGAATGGCTTTACTGCAGAGCAATTACTATACGCAGTGAAACATAAATCATGTCACTGTCATTTGATGGTGGATGTGGTGAATAAGCAGCCAGTGAGCAAAATATTGATTTTGAAGTTATTGAGAATGATCGTTTTGAGAATATGGTAGAGATCGTGAATATGAGCCAGTGGAAGTGCGCTCTGATGATGACAGCGATGATAAAACAATATTCTCAAATTGAACCCTTCCAAGTTTCAAAAGGTAATGAAATATGCTTTATTTTATTCTAATGCAATTGTCCTTAAAATGTTTATTTTTATTGTGTTATTGCAGTAGTTAGAGATTTGCCCGTGCTGGAAATATATGGGTCTCACACGAATATCATGATTGGCGAAACATTCATACATTTAAAGGCTAGTTTATTTGATCATCATCATTCATTAGGCCTACATCACAGTACCCCTGTCTTTGTTCCGTTTTTCTTCTCTTACCCGAACTAGAACTACAGACTTGCACTTGGAATGTTGGTTCACTGGGCGCGTGCTGCTGCCGCCCTGCGTACGGAAAGCTTATGTGCCGCTTCCGCTCTGCTGCTTATGTTGTGTGAAACGTGTGCGACTCTCACCATGGCATCTTTGCTCTTCATCTGCACAAACCATGTCTTGCTTCATCATAACCAAAGCTACTCGTTTATAGCCTACTAATAACCCATCACCTCACCATATCCCAAGTTATTTTATCACGTCTATTTATTTATTTATTTGTTTGTTTGTCATTCTGTACAGTCAGTCAAAAACATTATTCTGGATTTTAAAACGGCTAACAAAGTATCCCAACGTTTGATCACGGTTTTATAACAAATGATTAATTTTAACATTTTAACTAAATCTGTGTTAGTTCATCTATTAGTGATGTGATGTAAAGCCAGTGGCAAATATCTGGAAATGAATGCTGCTCTTTTGTGACTAAAGTTGTATGAAAATAATCTAGTCTGTTTGAAGAACAACATCTAGTTTGCCCATTGCTTGTGAGCGAATCTTTTTAAATAAATGATGTGAAAATAGAAATGAAGGATTTTGAGAAAGGGTCTTCAACCCTTTTCAGGGCAAGAATGGACTTTATGTGTTGTTATTATGTGTTATTAACCTTTACATGGCTTACATTAACATGCATATATGAATTACTTTCTAATTAGAATAATATGCTACTTTTGGGGTAAGTGTAACATGATTTATAACTCTTAAAGGGATAGTTACGATGGCCGAGAGAGCTCAACGCGCTGCAAATAGAAAAAAACACCTGCAAATTAAGAAAACAACTTTCGTCAATTTGACAACATACGCACTGCAATGCTGGTGCTTTTTCTATTTGCAGTGTTTCTTTATTTGTTTGTGTTTTCTAAAGTTGCAGCGCGTTGAGCTCTCTCGGACACCGTAGATAGTTCAAGTAGGCTACTCTCATTTACTCGCTTTCATTTTGTTCCAGTTACTTAAAAAAAGAAGACGAAAAAGACTGTTGGTCTTTCTTTTCATGCAATTGCAATTAATGAAGACTGATGTCAAGCTTCAAAATAATGCAAACGCCCCATTGTCAATGTGCAAAATATATTTAATGTTCGGTAGAACAAATAAGGTCATACAGGTTTGGAACAACATGAGATTAGTAAATAATGACTAAGAATTTCACTTTTAGGTGAAAATGAGGAGTCTCAAAAGGATATTGGAAGCTTCTAGAGAGTTTAACATTATTCATAACTCTGTAATGCTGTTTAATAAACATAGCTTCAATGGCCAATTGTCATGAGAGTTTCACTGACTGGAAATTACCTTAATTTCCCCCAATTTAAGCCCATTAGAGCAGTTGACTAAAGCTGTATTCCTGTCTTATTCTGTTAGTATGATGAACCATATCTGTAACATCTGCAAGCATGGGCGTAAATTTCATTTAACAGTAGGGGGGGACAATAAATATAACATTTCTCATGAGCAATTTTTGAAGGGGACACAAATAATACAGTCAAATTGTACTTATAAAGATATGTCCCCACAGTGAAAAACTTTGCTTCTATCATTATTATTGTAGCACGGAGACTGCGTCATTATGGTTATTTTCAAAGTTTTTCTCAGGTTCAATGACAAAGCAGATCAGCACATTTCAAACAGCCACAAACCAAGGATAAGAAATAATAAAATCCCTTTTATTTCATCCATGCTGACGATTGTAATGATGCCAGGTTGTTTACCTCAGCTTAGGCGCTCTGCTCGTGCTGCTTCTCAGAATGTTTGGTCGCTATAGCAACCAGTTGTAGTGGAAAACTGTAGGTCCGAAACAGCAGAACCGAACTGAACCGAACCGAGCTGGTACCAGTCAGTGGAAAACCCCATAAGTTACTGCGGTCAGGCCAGCCTCCACTTTGAAAAACGCCAGTCATTCTAGCCGCCACGTTATTTTCTGGTGCTGCAGATACTATGCGTCGTAATAGCGTGTACAAACTCAGATCACAGGAAAAGCGATCTCGACATTCATTTATTGAGGCAGTTTCACTGTCAATAACTAATAAACGAATTAACAATACATTCCACTACAGGGTGTCACGGTTTCCAGACGATCTAAAGTTGTATTACATAAAAGCTCTCCAAATCTCATACTCTACGACATGCAGTTTTGATAGTCTAAAAGGAAATTCTGTTTCCACAGAACGAATTCAGATTGACATTCCACTACCCCATGATGACACTCAAGCCGTTTCAGACGATCTGATGTTTTATTGCATAATAAAAGCTCTCCAAATCTCATATTCCACCTGACTGTCCTGTGAATTTTGATAGCTCTAAAAAATAGAACTCCTGTTTCCACAGAACCAATTTCAATTCAGATTGACAGTTCCACTACCCCAGATGACACTCAAGCAGTTTCAAGACAATCTGATGTTGTATTACATAATAAAAGCTCTCAAATCTCACATTCCACCTCTTCTGTCTGTGATTTTGGATAGCTTTAAAAATAAAAGTCCCTGCTTCCACAGATCAATTTCAATTCAGATTGACAGTCCACTACCCCATGAATGACACTCAAGCAGTTTCAAGACAATCTGATGTTGTATTACA
Source organism: Gymnocypris eckloni scoliostomus (assembly GCA_027564155.1). NCBI lineage: Eukaryota > Metazoa > Chordata > Actinopteri > Cypriniformes > Cyprinidae > Gymnocypris > Gymnocypris eckloni. The sequence goes on from CM050421.1 coordinate 10,572,610, forward strand.
TAATAAAAGCTCTCCAAATCTCACATTCTACCTGACCTGCCTTTTGATTTTGATTGGCTCTAAAATAAAAGTCCCTGCTTCCACAGAACAATTTGAATTCAGATAGAGAGTCCACTACCCCAGGATGACACTCAAGTAGTTTCAAGACAATCTGATGTTGTATTAAATAATAAAAGCTCTCCAAATCTCACATTCTACCTGACCTGCCTTTGAATTTGAATGGCTCTAAAAATAAAAGTCCCTGCTTCCACAGACCAATTTTAATTCAGATTGACAGTCCACTACCCCAGGATGACACTCAAGTAGTTTAAAGACAATCTGATGTTGTATTAAATAATAAAAGCTCTCCAAATCTCACATTCTACCTGACCTGCCTTTGATTTTGAATGGCTCTAAAAATAAAAGTCCCTGCTTCCACAGACCAATTTTAATTCAGATTGACAGTCCACTACCCCAGGATGACACTCAAGTAGTTTCAAGACAATCTGATGTTGTATTAAATAATAAAAGCTCTCCAAATCTCACATTCTACCTGACCTGCCTTTGATTTTGAATGGCTACAAAAAGGAAACTCCTGTTTCCACAGAACAATTTTAATTCAGATTGACAGTCCACTACCCCAGGATGACACTCAAGCAGTTTCAAGAACAATCTGATGTTGTATTAAATAATAAAGCTCTCCAAATCTCACATTCTACCTGACCTGCATTTGATTTTGAATGGCTCTAAAATAAAACTCCCTGTTTCCACAGAACAATTTCAATTCAGATTGACAGTCCACTACCCCAGGATGACACTCAAATAGTTTCAAGACAATCTGATGTTGTATTAACCATAATAAGCTCTCCAAATCTCATATTCTACCTCTTCTGTCTGTGATTTTGAATGGCTTTCAAAAGAAAAAAGTCCCTGTTTCCACAGAACAATTTCAATTCATATGGACAGTCCACTACCCCAGGATGACACTCAAGCAGTTTCAAGACAATCTGATGTTTAATTAAAAATAAAAGGCCCTCCAAATCTCATATTCTACCTGTTCTGTCTGTGATTTTGAATGGCTTTCAAAATAAAAGTCCCTGTTTCCACAGAACAATTTCAATTCAGATTGACAGTCCACTACCCCAGGATGACACTCAAGCAGTTTCAAGACAATCTGATGTTGTATTAAATAATAAAAGCTCTCCAAATATCATATTCCACCTCTTCTGTCTGTGATTTTGGAATGGCTTTCAAAAGAAAAAGTCCCTGTTTCCACAGAACAATTTCAATTCAGATTGCCAGTCCACTACCCCAGGATGTAACTCAAGCAGTTTCAAGACAATCTGATGTTTAATTCCATAATAAGGCTCTCCAAATCTCATATTCCACGTCTTCTGTCTGTGATTTTGAATGGCTCTAAAAATAAAAGTCCCTGTTTCCACAGAACAATTTCAATTCAGATTGACAGTCCACTACCCCAGGATGACACTCAAATAGTTTCAAAACAATCTGATGTTGTATTAAATAATAAAAGCTCTCCAAAACTCACATTCTACCTGATCTGTCTTTGATTTTGAATGGCTCTAAAATAAAGTCCCTGTTTCCACAGAACAATTTCAATTCAGATTGACAGTCCACTACCCCAGGATGACACGTTTCAAGACAATCTGATGTTGTATTAAATAATAAAAGCTCTCAAATCTCATATTCTACCTGTTCTGTCTGTGATTTTGAATGGCTCTAAAATAAAAGTCCCTGTTTCCACAGAACAATTTCAATTCAGATTGACAGTCCACTACCCCAGGATGACACTCAAGCAGTTTCAAGACAATCTGATGTTGTATTAAATAATAAAAGCTCTCCAAATTTCATATTCTACCTGACCTGCCTTTGATTTTGAATGGCTCTAAAAATAAAAGTCCCTGTTTCCACAGAACAATTTCAATTCAGATTGACAGTCCACTACCCCAGGATGACACTCAAGCAGTTTCAAGACAATCTGATGTTGTATTAAATAATAAAAGCTCTCCAAATTTCATATTCTACCTTCTGTCTGTGATTTGAATGGCTCTAAAATAAAAGTCCCTGTTTCCACAGAACAATTTTAATTCAGATTGACAGTCCACTACCCCAGGATGACACTCAAGCAGTTTCAAGACAATCTGATGTTGTATTAAATAATAAAAGCTCTCCAAATCTCACATTCTACCTGACCTGCCTTTGATTTTGAATGGCTCTAAAATAAAAACTCCCTGTTTCCACAGAACAATTTCAATTCAGATTGACAGTCCACTACCCCAGGATGACACTCAAGTAGTTTCAAGACAATCTGATGTTGTATTAAATAATAAAGCTCTCCAAATCTCACATTCTACCTGACCTGCCTTTGATTTTGAATGGCTCTAAAAATAAAAGTCCCTGCTTCCACAGACCAATTTTGATTCAGATTGACAGTCCACTACCCCAGGATGACACTCAAGTAGTTTCAAGACAATCTGATGTTTAATTCCATAATAAAGGCCCTCCAAATATCATATTCTACCTGTTCTGTCTGTGATTTTGAATGGCTTTCAAAATAAAAATCCCTGTTTCCACAGAACAATTTTAATTCAGATTGACAGTCCACTACCCCAGGATGACACTCAAGCAGTTTCAAAACAATCTGATGTTTAATTCCATAATAAAGGCCCTCCAAATATCATATTCTACCTGTTCTGTCTGTGAATTTGAATGGCTCTAAAATAAAAGTCCCTGTTTCCACAGAACAATTTCAATTCAGATTGACAGTCCACTACCCCAGGATGACACTCAAGCAGTTTCAAGACAATCTGATGTTTAATTCCATAATAAAGGCTCTCCAAAACTCACATTCTACCTGATCTGTCTGTGATTTGAATGGCTCTAAAATAAAAGTCCCTGCTTCCACAGAACAATTTTAATTCAGATTGACAGTCCACTACCCCAGGATGACACTCAAGTAGTTTCAAAGACAATCTGATGTTGTATTAAATAATAAAGCTCTCCAAATTTCATATTCCACGTCTTCTGTCTGTGAATTTGAATGGCTCTAAAAATAAAAGTCCCTGTTTCCACAGAACAATTTTAATTCAGATTGACAGTCCAGTACCCCAGGATGACACTCAAGCAGTTTCAAGACAATCTGATGTTGTATTAAATAATAAAAGCTCTCCAAATCTCACATTCTACCTGACCTGCCTTTGATTTTGAATGGCTCTAAAAAGGAAACTCCCTGTTTCCACAGAACAATTTCAATTCAGATTGACAGTCCACTACCCCAGGATGACACTCAAGCAGTTTCAAAACAATCTGATGTTGTATTAAATAATAAAAGCTCTCCAAATCTCACATTCTACCTGACCTGCATTTGATTTTGAATGGCTCTAAAAAGGAAACTCCCTGTTTCCACAGAACAATTTTAATTCAGATTGACAGTCCACTACCCCAAGATGACACTCAAGTAGTTTAAAGACAATCTGATGTTGTATTAAATAATAAAAGTTCTCCAAATCTCATATTCCACGTCTTCTGTCTGTGATTTTGGATGGCTTTCAAAAGGAAAATCCCTGTTTCCACAGAACAATTTCAATTCAGATTGACAGTCCACTACCCCAGGATGTAACTCAAATAGTTTCAAAACAATCTGATGTTTAATTCCATAATAAAGGCCCTCCAAATATCATATTCTACCTGTTCTGTCTGTGATTTTGAATGGCTCTAAAAAATAAAAGTCCCTGTTTCCACAGAACAATTTTAATTCAGATTGACAGTCCACTACCCCAGGATGACACTCAAGCAGTTTCAAGACAATCTGATGTTGTATTAAATAATAAAAGCTCTCCAAATCTCATATTCCACGTCTTCTGTCTGTGATTTTGGATGGCTTTCAAAAGGAAAATCCCTGTTTCCACAGAACAATTGCAATTCAGATTGACAGTCCACTACACAAGGATGTAACTCAAACAGTTTCAAAACAATCTGATGTTTAATTCCATAATAAAGGCCCTCCAAATATCATATTCTACCTGTTCTGTCTGTGATTTTGAATGGCTCTAAAAATAATAGTCCCTGTTTCCACAGAACAATTTTAATTCAGATTGACAGTCCACTACCCCAGGATGACACTCAAGCAGTTTCAAGACAATCTGATGTTGTATTAAATAATAAAAGCTCTCCAAATCTCATATTCCACGTCTTCTGTCTGTGATTTTGGATGGCTTTCAAAAGGAAAATCCCTGTTTCCACAGAACAATTGCAATTCAGATTGACAGTCCACTAACCCAAGATGACACTCAAGCAGTTTCAAGACAATCTGATGTTGTATTAAATAATAAAAGCTCTCCAAATCTCACATTCTACCTGACCTGCCTTTGATTTTGAATGGCTCTAAAAAGGAAACTCCCTGTTTCCACAGAACAATTTTAATTCAGATTGACAGTCCACTACCCCAGGATGTAACTCAAATAGTTTCAAGACAATCTGATGTTTAATTCCATAATAAAGGCCCTCCAAATATCATATTCTACCTGTTCTGTCTGTGATTTTGAATGGCTCTAAAAATAAAAGTCCCTGTTTCCACAGAACAATTTCAATTCATATGGACAGTCCACTACCCCAGGATGACACTCAAGCAGTTTCAAGACAATCTGATGTTGTATTAAAAAATAAAAGCTCTCCAAATCTCATATTCCACGTCTTCTGTCTGTGATTTTGGATGGCTTTCAAAAGAAAAATCCCTGTTTCCACAGAACAATTTCAATTCAGATTGCCAGTCCACTACCCCATGATGACACTCAAGTAGTTTCAAGACAATCTGATGTTTAATTCCATAATAAAGGCCCTCCAAATATCATATTCTACCTGTTCTGTCTGTGATTTTGAATGGCTCTAAAAATAAAAGTCCCTGTTTCCACAGAACAATTTCAATTCAGATTGACAGTCCACTACCCCAGGATGACGCTCAAGCAGTTTCAAGACAATCTGATGTTGTATTAAATAATAAAAGCTCTCCAAATCTCATATTCCACGTCTTCTGTCTGTGATTTTGGATGGCTTTCAAAAGAAAAATCCCTGTTTCCACAGAACAATTTCAATTCAGATTGCCAGTCCACTACCCCAGGATGTAACTCAAATAGTTTCAAAACAATCTGATGTTTAATTCCATAATAAAGGCTCTCCAAAACTCACATTCTACCTGATCTGTCTTTGATTTTGAATGGCTCTAAAAATAAAAGTCCCTGCTTCCACAGACCAATTTTAATTCAGATTGACAGTCCACTACCCCAGGATGACACTCAAGTAGTTTCAAGACAATCTGATGTTGTATTAAATAATAAAAGCTCTCCAAATCTCACATTCTACCTGACCTGCCTTTGATTTTGAATGGCTCTAAAAATAAAAGTCCCTGTTTCCACAGAACAATTTCAATTCAGATTGACAGTCCACTACCCCAGGATGACACTCAAGCAGTTTCAAGACAATCTGATGTTGTATTAAATAATAAAAGCTCTCCAAATTTCATATTCCACGTCTTCTGTCTGTGAATTTGAATGGCTCTAAAAATAAAAGTCCCTGTTTCCACAGAACAATTTTAATTCAGATTGACAGTCCAGTACCCCAGGATGACACTCAAGCAGTTTCAAAACAATCTGATGTTGTATTAAATAATAAAGCTCTCCAAATCTCACATTCTACCTGACCTGCCTTTGATTTTGAATGGCTCTAAAAAGGAAACTCCCTGTTTCCACAGAACAATTTCAATTCAGATTGACAGTCCACTACCCCAGGATGACACTCAAATAGTTTCAAGACAATCTGATGTTGTATTAAATAATAAAAGCTCTCCAAATCTCAGTATTCCACCTCTTCTGTCTGTGATTTTGAATGGCTTTAAAAATAATACTCCCTGTTTCCACAGAACAATTTCAATTCAGATTGGCAATCCACTACCCCAGGATGACACTCAAGCAGTTTCAAGACAATCTGATGTTGTATTAAATAAAAAGCTCTCCAAATCTCACATTCTACCTGACCTGCCTTTGATTTTGAATGGCTCTAAAAATAAAAGTCCCTGCTTCCACAGACCAATTTTGATTCAGATTGACAGTGCACTACCCCATGATGACACTCAAGTAGTTTCAAGACAATCTGATGTTTAATTCCATAATAAAGGCCCTCCAAATATCATATTCTACCTGTTCTGTCTGTGATTTTGGATGGCTTTCAAAAGAAAAATCCCTGTTTCCACAGAACAATTTCAATTCAGATTGACAGTCCACTACCCCAGGATGTAACTCAAATAGTTTCAAAACAATCTGATGTTTAATTCCATAATAAAGGCCCTCCAAATATCATATTCTACCTGTTCTGTCTGTGAATTTGAATGGCTCTAAAAATAAAAGTCCCTGTTTCCACAGAACAATTTCAATTCAGATTGACAGTCCACTACCCCAGGATGACACTCAAGCAGTTTCAAGACAATCTGATGTTTAATTCCATAATAAAGGCTCTCCAAAACTCACATTCTACCTGATCTGTCTTTGATTTTGAATGGCTCTAAAATAAAAGTCCCTGCTTCCACAGACCAATTTTAATTCAGATTGACAGTCCACTACCCCAGGATGACACTCAAGTAGTTTAAAGACAATCTGATGTTGTATTAAATAATAAAAGCTCTCCAAATTTCATATTCCACGTCTTCTGTCTGTGAATTTGAATGGCTCTAAAAATAAAAGTCCCTGTTTCCACAGAACAATTTTAATTCAGATTGACAGTCCAGTACCCCAGGATGACACTCAAGCAGTTTCAAGACAATCTGATGTTGTATTAAATAATAAAAGCTCTCCAAATCTCACATTCTACCTGACCTGCCTTTGATTTTGAATGGCTCTAAAAAGGAAACTCCCTGTTTCCACAGAACAATTTCAATTCAGATTGACAGTCCACTACCCCAGGATGACACTCAAGCAGTTTCAAAACAATCTGATGTTGTATTAAATAATAAAAGCTCTCCAAATCTCACATTCTACCTGACCTGCATTTGATTTTGAATGGCTCTAAAAAGGAAACTCCCTGTTTCCACAGAACAATTTTAATTCAGATTGACAGTCCACTACCCCAAGATGACACTCAAGTAGTTTAAAGACAATCTGATGTTGTATTAAATAATAAAAGTTCTCCAAATCTCATATTCCACGTCTTCTGTCTGTGATTTTGGATGGCTTTCAAAAGGAAAATCCCTGTTTCCACAGAACAATTTCAATTCAGATTGACAGTCCACTACCCCAGGATGTAACTCAAATAGTTTCAAAACAATCTGATGTTTAATTCCATAATAAAGGCCCTCCAAATATCATATTCTACCTGTTCTGTCTGTGATTTTGAATGGCTCTAAAAAGGAAACTCCCTGTTTCCACAGAACAATTTTAATTCAGATTGACAGTCCACAACCCCAGGATGACACTCAAGCAGTTTCAAGACAATCTGATGTTGTATTAAATAATAAAAGCTCTCCAAATCTCATATTCCACGTCTTCTGTCTGTGATTTTGGATGGCTTTCAAAAGGAAAATCCCTGTTTCCACAGAACAATTGCAATTCAGATTGACAGTCCACTAACCCAGGATGTAACTCAAATAGTTTCAAAACAATCTGATGTTTAATTCCATAATAAAGGCCCTCCAAATATCATATTCTACCTGTTCTGTCTGTGATTTTGAATGGCTCTAAAAAATAAAAGTCCCTGTTTCCACAGAACAATTTTAATTCAGATTGACAGTCCACAACCCCAGGATGACACTCAAGCAGTTTCAAGACAATCTGATGTTGTATTAAATAATAAAAGCTCTCCAAATCTCATATTCCACGTCTTCTGTCTGTGATTTTGGATGGCTTTCAAAAGGAAAATCCCTGTTTCCACAGAACAATTGCAATTCAGATTGACAGTCCACTAACCCAAGATGACACTCAAGCAGTTTCAAGACAATCTGATGTTGTATTAAATAATAAAAGCTCTCCAAATCTCACATTCTACCTGACCTGCATTTGATTTTGAATGGCTCTAAAAAGGAAACTCCCTGTTTCCACAGAACAATTTTAATTCAGATTGACAGTCCACTACCCCAGGATGTAACTCAAATAGTTTCAAGACAATCTGATGTTTAATTCCATAATAAAGGCCCTCCAAATATCATATTCTACCTGTTCTGTCTGTGATTTTGAATGGCTCTAAAAATAAAAGTCCCTGTTTCCACAGAACAATTTCAATTCATATGGACAGTCCACTACCCCAGGATGACACTCAAGCAGTTTCAAGACAATCTGATGTTGTATTAAAAATAAAAGCTCTCCAAATCTCATATTCCACGTCTTCTGTCTGTGATTTTGGATGGCTTTCAAAAGAAAATCCCTGTTTCCACAGAACAATTTCAATTCAGATTGCCAGTCCACTACCCCATGATGACACTCAAGTAGTTTCAAGACAATCTGATGTTTAATTCCATAATAAAGGCCCTCCAAATATCATATTCTACCTGTTCTGTCTGTGATTTTGAATGGCTCTAAAATAAAAGTCCCTGTTTCCACAGAACAATTTCAATTCAGATTGACAGTCCACTACCCCAGGATGACGCTCAAGCAGTTTCAAGACAATCTGATGTTGTATTAAATAAAAAGCTCTCCAAATCTCATATTCCACGTCTTCTGTCTGTGATTTTGGATGGCTTTCAAAGAAAATCCCTGTTTCCACAGAACAATTTCAATTCAGATTGCCAGTCCACTACCCCAGGATGTAACTCAAATAGTTTCAAAACAATCTGATGTTTAATTCCATAATAAAGGCTCTCCAAAACTCACATTCTACCTGATCTGTCTTTGATTTTGAATGGCTCTAAAATAAAGTCCCTGCTTCCACAGACCAATTTTAATTCAGATTGACAGTCCACTACCCCAGGATGACACTCAAGTAGTTTCAAGACAATCTGATGTTGTATTAAATAATAAAAGCTCTCCAAATCTCACATTCTACCTGACCTGCCTTTGATTTTGAATGGCTCTAAAATAAAAGTCCCTGTTTCCACAGAACAATTTCAATTCAGATTGACAGTCCACTACCCCAGGATGACACTCAAGCAGTTTCAAGACAATCTGATGTTGTATTAAATAATAAAAGCTCTCCAAATTTCATATTCCACGTCTTCTGTCTGTGAATTTGAATGGCTCTAAAAATAAAAGTCCCTGTTTCCACAGAACAATTTTAATTCAGATTGACAGTCCAGTACCCCAGGATGACACTCAAGCAGTTTCAAAACAATCTGATGTTGTATTAAATAATAAAAGCTCTCCAAATCTCACATTCTACCTGACCTGCCTTTGATTTTGAATGGCTCTAAAAAGGAAACTCCCTGTTTCCACAGAACAATTTCAATTCAGATTGACAGTCCACTACCCCAGGATGACACTCAAATAGTTTCAAGACAATCTGATGTTGTATTAAATAATAAAAGCTCTCCAAATCTCGTATTCCACCTCTTCTGTCTGTGATTTTGAATGGCTTTAAAAAATAATACTCCCTGTTTCCACAGAACAATTTCAATTCAGATTGGCAATCCACTACCCCAGGATGACACTCAAGCAGTTTCAAGACAATCTGATGTTGTATTAAATAATAAAAGCTCTCCAAATCTCACATTCTACCTGACCTGCCTTTGATTTTGAATGGCTCTAAAAATAAAAGTCCCTGCTTCCACAGACCAATTTTGATTCAGATTGACAGTGCACTACCCCATGATGACACTCAAGTAGTTTCAAGACAATCTGATGTTTAATTCCATAATAAAGGCCCTCCAAATATCATATTCTACCTGTTCTGTCTGTGATTTTGGATGGCTTTCAAAAGGAAAATCCCTGTTTCCACAGAACAATTTCAATTCAGATTGACAGTCCACTACCCCAGGATGTAACTCAAATAGTTTCAAAACAATCTGATGTTTAATTCCATAATAAAGGCCCTCCAAATATCATATTCTACCTGTTCTGTCTGATTTTGAATGGCTCTAAAAATAAAAGTCCCTGTTTCCACAGAACAATTTCAATTCAGATTGACAGTCCACTACCCCAGGATGACACTCAAGCAGTTTCAAGACAATCTGATGTTTAATTCCATAATAAAGGCTCTCCAAAACTCACATTCTACCTGATCTGTCTTTGATTTTGAATGGCTCTAAAAATAAAAGTCCTGCTTCCACAGACCAATTTTAATTCAGATTGACAGCCCACTACCCCAGGATGACACTCAAGTAGTTTAAAGACAATCTGATGTTGTATTAAATAATAAAAGCTCTCCAAATTTCATATTCCACGTCTTCTGTCTGTGAATTTGAATGGCTCTAAAATAAAGTCCCTGTTTCCACAGAACAATTTCAATTCAGATTGACAGTCCACTACCCCAGGATGACACTCAAGCAGTTTCAAGACAATCTGATGTAGAATTACATAATAAAAGCTCTCCAAATCTCACATTCTACCTGACCTGCCTTTGATTTTGATAGCGCTAAAAAGGAAACTCCCTGTTTCCACAGAACAATTTCAATTCAGATTGACAGTCCACTACCCCAAGATGACACTCAAGCAGTTTCAAGACAATCTGATGTTGTATTACATAATAAAAGCTCTCCAAATCTCACATTATACCTGATCTGTCTTTGATTTTGAATGGCTCTAAAAAATCCCTATGTTTTTATGGGACGTGGGCCCCTATCTCGAACGAACCCATTCCAGGGTGCCCGGCCCTTCTTAAAGAAAAGAGAACTCTTCCCGGGGCCCTTGTCAACTTCTCCGGTTTCTTTTTCGTTACCGCACTGGGAGCCTTGCGGCGCTCGTCTCCGCCACTCCGGGTTCTGGGATCTGAACCAGACTCCTTCGATCGGCGGCGGCAATGGAGGCCATCGCCCTCCCTTCGCGGCGTTCGCCCATCCCTTAGGACCGACTGACCCATGTTCAACTGCTGTTCACATGGAACCCTTCTCATATTCGGCCTTCAAAGCTCTTGTTTGAATATTTGCTACTACCACCAAGATCTGCACCCGTGGCGGCTCCACCCACGCCCTAGGATTCCACGCCACGCACTCTTGCTCCACCTGCCCGGCGGTGTGGGCGAGACTTGCCGGTGGTGCGCCCCCCTCCGGGGATGGGGGATCCCACCTGAGCCGGCAGGCGCTAGCCTTCACCTTCATTGTGCCATGGGGGCTCGTGGACACCCTTTGACTTGTGCGTGCATTAGACTCCTTGGTCCGTGTTTCAAGACGGGTTGGGTGGGTGGCCGACCTCACCGCGGACCTCGAGCACCCTTTACGAAGGCCTGATCCCCGCCCTGATGGCGCGGCGCGGTCGGAGACGGACTGAGGACAGTCCGCCCCGGTCAACGCACGTGCCGGGAGACGCAAAGTGCGTTCGAAGTGTCGATGACCAATGTGTCCTGCAATTCACATTAGTTATTGCAGCTAGCTGCGTTCTTCATCGACATCGAGTGATCTGAAGGTACGTGTCGGTTCCGAACGCTTTGCCGGGCGATGATCTTTCCGAGGTCTCGTGCGGTGCAGCCCCCGGGCTCCGCAAACACCCACCCCCACCGCGCCTTTGGCTGTCACGATCCGAGGACCTCACTAAACCATCCAATCGGTAGTAGCGACGGGCGGTGTGTACAAAGGGCAGGGACTTAATCAACGCGAGCTTATGACCCGCGCTTACTGGGAATTCCTCGTTGATGGGAAATAGTTTCAATCCCCAGTCCCGATCACCGCAGGGTAGACACACGCTGATCCGCCCATTGTGGCGCGCGTGCAGCCCCGGACATCTAAGGGCATCACAGACCTGTTATTGCTCCATCTCGCGTGGCTGAACGCCACTTGTCCCTCTAAGAAGTTGAACGCCGACCGCACGGGGCCGCGTAACTATTTAACAAGCCGGAGTCTCGTTCGTTATCGGAATGAACCAGACAAATCGCTCCACCAACTAAGAACGGCCATGCACCACCACCCACAGAATCGAGAAAGAGCTATCAATCTGTCAATCCTTTCCGTGTCCGGGCCGGGTGAGATTTCCCGTGTTGAGTCAAATTAAGCCGCAGGCTCCACTCCTGGTGGTGCCCTTCCGTCAATTCCTTTAAGTTTCAGCTTTGCAAAAAATACTCCCCCCGGAACCCGAAGACTCGTGGTCATGGTAATAACGCCGCCAGATCGCGGGTCGGCATCGTTTACGGTCGGAACTACGACGGTATCTGATCGTCTTTGAACCTCTCACTTTTGTTCTTGATAAATGAAAACATTCTTGGCAAATGCTTTTGCTTTCGTCCGTATTGCGCCGGTCCAAGAATTTCACCTCTAGCGGCGCAATACGAATGCCCCCGGCCGTCCCTCTTAATCATGGCCTCGGGTTCCAAAAACCCACAAAATAGAACCGGAGTCCTATTCCATTATCCCTAGCTGCGGTATTCAGCGGCGACGGGCGGCCTGCTTTGAACACTCTAATTTTTTCAAAGTAAACGCTCCGGGCACCCAGTTAAGGGCATCCGGGGGGTGCCGGGAGGCAGGGTTCCGGGACAGGCGGTGGCTCACCTTGCGGACCGCCAGCCCATTCCTGAGATCCAACTACGAGCTTTTTAACTGCAGCAACTTTAATATACGCTATTGGAGCTGGAATCACCGCGGCTGCTGGCACCAGACTTGCCCTGCAATGGGTCCTCGCCCATGGGTTTAGGATACGCTCATTCCAATTACAGGGCCTCGAAAGAGACCTGTATTGTTATTTTTCGTCACTACCTCTCCGAGTCGGAAATGGGTAATTTGCGCGCCTGCTGCCTTCCTTGGATGTGGTAGCCGTTTCTCAGGCACCCTCTCCAGAATCGAACCCTGATTCCCCGTTACCCGTGGTCACCATGGTAGGCGCCTAAAGTACCATCGAAAGTTGATAGGGCAGACATTCGAAAGAATCGTCGCCGGTCGGGGTCAGTCCCTAGCCGAAGGTCCTGAACCAGTGCGGCGCTCATAGGGGCGGCGTTGTGGCTTATGGCCCGTGAAAGGCCAGCGGACACCTAAAACACTAAACCCTTTTATTATCATGGGGACTTTAATAGCCAACTTCAGAACAATAGCTCCAAATACTTTCAACATCGCCACCATCAACACGCTGTGAGATCGTGACACTGACCATTGTTACTCCCCTTTCCGGGACGCATACAAGTCCCTCCCCGCCCACCTTTCGCAAATCGGATCACTCTTCCGTTCTGCTCCTGCCTGCTTATAGGCAGAAACTGAAATGTGAAGCACCCTCAGGACAGTCCTGAGTCGGACCAATCGGACGCTATACTACAGGACTGTTTTGATCACGTGGACTGGGACATGTTCCGGGCAGCGTCTGATGACGACATAGAGGCATATTCAGATACGGTCACGTGTTTCATCAGGAAGTGTATAGAGGACGTTGTACCGACAAAAACAATCCGTATCTACCCCAACCAAAAACCGTGGATTAACAGCGACGTTCGATCAGCCTTGTCAGCGTGGACATCTGCCTTTAAATCTGGAAACACTGACGATCGGAAACAAGCCAGTTACGATCTCAGGAGATCCATCAAAGCAGCCAAACGACAATACAAAAACAAAGTTGAAGAACATTTCAACAACAACAACCCAAGAAGCATGTGGCAGGGCATTAACAACATCACAGGCTTTAAAGGGAATAAATCAGCTACTGTGAACATTGCCGCCTCTCTACCGGACGAGCTCAACACCTTTTATGCTCGTTTCGAGGCTGATAACACCGCCCACACAGAGAGCGCTCACACGACTGCTGCAGAAGAGGTGAGTCCACTCACGCTTTCTGTCGCGGATGTAACCCGATCCTTCAAACGGGTGAACATCCGTAAAGCCGTAGGCACAGATGGTATACCAGGCCGTGTGCTCAAAGCATGCGTTTTCCAGCTAGCCGGGGTTTTTACAGACATTTTCAATCTGTCCCTCTCTCTGTCTGTGGTTCCCTCATGCTTCAAAAAATCCACCATTGTGCCCATACCAAAGAAAAATAAAATCACATGCTTGAATGACTGGAGGCCCGTTGCTCTGACACCTATCTTCAGCAAGTGTTTTGAGAAGCTCGTCAGAGAACACATCTGCTCTGTGCTGCCTGCTTCACTGGACCCACTACAATTTGCATATCGCAGTAACTGCTCCACAGACGATGCTATTGCCTTCCCCCTACACACTGCTCTCTCTCACCTGGAAAATAAGAACACCTATGTGAGGATGCTGTTCGTGGATTATAGCTCGGCATTTAACACCATAGTGCCTGCCACACTAGTTGATTTAAGTGTTGCACTTCAGAACATAAGAATGACTTCTTTCTTGTGCATCCTCTGTCATCTCCACTTTTTAGAGTGTCTTGCTGTTGGAAATAAACTATTAGCCAACTTTTAGTTCTAAAAAAATCCTTCCAAAGGATAAAATCATCTGTAAAAACAGGAAAACTTGTATTATTAATCAGAAAAAATGGAAAGCACTATGTACCCATATGACATTTTATGGGTGTTTTATAATTATTTGTATTGTTTAATTCATCGTCAACCACAGACTGAGTGATACTGTGTACCTTAATATCAATCTGAAATGAAAAGGGTCTTTTAAAACGAGAAGTAAATGAGCTTTTAAACAGCATCAATTTGGTAATGTAATATCAGATAGTCTTGAGTTTGGGTGAGTGACATCTAGGCTAAAGGTTCACAGAGAGTCTTCTATCAATCTGAATTGAAACTGGTCTGTGGAACCAGGGACTTTTATTTTTAGAGCCATTCAAAATCACAGACGGAAGAGGTAGAATATGAGATTTTGAGCGCTTTTATTTTGTAATACAACATCAGATCGTCTTGAAACTGCTTGAATGTCATCCTGGGGTAGTGGACTGTCAATCTGAATTGAAATTGTTCTGTGGAAACAGGGAGTTTTATTTTTAAAGCCATCCAAAATCACAGACAGAAGACGTGGAATATGAGATTTGGAGAGCTTTTATTATGTAATTCAACATCAGATTGTCTTGAAACTGCTTGAGTGTCATCCTGGGGTAGTGGACTGTCAATCTGAATTGAAATTGTTCTGTGGAAACAGGGAGTTTCCTTTTTAGAGCTATCAAAAATCACAGGCATGTCAGGTAGAGTGTGAGATTTGGAGAGCTTTTATTATGTAATTCAACATCAGATTGTCTTGAAACTGCTTGAGTCTCATCTTGGGGTAGTGGACTGTCAATCTGAATTGAAATTGTTCTGTGGAAACAGGGAGTTTTATTTTTAAAGCCATCCAAATTCAGACAGAAGACGTGGAATATGAGATTTGGAGAGCTTTTATTATGTAATTCAACATCAGATTGTCTTGAAACTGCTTGAGTCTCATCTTGGGGTAGTGGACTGTCAATCTGAATTGAAATTGTTCTGTGGAAACAGGGAGTTTTTTTTTAGAGCCATCCAAAATCAAAGACAGATCAGGTATAATGTGAGCTTTGGAGAGCTTTTATTATGTAATTCAACATCAGATTGTCTTGAAACTGCTTGAGTCTCATCTTGGGGTAGTGGACTGTCAATCTGAATTGAAATTGTTCTGTGGAAACAGGGAGTTTCCTTTTTAGAGCTATCAAAATCACAGGCAGGTCAGGTAGAATGTGAGATTTGGAGAGCTTTTATTTTGTAATTCAACATCAGATTGTCTTGAAACTGCTTGAGTGTCATCTTGGGGTAGTGGACTGTCAATCTGAATCAAAATTGGTCTGTGAAGCAGGGACTTTTATTTTTAGAGCCATATCAAAATCAAAGACAAACTGAGGTAGAATGTGAGTTTTGGAGAGCTTTTATTATGTAATTCAACATCAGATTGTCTTGAAACTGCTTGAGTGTCATCCTGGGGTAGTGGACTGTCAATCTGAATTGAAATTGTTCTGTGGAAACAGGGAGTTTTATTTTAGAGCCATTCCAAAATCACAGACAGAAGAGGTAGAATATGAGATTTGGAGAGCTTTTATTATGTAATTCAACATCAGATTGTCTTGAAACTGCTTGAGTGTCATCCTGGGGTAGTGGACTGTCAATCTGAATTGAAATTTTTCTGTGGAAACAGAGAGTTTTATTTTTAGAGCTATCAAAAATCAAAGGCAGGTCACGTAGAATGTCAGATTTGGAGAGCTTTTATTATGTAATACAACATCAGATTGTCTTGAAACTGCTTGAGTGTCATCCTGGGGTAGTGGACTGTCAATCTGAATTGAAATTGTTCTGTGGAAACAGGGAGTTTCTTTTTAGAGCCATTCAAAATCAAAGACAGATCAGGTATAATGTGAGTTTTGAAGAGCTTTTATTATGTAATTAAACATCAGATTGTCTTGAAACTGCTCGAGTGTCATCTTGGGGTAGTGGACTGTCAATCTGAATTGAAATTGTTCTGTGGAAACAGGGAGTTTTCTTTTTAGCGCTATCAAAATCACAGGCAGGTCAGGTAGAATGTGAGATTTGGAGAGCTTTTATTATGTAATTCAACATCAGATTGTCTTGAAACTGCTTGAGTGTCATCATGGGGTAGTGGACTGTCAATCTGAATTGAAATTGTTCTGTGGAAACAGGGAGTTTTATTTTTAAAGCCATCCAAATTCAAAGACAAAACTGATCATATATGAGATTTTGAGAGCTTTTATTTGTAATGCAACATCAGATTGTCTTGAAACTGCTTGAGTGTCATCCTGGGGTAGTGGACTGTCAATCTGAATTGAAATTGTTCTGTGGAAACAGGGAGTTGTATTTTTAAAGCCATTCAAAATCACAGACAGAAGAGGTAATATGAGATTTGGAGAGCTTTTATTTTGTAATACAACATCAGATTGTCTTGAAACTGCTTGAGTGTCATTATGGGGTAGTGGACTGTCAATCTGAATTAAAATTGGTTCTGTGGAAACAGGGACTTTAATTTTAGAGCCATTCAAAATCAAAGGCAGGTCAGGTAGAATGTGAGATTTGGAGAGCTTTTATTATTTAATACAACATCAGATTGTCTTGAAACTGCTTGAGTGTCATCCTGGGGTAGTGGACTGTCAATCTGAATTTAAATTGTTCTGTGGAAACACTTTATTTTTAGAGCCATTCAAAATCAAAGGCAGGTCAGGTAGAATATGAGATTTGGAGTGCTTTTATTTTGTAATTCAACATCAGATTGTCTTGAAACTGCTTGAGTGTCATCCTGGGGTAGTGGACTGTCAATCTGAATTAAAATTGTTCTGTGGAAGCAGGGAGTTTTATTTTTTAAAGCCATTCAAAATCAAAGGCAGGTCAGGTAGAATGTGAGATTTGGAGAGCTTTTATTATTTAATACAACATCAGATTGTCTTAAAACAGCTTGAGTGTCATCCTGGGGTAGTGGACTGTCAATCTGAATTGAAATTGATCTGTGGAAACAGGGACTTTTATTTTTAGAGCCATTCAAAATCAAAGGCAGGTCAGGTAGAATGCGAGATTTGGAGAGCTTTTATTATTTAATACAACATCAGATTGTCTTGAAACTGCTTGAGTGTCACCCTTGGGTAGTGGACTGTCAATCTGAATTAAGAATGTTCTGTGGAAACAGGAGTTTCCTTTTAAAGCTATCCAAAATCAAAGGCAGGTCAGGTAGAATGTCAGTTTGGAGAGCTTTTATTATGTAATACAACATCAGATTGTCTGAAACTGCTTGAATGTCATTCTGGGGTAGTGGACTGTCAATCTGAATTGAAAATTGTTCTGTGGAAACAGGGAGTTTCCTTTTAGAGCCATCAAAATCAAATGCAGGTCAGGTAGAATGTGAGATTTGGAGTGCTTTTATTATGTAATTCAAAATCAGATTGTCTTGAAACTGCTTGAGTGTCATCATGGGGTAGTGGACTGTCAATCTGAATTGAAATTGTTCTGTGGAAACAGGGACTTTTATTTTTAGAGCCATTCAAAATCAAAGGCAGGTCAGGTAGAATGTGAGATTTGGAGAGCTTTTATTATGTAATTCAAAATCAGATTGTCTTGAAACTACTTGAGTGTCATCATGGGGTAGTGGACTGTCAATCTGAATTAAAATTGGTCTGTGGAAGCAGGGACTTTTATTTTTAGAGCCATTCAAAATCACAGACAGAAGAGGTGGAATATGAGATTTGGAGTGCTTTTATTATGTAATTAAACATCAGATTGTCTTGAAACTGCTTGAGTGTCATCCTGGGGTAGTGGACTGTCAATCTGAATTAAAATTGGTCTGTGGAAGCAGGGACTTTTATTTTTAAAGCCATCCAAAATCACAGACAGAAGAGGTGGAATATGAGATTTGGAGTGCTTTTATTATGTAATTAAACATCAGATTGTCTTGAAACTGCTTGAGTGTCATCATTGGGTAGTGGACTGTCAATCTGAATTGAAATTGATCTGTGGAAGCAGGACCTTTATTTTTAGAGCCATTCAACATCACAGACAGAAGAGGTGGAATATGAGATTTGGAGTGCTTTTATTATGTAATTAAACATCAGATTGTCTTGAAACTGCTTGAGTGTCATCTTGGGGTAGTGGACTGTCAATCTGAATTGAAATTGTTCTGTGGAAACAGGGAGTTTACTTTTAAGAGCTATCCAAAATCACAGACAGAAGAGGTAGAATATGAGATTTGGAGAGCTTTTATTATGTAATTAAACATCAGATTGTCTTGAAACTGCTTGAGTGTCATCCTGGGGTAGTGGACTGTCAATCTGAATTGAAATTGATCTGTGGAAGCAGGGACTTTTATTTTTAGAGCCATTCAAAATCAAAGGCAGGTCAGGTAGAATGAGATTTGGAGAGCTTTTATTATTTAATACAACATCAGATTGTCTTGAAACTGCTTGAGTGTCATCCTGGGGTAGTGGACTGTCAATCTGAATTGAAATTGATCTGTGGAAACAGGGATTTTCCTTTTTAGAGCCATTCAAAATCAAAGGCAGGTCAGGTAGAATGCGAGATTTGGAGAGCTTTTATTATTTAATACAACATCAGATTGTCTTGAAACTGCTTGAGTGTCATCCTGGGGTAGTGGACTGTCAATCTGAATTGAAATTGTTCTGTGGAAACAGGGATTTTCCTTTTTAGAGCCATTCAAAATCAAAGGCAGGTCAGGTAGAATGCGAGATTTGGAGAGCTTTTATTATTTAATACAACATCAGATTGTCTTGAAACTGCTTGAGTGTCATCCTGGGGTAGTGGACTGTCAATCTGAATTGAAATTGTTCTGTGGAAACAGGGACTTTTATTTTTAGAGCCATTCAAAATCAAAGGCAGGTCAGGTAGAATGCAGATTTGGAGAGCTTTTATTATTTAATACAACATCAGATTGTCTTGAAACTGCTTGAGTGTCATCCTGGGGTAGTGGACTGTCAATCTGAATTGAAATTGTTCTGTGGAAACAGGGATTTTCCTTTTTAGAGCCATTCAAAATCAAAGGCAGGTCAGGTAGAATGAGATTTGGAGAGCTTTTATTATTTAATACAACATCAGATTGTCTTGAAACTGCTTGAGTGTCATCCTGGGGTAGTGGACTGTCAATCTGAATTGAAATTGGTCTGTGGAAACAGGGATTTATTTTTAGAGCCATTCAAAATCACAGGTCAGAAGATAGAATGAGATTTGGAGAGCTTTTATTATGTAATACAACATCAGATTGTCTTGAAACTGCTTGAGTGTCATCCTGGGGTAGTGGACTGTCAATCTGAATTGAAATTGTTCTGTGGAAACAGGGATTTTCCTTTAGAGCCATTCAAAATCAAAGGCAGGTCAGGTAGAATATGCGAGATTTGGAGAGCTTTTATTATTTAATACAACATCAGATTGTCTTGAAACTGCTTGAGTGTCATCCTGGGGTAGTGGACTGTCAATCTGAATTGAAATTGATCTGTGGAAACAGGGACTTTTATTTTTAGAGCCATTCAAAATCAAAGGCAGGTCAGGTAGAATGAGATTTGGAGAGCTTTTATTATTTAATACAACATCAGATTGTCTTGAAACTGCTTGAGTGTCATCCTGGGGTAGTGGACTGTCAATCTGAATTGAAATTGTTCTGTGGAAACAGGGATTTTCCTTTTAGAGCCATTCAAAATCAAAGACAGGTCAGGTAGAATATGAGATTTGGAGAGCTTTATTATTTAATACAACATCAGATTGTCTTGAAACTGCTTGAGTGTCATCCTGGGGTAGTGGACTGTCAATCTGAATTGAAATTGATCTGTGGAAACAGGGACTTTTTTTTAGAGCCATTCAAAATCAAAGGCAGGTCAGGTAGAATGCTAGATTTGGAGAGCTTTTATTATTTAATACAACATCAGATTGTCTTGAAACTGCTTGAGTGTCATCCTGGGGTATTGGACTGTCAATCTGAATTGAAATTGTTCTGTGGAAACAGGGATTTATTTTTAGAGCCATTCAAAATCACAGACAGAACAGAGGTAGAATATGAGATTTGGAGGGCTTTTATTATGGAATTAAACATCAGATTGTCTTGAAACTGCTTGAGTGTCATCCTGGGGACTGTCAATCTGAATTGAAATTGTTCTGTGGAAACAGGGACTTTTATTTTTAAAGCCATTCAAAATTACAGACAGAAGTCAGGTAGAATGCGAGATTTGGAGAGCTTTTATTATTGTAATACGACACATCAGATTGTCTTGAAACTTCTTGAGTGTCACCCTGGGGTAGTGGACTGTCAATCTGAATTAAAATGTTCTGTGGAAACAGGGAGTTTTCCTTTTTAAAGCCATCCAAAATCAAAGGCAGGTCAGGTAGAATGTCAGTTTTGGAGAGCTTTTATTATGTAATACAACATCAGATCGTCTTGAAACTGCTTGAATGTCATTCTGGGGTAGTGGACTGTCAATCTGAATTGAAATTGATCTGTGGAAGCAGGGACTTTTATTTTTAGAGCCATTCAAAATCAAAGGCAGGTCAGGTAGAATGCGAGATTTGGAGAGCTTTTATTATTTAATACAACATCAGATTGTCTTGAAACTGCTTGATTGTCATCCTGGGGTAGTGGACTGTCAATCTGAATTGAAATTGATCTGTGGAACCAGGGACTTTTATTTTTAGAGCCATTCAAAATCACAGACAGAAGAGGTGAAATATGAGATTTGGAGTGCTTTTATTATGTAATTAAACATCAGATTGTCTTGAAACTGCTTGAGTGTCATCTTGGGGTAGTGGACTGTCAATCTGAATTGAAATTAATCTGTGGAAGCAGGGACATTTATTTTTAGAGCCATTCAAAATCACAGACAGAAGAGGTGGAATATGAGATTTGGAGTGCTTTTATTATGCAATACAACATCAGATTGTCTTGAAACTGCTTGAGTGTCATCATGGGGTAGTGGACTGTCAATCCGAATTAAAATTGGTCTGTGGAAGCAGGGAGTTTCCTTTTAAACCTATCAAAATCACAGGCATGTCAGGTAGAGTGTGAGATTTGGAGAGCTTTTATTATGTAATACAACTTTAGATCGTCTGAAACGGCTTGAGTGACACCCTGGGGTAGTGGAATGTATTAGTTAATTCGTTTATTAGTTATTGACAGTGAAACTGCCTCAATAAATGAATGTCAGAGATCGCTTTTCCTGTGATCTGAGTTTGTACACGCTATTACCGCAACGCATAGTATACGCGCGCACCAGAAAATAACGTGGCGGCTAGAATGACTGCGTTTTTCAAAGTGGAGGCTGGCCTGACCGCAGTCATAAGTTGCAGTGCACTATGCAACAAGCTATTGTAAACAAGCTAACGTTAACTAGATAAGTAATATTTTAATCGCTAATATAGCAGATTCATGGAAAATTACATCGGTAACGTTAATCAGCATTTTTGCCGCAACTAATTTATGAATGAGTCTGCTGCATCAACTACATTAAAGAGAATCGCTTTATTTAAAGTGAATAAAGTACCCTACTTACTGGAGTTCAACATTAACTGAGCCGCAGCCACACACCTGACTCGTGTGTGGAGTAGGTGAGATGAACTGGGAAAGCAGGCAGTCAGTGTTGCCAGATCGGGTTGAAGATTTCCAGCCCAAAAGCTCAGCAAAACCCGCCCACTTCAACAAAAACCAGCCCAAAATTTGAACTGCCAAAATAATGTGATATGATTTTATTACCATGTCAATCAAGGTTGATAAGGACCACTTTTATCTCCTCAAAATAAAATAACGAAAAAAAAGGTAATAAAGATAAATACATTTCACAGGAACATGGATCAAAACAGGGCAAATGCGTTACAGACAGTAAGAAAATATGCTTAAAATTACCAGGAACCTTTTCAAAATGGCAATCAAGGAATTAACTGATAACCGGGAACACATGCATCATTTTCAATGTCCACAGTAAGAAAAGCTCATTTTGTGCAAAAAGTGCACAATAAAGTGATCAGAAAGCACTGTTAATTCACACCCACAACAGCCAAACATGTGTTATTCATTGATACATACTGTATGATAATCTGACAGCTAAAATAATAATAACAATTAACAACAATGCGCTTACCTTTCTCTTGTGCTTTATCTTCAGACAGAACTACAGCACGTATTTCATGAAGTAAACATTTTAGAACATAATGCAGAACTTAGCACAGTCAAAACTGTTCAAGTCCAGCAGCTGTCAATGCCAAGTATACAAGAGTTTGGACGGTTTAAAAGATGTTCTGATGCAGGACAGCATTGTATAGTCCCATATTCAGTTTAGATTTATATTAAATCCTTCAACTGTTCTCTTATTTCAGTTACAATTACATTTAGAAGTCTTCTATTCATTTAATCCACGTTGTGAGATTTGAGTTACTCTTAGGTTCTTTATCGTGTAACTTATATTTAAGCCACTTTGCCATGAATCACTTAGCTTAAATAAAATGAAAGAGTAAATATATAGCTGCACATTTAAATTTAGCCGTTTACAGCGCCAAAACCCAATCACTGACGAGTCATCACATCTCACCAACATAAAAAATGGTAAATTGATTGACAAGTCTCTGTTAAAATAAACCAAAAAGGGTTGCGTTAAGGAAAAATTAGTTGATGACTGCACTAAACATTATTTTGCGGTGATACTTTGAGCTCGAGCATATTACGATAGCGTGACTAAGATAAAAGTGAAGAAAAAAGCAGCTGATTGGGCGGTTTATTTTTTTAAAAGCAGCCCAAATTTGGTCTACCTGCCCAATGCGTTATTCTCCGGTCCAAGCCGATCAAAAGAAGCCCAATTGGGCGGCAACCCATATTCATCTGATATTTGTTCCTGTTTTTGGTATTACTACATGATTTTGGCATGAGGAGAGAACTTCTCACCAACCACTGTGTGCACATTTTATTTTTTATTTGTTTTATTATGTTTGGTATCTGCTGTGGAATGGCTGTTTGGATATGTTATGGTATTTATGTGGTTTCACAACTAATAAAGGATTATGTAATCTAAGTTAATGTATATTTGGGAATTAACAGCAATTCATTTACTACTTTTATACAATTTGCATCCATCGTTAGGAGCCATGCTTGAGAAAAGTCAACAAAGTTGAAAGTGTTCACTTTTTCCACTATGATTTAATGCTCTCTGTTTATGTGTTTGTGCAGAGGATGTTTGAAAAAGCGACAAAGAAGCTGGTCCAACAGATAGATCCGAAGGGGGCTCTGATTCCAGCTTCCAGCCTGAATGATTCCAAAAAACTTAAGCCCCTTGCAGTGGTGCAGAAAATCCAGAAGAGCTGGTTCTGGCAGCAAACTAAATACAAACCCACAGAATTCAAAATCAATGACCTGCTGGAAGGGGATCCAATTAAACCAGGTAAAGTGCATAATAAATAAGTATCTCAGTATGTTTTCAGCAGAAAAAGCAGATTTTTCAAAATATGCCTAAAAAGCACTGACTTGTGTCTGGCCTTTTTTAAATGAATATCTTTCTATGTTTTTACCAGTGTGTGAGGAGGAAGAGTTGGTAAAGTTTGAGGGAGAGTACAGAAACTCTGTATCTGGATCTGTAGAGGTGGGAAGTTCTACTATCTGCCTAAATGCGAGTGGACAGGGAACATCGAAACTTTGTTTATCCCTCGGGACGCTTAAGAAGGAAGCTGTGGATATTCCCAAACTTCTGAAGCTCACTAGAGGAAGGTCAGAGAAAAACAATTTAATATGAAATCAATACTTAATTAAAAATGTTATATGATATCAATATTTAATATCAAATTAAGATATATATATATAGGTGCATTTCAATAAATTAGAATGTCGTGGAAAAGTTAATTTATTTCAGTAATTCAACTCAAAATGTGAAACTCGTGTATTAAATAAATTCAATGCACACAGACTGAAGTAGTTTATGTCTTTGGTTATTTTAATTGTGATGATTTTGGCTCACATTTAACAAAAACCCACCAATTCACTATCTCAACTAATTAGAATACTTCATAAGACCAAAAAAAAACATTTTTTGTGAAAAAAAAATGTTGGCCTTCTGGAAAGTATGTTCATCTACTGTGTATGTACTTATTGCTTGGTAGGGACTCCTTTTTCTTTAATTACTGCCTCAATTCAGCGTGGCATGGAGGTGATCAGTTTGTGGCACTGCTGAGGTGGTATGGACGCCCAGGTTTTTTTGACAGTGGCCTTCAGCTCATCTTGTTTTTTTTTTGGTTTCTTGTTTCTCATTTTCCTCTTGACAATACCACACAGATTCTCTAGATTCTCTGTGGGGTTCAGGTCTGGTGAGTTTGCTGGCCAGTCAAGCACACCAACACCATGGTCATTTAACCAACTGTTGGTGCTTTTGGCAGTGTGGGCAGGTGCCAAATCCTGCTGGAAAATGAAATCAGCATCTTTAAAAAGCTGGTCAGCAGAAGGAAGCATGAAGTGCTCCAAAGAATTTTGGTAAATGGGTGCAGTGACGTTGGTTTTAAAAAAACACAATGGACCAACACCAGCAGATGACATTGCACCCAAACCATAACAGACTGTGAAAACTTACCACTGGACTTCAAGGAACTTGGGTTATGAGCTTCTCCACCCTTCCTCCAGACTCTAGGACCTTGGTTTCCAAATTAAACACAAAACTTGCTCTCATCTGAAAAGAGGACTTTGGACCACTGGGCAACAGTCCAGTTCTTCTTCTCCTTAGCCCAGGTAAGACGCCTCTGACGACAACTGTAGCCAAATTCCTTGACACGTCTGTGTGTGGTGGCTCTTGAGGCCTTGACCCCAGCCTCGGTCCATTCCTTGTGAATTTCACCTAAATTCTTGAATCAATTTTGCTTGACAATCCTCATAATGCTTCGGTTCTCTCGGTTGGTTGTGCATCTTTATTTCCACACTTTTTCCTTCCATTCAACTTTCTGTTAACATGCATGGATACAGCACTCTGTGAACAGCCAGCTTCTTTGGCAATGAATGTTTGTGGCTTACCCTCCTTGTGAAGGGTGTCAATGATTGTCTTGTGGACAACTGTCAGATCAGCAGTCTTCCCCATGATTGTGTAGTCTAGTGAACCAAACTGAGAAACCATTTTGAAGGCTCAGGAAACCTTTGCAGTTGTTTTGAGTTGATTAGGTGATTGGCATGTCACCATATTCTAATTTGTTGAGATAGTGAATTGGTGGGTTTTTGTTAAATGTGAGCCAAAATCATCACAATTAAAAGAACCAAAGACTTAAACTACTTCAGTCTGTGTGCATTGAATTTATTTAATACACGAGTTTCACATTTTGAGTTGAATTACTGAAATTCATGAACTTTTCCACGACATTCTAATTTATTAAGATGTACCTGTGTATATACATATATATATATACAGTGCTCAGCGTAAATGAGTACACCCCCTTTGAAAAGTAAAATTTTAAACAATATCTCAATGAACACAAAAACCATTTCCAAAATATTGACAAGACTAAGTTTAATATAACATCTGTTTAACTTATAACATGAAAGTAAGGTTAATAATATAACTTAGATTACACATTTTTCAGTTTTACTCAAATTAGGGTGTTGCAAAAATGAGTACACCCCACAACAAAAACAACTAAATCTAGTACTTTGTATGGCCTCCATGATTTTTAATGACAGCACTGTCTTCTAGTCATGGAATGAACAAGTTGGCGACATTTTGCCAGATCTATCTTTTTCCATTCTTCAAGAATGACCTCTTTTAGAGATTGGATGCTGGATGGAGAGTGATGCTCAACTTGTCTCTTCAGAATTCATAGGTGTTCGATTGGGTTCAGATCAGGAGACATACTTTGGCCACTGAATCCCTTTCACCCTGTTCTTCTTCAGAAATCCAACAGTGGCCTTAGATGTGTGTTTAGGATCATTGTCATGTTGGAAAAGTGCACGACGACCAAGGGCACGGAGTGATGGTAGCATCTTCTCTTTCAGTATAGAGCAGTACATTTGTGAATTCATGATGCCATCAATGAAATGCAGCTCCCCGACACCAGCAGCACTCATGCAGCCCCACATAAGGACACTGCCACCACCATGTTTCACTGTAGGCACCATGCATTTTTCTTTGTATTCCTCACCTTTGCGACGCCATACAGTTTTGAAGCCATCAGTTATAAAAACATTTATCTTGGTCTCATCACTCCAGAGTATAGAGTCCCAGTAGTCTTCATCTTTGTCAGCATGGGCCCTGGCAAACTCTAGGCGGGCTTTTTGTGCCTGGGCTTTAGGAGAGGCTTCTTTCGTGGAGGCACCCATGCATGCCATTCCTCTGCAGTGTACGCCGTATTGTGTCACGGAAATAGTCACACCAGTTTGGCTTTCTACTTCTTTAGATAACTGCAGTGAACTTGCATGTCGATTTTCTTCAACCCTTCTCATCAGAAGGCGCTCCTGACGAGGTGTTAACTTCCGTGGGCGACCTGGGCGTCTCTATGAGATGGTTGCAGTTCCATCTTTTTTAAATGTTTGTACCACTTTTGCTACAGTATTCTGACTGATAAGTAAAGCTTTGCTGATCTTCTTGTAGCCTTCACCTTTCTTGTGTAAAGAAATTATTTTCTTTCTCAGGTCTTGTGACATTTCTCTTCCATGTGGTGCTGTGACAAAGCACCTGTTTGTCACTACTGAGGGAGCGGCACTGGCCTGAACACACACACATGCATATACTCCACCCCCCCCCCCGTAATTTCGGCGTTCGGCGAAGTGAGTGCACGCGCTGAACCGATTGCCCACGGACATTTCTCCACATCACAGTTTCCACCGTCGCATACCCATTCACCTCACACACATTATCCGCGTCTTGTCTTTTGTCCTTTTGTCTACGTTCGAGTGTTTGTTTGTTTGTCAGGAAGTAGTCGGTCTTTCGGTGGGTGAACGCTGCGTCGGCCAAACCGAGCGGACAGAGGCGCCTGCTTTTAAAGGCACAGTGCGTCGTCGTAGTGCCAGTCATGAAAGCCGGTGAAACCATCGTCTGTTTGTAACAGGGATTATGTGTAAATTATGTGTTCATTATTTATGTGTTTATGTGTTTCAATAATGAGGAATATGTATGTTTGGATTTATTACCGGTAAATAATTATTATATAGTGAAGATTTAATGAATGTTTGAAGTGTGGGGAATATAAAACGTGTAAACATACCTGAATACTTACCTGTTGGTGAGTGATGCCAAGAAGGGGTGGAGTCTGGCCTATAAAGGGAGGCCAGACTCACACAAAGGGCTTGTTAACCAAGTCGAGAGTGTTACAGCGGTACCTCAAGCAAACCCGTATTTTGTATATTGTGGATACGTGTGTATTTGTAAATATAGTTTTCATCTTTATTTTTCTGTATGTTGTTTCTTTGGTATATTTTTGTGCACACCTGTATATATTCTTCACTGTGGACTATCTGGATTATTGGCACTGTAAATAAATTACACCCTGCATGAAAGTGCTGTGCGAGTGAGCCATCGTTTTTGGTACTTTCACGGACTCCCATTCCCTTTTCCCCTCCCCCTGAAGCGAGTCGTGGTACTTGCTTCATCACAGGTGCCATTGCTGACAGCATGAAATTGGAAGGGGTTTTCTTTAAGTAACACCCTTTTATAGTCAACGGTCACCTGTGTAATGAATAATTAGACTCACCTGTGGTTGAATTCTTGTTAAATTAGACATTTGTAGTCTAAAATGTAGCTTTGCTCCAGAGACTTTCAGTGGGGTGTACTCATTTTTGCATCATCCTAATTTGAGTAAAACTGAAAAAAAATTCTCTAAGTTATATTATTAACCTTACTTTCATGTTATAAGTTAAACAGATGTTATATAAAACTTAGTCTTGTCAATATTTTGGAAAATGTTTTTGTGTTCATTGAGATATTGTTAAAATGTTAATTTTCAAAGGGGGTGTACTCATTTATGCTGAGCACTGTATATATATATATAAAATTTAGTTTAGCTTTTTTGTAATTTTGAAAATCAGTTAAGGTCCTAAAGTTGAACCTTGCTGTATCTCTTGACAAGACAGTTCATTCAAAAATTATTATTATAATGTATTTTTATTTTAAGTAAAAAAATGTTATTCAAAATCTGTAAAGGAGATATTTTGAAAACATTTTAAACTGTCCAAAACAGTACTGGATTTTATTTCAGATATTTGTTAAGTCATACAGTTTGGAATGACATGCGGATGAGTATATGATGTCAAAATTGAAATTTTAATGCAAATAAGATAACAATCTGATATGGTTTGATTTTCATTCCTCTGCTCTTGACCTCGATGACTCCTGTAGGAAGTTGGACCTCACCGGCTCATTTTTCAAGAAGCCCCCCCTAAAAAACAAGACTTTTACCCTCCTTAAAGAGCGAGTTTTAACCACCTGCGACTGTTTTATCTCCTACACTGAACTGGAGAAGGCGGCTGTCATGCTGCGATTGGTTGTACTGAGGTTTGTAAGAAGTTTGTTCAGGGATTCAAAGCTAATGAGCAGGAGTTTAGCTTCAGTAATAAATGTCATTTAATATCATATCAATAATAAATCTGCTTTTCTGACTCGTTGTTATTGGTAATTAACTATTTAAATAATTTTCATTAATTAATATAATAAATTATTGGATGAATACTGAAACTTTAAAACATAATGGACAAGCACTAAAATGACTAAAACCGAAATTCTAATAAAGTAAAGCTATACAGAAATAAAAACAGCACTAAACACAAATAAAAAAATTGAAAATATTCACATAAAAGCTAATTCAAAATATGAATATAAATAATATAACTATAAACACACTCACGGAACTGTTTTGCTTTTGGGGTTTCAGATGTACACGAAAGACAGCTGTAAATATCAATATGGCTCTAAGACTGTATTTCACATCCCCCCGAACACTGTGATGGCTTACAGTGTCGTTGAAATTACCATCGAATGTGACGGCTACTTTGGTCAGTGACATTTACTGAATATGACTGGACAACATTACTGTACCTTTTGATTATTTATAACATTTATCAACAAATATAACATTCAGCACTATTATTTTTTTCATTTATATGTATGTTTTATTATTTTACACATTAAAAACAGTTGTGTTTTTATAATACATATACAACTAATGTGCTGTATATGTATTTGGGCTTTCCATGTCTGAGTTTTGCATTTTTTGTGAGTTTAGATTTGTGCGTTGGGCCCAGTGGTGTGGAATCAGATGATATTTCCCAGAATCCCTTTCCCACTTTCTCAGAGGTTGATGGTCAAGGGCCACTTATCCTAAAAGGTGTCCCACTTACTACTCTAAAAAAAGGTGTGTGTTTCACTTCCTTTGTGTTCTGCTTAGCTGTGCAGAAGTAGGATTTATTTCTCTTTCCCCTTTTTAAGTTCCTAGTTCTTAAGATGTAAATCTGTGGTCTCTTTGCAGCACTTGCAGATGTTCAGGCTAGATTTTCTGCACTGGCTGACTTGTCTGCTGAAAGCCGTTCCTCCATCCTGCTCCTGTTGAGGAAAATTCTGACGGATCGATCTGTCTTGTCAGCTTTGGTGGATAGAGTGAGTGATAATGCTTGCTAAATCACATATAAAAATTGCAGAAGGATGTTGTGAAATAGCATAAATGGGTGATTCCTTCTTTATTTTCTGTCCTCTATGATAAATTTTTCCTAATTATTAAGAGAGTTAAAAGGATACATGTCCCATACATTCTCTATTTTGTGCATACCCACACAGATTTATTTATTCTGTAAATTAAATTAGTAAAAAAGTATATAATTAAATATGATTAAAAATGAAACACTGTAATTTTTCAAGATTTCAAAGTCAGGGGTCCCATAACTAAAAATGACAAAAATATGAAACCGTTTGTTCCTCTTTATATCACTTTATATCACTTATTTATTTTTATCTGAACTCATTGTCTTTTCTATCTTTTAGCTTGAGGTGTTAAGCAGTGAAGCTCCCTGCTTCTTAACCAGCGAGTTGTCTGAAGAACAGAGTCAGAATATTGGTGTATTTTTAGACTTACTGAAGTGTGGCCAACTTGACAAGACGTCATCTATGTCATTGTCAATTTATAATGGATGTCAGATATCAACAACCAATCACAGCGATCCTTCCTTGGCATCTGAGTTAAATGGATCAAGCTCCACACCAGAAGAACGGAATGGATGTCACACAGCCACATCCCATGAGAATGGATGCTCAACAAAAGCAAGCAGGCAGAGCAAGGAGCTCATGTATGCCATTCAAATGCTGATGAATGCTCTTGAGGGTCAGTAATACTATACCTCAACTCAGAGGTTTCTTTTGCACAAAGACTCTATCTGTATTCACTCATAGACTTTATTGTTCGATTCAGAGCTGTCGGGCACTGGACTGGACCTGCTAGAGCCGTTCTGCACTTCTGAAGGTCTCCAAAGTCTACAGGATTTAGTGAGTTTGATATTGTTGGATGCTAATGCAGATTCAGCATGAATGCTTGAGAAAAAATACATTATTTGTTCAGTTTAATTTAACTGAATCTTTTTTGTTTTCTGTAAACTTAGGTCATTCATCTGACTACTAATGTTATGCCTCTCTGCAAGAACACCATCCCTGTTTTCCTCCAAAGTGAAGATGACTTCCACAGAGTGGAGGAACTTTTTAAGTCATGCAATGTTTTGCTAAGGAAAGAGAATGACACGTTGACCTCAGAAATGACCTGTAGAGAGGGATTCCTCCCTATGGTTCTGTGCATTGCCATCCATGGCCTTGCATCATTTGTTGCTGCGTGACAGTGTTAGTGCTTTCATTGACAGCTGAAATAGGCAGTTAAAATGTCAAGTCATGTTTTCTCAGTTACTGAGACATTAGTAAATGCAGTAATTACTCGCTTCAGTTTTAACGTTCCTATGTGCAGAAATGTACTTTCTTGCTTATGAATATTTTTTGCACCAATTTTATCTGTTAATTCCATAATAGTAATCCGTCTTAATAGTAATATATCTCAAACTAGGCACTTTCACTCGTACAGATTTGAAATATTTCTGCAAAAAAAATAATTATATATATATTTCAGTGAAAAATGTTACTTACATGTATATTACATTATGCAAATACATTTATTGTCATGTATCTTTTTGCACATCAGTTTGGTATAGCATCATGCAGTATTATTATTAAATGAAAAAGAGGAACAAAGAATAACAATGGTCGGTCTGTTTATTGCCTTGTTGTAACAGTCTTGTTGACATAGAGACAAAAAAACATTTGGCAGGGAGGTCATGACATTCTGGGACAGAATTTGAAAGACATTCAAGCAAGAAGAAATAAGAAAGAGATCAACAGGACTATTTGTTCGGTTCTTTAACGTACTGAAGATAATAAGACACAGACACAACGTGCAGCCCAACATTGTACAACAGACAAAAACGGTGAACAAAACGCACTATAAATAAAACAAACTTCACACATTGATATGGACTTTTGCATAAAAGAGATTTAATGCATCTCGTTTGGATATGAAGAGAAGCATATAAACAGTTGGGAGATCAGGGTCTATGTAAACAGTTTTGTGGATCTAGAATGTTCTACAGGAGCCCTTGGCCTGCTACACTCTGTCATGTTAGTCCTTCATTTGAGTAGAAATCAAAACATCACAGTAGGTTCAGGTACTGAAAAACTAAAAGGATGAAAACATTTAAAAATAACTACAATAATAAATAAAAAAATGGCCTCTCATTCACCAAGGCCAGTTTCAGTTTCCCTCGTTTTTCTTTTCTTCCAACTCCAAAGATGTTACAAATAGAAAGATATTCTTTAAAAACATACAAATACTAAAATAAATAAGTACTCTTCCCTTTCAGTTTGAGTAGAAAAACCTTGTATTGTGTGCACAATAGTGAGGCTGGGGCTAACGGTGCTTTCATGACAGATGACGTTCATTTGGTTGATCAATCCAAACGCGTGACTTCACTGGCCTGCATCAATCACCTCGCATACCAATCATACGCACACACACACGCACACACACACACACACACACACACACTTAAACACTCTTCTTAAGATGCCCTTAGTAAACCCAGCTCACTGGAACCCACTGTGGTTCAGTACATAGTTGGTCCACAGCAGACTGCAGTTTCTCAAACGCACCATCTAGGTTGTCATTGACAATGATGAGGTCAAAGTAGTGTCTGTAAGTCCGCAGGATGCGATCACTTTCATCCACGGTCTTTTTCAGGTCCACATCCTGTGAGAAAGAGAGAGAGAGAACAGAACTATTACTTGAATTAAGAGAGAACTTATGTTGTTCGATGAACCAGACTTTCATTGAAACAATTATTAAGACAATGTGTAAAATAACCACTATAAATGACAGACTGGTTATTTGTCACTTTTTACAAATATTGAATTCCTCCTCTGCTTTTTGTGGAATAGTGATTACATTTATAAAGTCCCTTTTACAGAAAGATTGAGGGAATTAATTAAGAGTTTCAGACCAAATGGAGCTCACATGGAGTCACACTGTTGCTTCAGTAATATACAAATGATGCACAAGTATTCACCTGTCACTGTCTGCATTCTGATGTTAGCAAATCCCTTGGGCGAACAATAACATGATTAATATTCATGAGCTCATGGCCTGACATTAGCACACAACAAACACTGAGCTGCTATGAATTAGGTTGTTAAATATATGTAACATTTAAGTTGCTTTTAGCGCAATCTCAATTAAGTAAAGAACACGTTTGACTGATTGATGCTTTCTGGTTGTGCCAGTCAAAAGACAAAAATAAGAAAAAAAATAAGGTAAAAACAGTAATTAACTAGAATAGTACAATTATATATATTGTAAAATAAAATAAGTTATAAATAACATATTATAAAAAAATCTGGATTGTATGATGAATAGAAAATTCAAAAGAAACACTTTTTCAATAGAAGGAACATTTTTGTAACATTGTTTGGGATTACAAATGTTAAGGATCTGATCAGCTGATCCTACATCCTGACATAACATCATATGAAAAACTAAGGTGATCTACATTGTATTGGGCATTTAATGTGAACATAATGGCATCTGTTTACTGATTAGATTTAATATAGTTTGTATTGAGGGGGTTTTGCTGGTCTCAGATCTTCCTACGGAAAGTTAACTACATGTACATTTTTACACATCTCTAGTTCTCGTGGCCAGGAGCAACTTAAACCATTTGGGTACGGTTTGGGTTCTTTCTTATTTAAAAATGTGTCACTGGAAAACTAACCAAGACCGTCACAAGCCCATGTTTATGTAACAGACGTGTATGCCAGTAAGGGCGGTGTGTAAACCTTACTCTCCTGACCTCAAAAAGAGGCGCTCTAGCGACTGACGCTAGAGGCTGTAGCCTGTTGCGTTCCTTGTTAGAGCGCCCGCCTCCCGCACCGCGCTCGGTGTGATGGTGCGGACCCGGGGGGGTTACATTTACAAAGAAGTACGATTAAAAAACATGCCCTGTACTCAGAATGACATACCAGCAGTTAAAACTGTCATATCCAAAACTACAGCATGGTAGAATGTTGCAGAGGCAGAAGAAACTTGTGAGGTGTATGGAGTGAAAACTGTATCAAATCCGCCCACAAATGCAAAGTGACAGAAGTTCAAGTCCCAGGTCCGATCATATTCTTTTCTCTTCTTTTCGTTTGTTGTGCATAGTCTATGTCTTTTAAATGTTGGAGAAACTACCATTTCTGCAAATAACACGAATAACAGGAAATGCTTTATTTATAGTGATGGTGAACTGGTGTAAGTCCTTACTATCAGCTGAACTGAGCTGTACGACTGATTTCCCATATTAATGCACTTATTTTGCTTCTTTACATATAGGTTATACTTGCTGTATGCCTTGAAAACAACATAGGTAAGTTTATGACAAATAATAAAACGGTAAAATGCTGGCCTTTTTACTGTACAGTTACATTTGCTCTGCTTTGTTAACATGCATGCACGTAGCCAATGGCAATATGATTATGTCAATGTTCCAATCATTTTTTTTAAGATCCTGTGGATCTCTCATATGTATTTGTGGATTTTGAGAGCGCATGTGGATCCTTCGCGTGCATTTGTGGATTGCGTGTGCGAGTGTGGATCTCTCGCGTGCATTTGTGGGAAGATTTGATACTGTTTTCACTCCATAGAGGTGTACCACTACTGACATAAATGCTGAAGCAGGTAGGTAGCACATCTTCACCGAGCAGGAAATGCTTACAGAATGTGCTACCATCATGCATAGCATATTTTCCAATGCTGGACTAACCAATAAACTTAAAAAGATATATATAGTGTGGGTAGGTCATATTTTCACCAGCCCTGGGAAAGTTGAACAAGACTCACTGTGAGCTGTTTGGTGGTGAGTCCAGCATCAACCACAGCTTTGTGCATAGCCTTCAGTGTTTCAAACTCTGGCGCTGCGATGAACACGACATATGGCATGAACTCTGCAGTTTTTAACACCTTCAGTGCCTGAAGACAGATGATGTGAAAGTTAAAAACAGTTAACATTTACAATACAAAGATAAAACAGCCATATTAAGGGGTTTGATGACATATTATATGGTTTATGGATGTAAAATGTCTGATATCTCATGCATGTATTAAAGGTGCACAAACGCAAGCCTTCCTAAAGAGTTGATATGAGAGCATGAACCTCTCTACTCTCTACTACGGAGTACCTGCGTGTTTATATGATGGTTGACTGGTGCACAACATAAGGTGAAGCTCACTGGAAAAAGTTTGTGGTCTGTTTGTCTAAAGGTTGTGTTCATTCTCATGTGACCTCCACCGAGGGACCACCATTATGTAGCCAACAAAATACTGTCTAGTTCTCGTGAGTGAGAAATATTGAGAGTAGAAATAGAGAAAGTAGAAAGTAGTGTCCCTAAAAGAATAAATGTTATGATTATAGAAAATGTGCTTTTTTTGAAAAGGTCCTCAAATTTCTGAAAAATATCTTCAACTTTTAACAATTTATTTTAAATATTTAATATATAATAATTTGATTAAATATAATTATATGTTAGAATAAAGTCTAGTCTACTCTAGAATAAAGTTGCATTTATTTGATGATTTTTTTTTCTCCAGAATTCGTTGGTGAATAGAAAGTTCAAAAGAGCAGCAAATATTTGAAATATAATTTTTTGTAACATTATAAATGTATTTACTGTCACTTTTGATCAATTTAATGCATCCTTGCTGAATACAAGTATTCCTGGTAGTGCATATAATCTGTCATTCGAATTAGCCTAAATGAGATAATATAATATCTGTGATCCTCTCAGAGACGCTCACCTGGGGATTGACGTCCAGGATACATGTGCGGCCGGTGTTCACCACCTCATGGATGGAGTCAATTTTAGTACCGTAGAGGTTGCCATCGTACTCTCCGTGTTCCAGGTACCGGCTCACCTTGATGTCCATCTCCATCTCTAGATGTGTAACAAATCTGTATGACTGACCATCTTGCTCGTCATTGCGAGGCCGCCGAGACGTGTCTGAGATATTGAGACAGAAGAAGAGAAATGGGTGAACCTATGGGCAAAAACAAAGCATTGCTTCGCTTTTTGTGTTTTATTTTATTATTTTATTGTGTTTTATTATATTTTCGAAGTAAGAGTATTCATTAGGTACTCACGTGGTACAGTGGTACCAAAGCGAGTGGGATGTTGCACAACAAGTCTGTTTTTCAGGCTACGACGCCCCACTCCTTGCGCTCCAATCAGGATGAGGGTTTTCCTCTGAAACGGCGGCATACGTGCTACTTCCTCGTAGATCTGAAGCTCATGCCGATCGAACTCTGCAGGATGACCATGCAGGAGAGGAGACACAATGGATTTATCAATATTAGGATAAGGATGCATATGTGGGTTAGGTCAATTCTACAAATTTCAGGTGTATTTTATTTCAGGCACTGTATTTTAACTCCAGATCAACACCAAATTTGGTCAGTGTAATCTAAAGCCCTTTGTGATGTTAAATTGCGAAAATCTTTAGTTTTTGTTGAAGGGTGTGTCTGTGGCAAATTTTTATGTTTCGCCATGAAAAAGGATATACATGTGCATTTCAATAAATTAGCATGTCGTGGAAAATTTCATTTATTTCAGTAATTCAACTCAAATTGTGAAACTTGTGTATTAAATAAATGCAACGCACACAGACTGAAGTAGTTTAGGTTTATTTAATTGTGATGATTTTGGCTCACATTTAACAAAAACCCACCAATTCTCAACAAATTAGAATATGGTGACATGCCAATCAGCTAATCAACTCAAAACACCTGCAAAGGTTTCTTGAGCCTTCAAAATGGTCTCTCAGTTTGGTTCACTAGGCTTCACAATCATGGGGAAGACTGCTGATCTGACAGTTGTCCAGAAAGTTGAGTGGAAGGAAAAAGCATGGAAGTAAAAGATGCACAACCAACCGAGAGAACCGCAGCCTTATGAGGATTGTCAAGCAAAATCGATTCAAGAATTTTTTTTATTGGTCTTATGAAGTATTTAATTTGCTGAAATTATGTGTTTCTGTTAAATGTGAGCCAAAATCATCACAATTAAAAGAACCTAAACTACTTCAGTCTGTGTGCGTTTAATTTATTTACTTTACTTACTTTTTAGTAATTTAGCAGACACTTTTATCCAAAGCAACTTACAAATAAGAAAAAGTAACTAAAACTATAAGTTCAAACTCTATAAATACTATATATACACACATTTAAGAAAATTAAGAAATTAAATAAAATGAAAAATGCATACAACAACATTTCAAAACTAAACATTTAAATGAAAACAAAAAATAAAAGCTAGAAACAAGTCAAAATATTAAAACAACAAAAGGTTTAATACACGTGTTTTACAATTTGGGTTGAATTACTGAAATAAATGAACTTTTCCACAACATTCTAATTTATTGAGATGCACCTGTATACACTCACCGGCCACTTTATTAGGTACACCTGTTCAATTGATTGGTAACACAAATTGATAATCAGCCAATCACATGGCAGCAACTCAATGCATTTAGGCATCTAGATGTGGTGAATACGACTAGTTGAAGTTCAAACCGAGCATCAGAATGAGGAAGAAATGGGATTTAAGTGACTTTGAACGTGGAATGGTTGTTGGTGCCAGACGGGCTGATCTGAGTATTTAAAAAACTGCTGATCTACTGGGATTTTCACGCACAACCATCTCTAGGGTTTACAGAGAATGGTCCGAAAAAGAGAAAATATCCAGTGAGCGGCAGTTGTGTGGACGAAAAAGCCTTGTTGATGTCAGAGGTAAGAGGAGAATGGGGAGACTGGTTAGAGATGATAGAAAGGCAACAGTAACTCAAATAACCACTCGTTACAACCAAGGTATGCAGAATATCATCTCTGAACACACAACACGTCAAACCCTGAAGCAGATGGTCTACAGCTGCAGAAGACCACACCGGGTGCCGCTCCTGTCAGCTAAGACCAGGAAAAGGAGGCTACAATTCGCACAGGCTCACCAAAATTGGACAATAGAAGATTGGAAAAACGTTGCCTGGTCTGATGAGTCTCGATTTCTGCTGCGACATTCAGATGGTAGGGTCAGAATTTGGTGTAATGAACACAAAACTGGTCAAAAAGTTGGGAATAATTGTTATTATTGTTATAAAAAAAATTCTAAAAACAAATTAAGTCTCATATAGTCACAAAGGCTGTATGAAGTTGATTAAAAATGAAGACCGTAATATTATGAAATAAATACAATTAATATTCATTATTAATAATCATTTATATTTATCCAGCAATGACATTACACAGATGAAAGTTAAGACATTTATGATGCTAAAAAAAACATATATAAAGAAATAATGTACTTTGAAATTTATATTTATAAAAATAATTCTGAAAATATTTTAACATGGTTTACACCATAATATTAAGCTACAAAAACCTTTTCAACATTGATAATAAGAACCATTATTAATCAATTATTTAATTTATTATTTAAGTCCTTTTCTGATTACAATTTTATTCAAAAACAATTATACACATTTCATCTGCTAACCTGCATTTTTGGCAGTGAGGTACATTATTTTTTTCTTCTTTTTACCAGATATTGTTCCACATAGGATTCCTAAAAAAGAAAAAGTGAAAGAGATCATGTAATGCTATATTTGTTCACTAGATAGCATTTCGTTTGTATTTTCTGTAGGCTTGTGGCACTATTATGAATGGACAAAATTGTATCTCATACAAAAGTGTACCATAGTTTTAACTTATTAATACTGCGAAAGCATAATACATTAAGTCCTTGAAAGAGCTTTAGAAATTTCAGAATATTTCTGTAATTTTGTTTAATTTCATGTTTTGGCACTGTGTTTAGGTGTATCACCTGCTCCATCCAGGTCTCTAGGAACAAATGCTTTCCTCTTTTCCTCCAGAAACTGACTGGGAATCAGCCCAGTACCTCCTTTCGTTAAATGGCATGCCTGTCAGTCAAAACAATATGGTCAGTGACATACAAAAACCGACCAATACACATGAGTGAGAAGAACAGGTAAGAAAAACCCCAGTAATCACACCTGCCACCAGTTTGGGTCTTCTCGGTTGACAATCTGCAGGATATCTCCCCTTTTGAAAGCAAGCCCCGCCTCTCTGCATGGAATTAAATTGTCATTGGCTGGATTGTAATCAAAATGTGGCTGCACATAAACCTGAGAAAAATAAAACAGGTGGGATTAATCCACAAAAGCACTCAGCATAATGAGTATATCCTATAATACATCTCCAATTATTTATCAATCAGCAAATGACTGTCAAAATATCACTATTTGAAAGTTTGAACTCGAGCTATTCACATTCCAGCGGGTATACAGTTATAATTTAATTCACATTCAAGCACTGTGGTGTCATTCATATGTACTCATCTCAAAAATACAATCTTTTTTTAACATTACTTGAAAGAAAAGAAAACCTAAACTTTACACACATAACTTTGTATTAGATTAAACGTCATGATATGACAAGTGTAGGGACTAAATGTCCATGGCAGATCTCCAGGTTCACCACAGATTGAAGAGGAGGGGATGATATAATATTTACATGCATTTAAATAAGAAGCCTTATTTTGTAAACAATTTTATACAAGGAAGTCTTTAGAATTGCGTGGAAAAACAGTATGTCCAGCTATAGACAGGCTCTAAAAGCTGCCAACACTGAGCATATCCGCAAATTCATGGATAATAACCAAAACAATTGAATGTTTTTATTTAGCACAGTGGCTATTAACAAATAAACAGATGTTACCAGATCTAAATATTCCCTCACAGTTTAATAGTAATGACTTTATGAATTTCTTCACTGATAAAATAGATAACATCAGAAATACAATAACAAATGTAGATTCTACAGCATCTAGTACTTCAGCTTCATTCATCCCACCCAAAGAAAAACTGCAGTGCTTTACAACTATAGGACAGGATGAGCTAAATAAACTTATCACTGCATCTAAACCAACAACATGTTTATTAGATCCTGTACCCAATAAATTATTGAAATAATTTTGACCTGTAGCAGAAGAACCGTTCCTCAATATTATTAACTCGTTATCTTTAGGCCACATCCTAAAACCATTCAAGCTGGTGGTTATTAAGCCTCTTATTAAGAAACCAAAACTAGATCCTTGTGAACTGGCAAATTACAGACCAATTTCAAATCTTCCGTTTATGTAAAACATTTTAGAAAAATTGTCTGCTCAATTGTGCTCCTCCTTGCAAAAAAGATATCTATGAAGAATTTCAGTCAGGTTTTAGGCCCCACCATAGCACAGAAACTGCACTTGTTAAAATTACAAATGACTTGCTTCTTGCGTCAAACAAAGTCTGCATCTCATTACTAGTTTTACTTGATCTTAGTGCTGCGTTCGACATTATAGATCATGACATATTCATAGATCGATTACAAAACTATACAGGTATTCAAGGGCAGGCTTTAAGATGGTTTAGATTCTACCTGTCCGATTGCTACCACATTGTTTATTTAAACTGGGAGGCATCTCAATTATCACCAGTAAAGTATAGAGTACCACAAGGATCTGTCCTAGGTCCTCTGCTATTTTCAATATACATGTTGCCCCTTGGTTATATTATTAGAAAATACGGGATAAGTTTCCATTGTTATGCTGATGATACTCAACTATATATCTCAACAAGACCAGATGAAACTTCTAAACTATCTAAGCTAACGGAGTGTGTTAAAAATGTAAAATATTGGATGACCAATCATTTTATCCTAGTAAATTCAGATAAGACAGAGATATTACTTATTGGACCAACACAGAATCTCTTGGATCACAATTTGCAACTCTACAGTCAAAAATCTGGGTGTTTTATTAGACAGCAACTTATCTTTTGAAAATCATATTTCCCATGTTACAAAAACAGCATTCTTCCATCTTAGAAACATTTCCAAGCTACGGAACATGTTAACTGTTTCTGATGCAGAAAAGCTAGTTCATGTATTCATGACCTCTAGACTGGACTATTGTAATACACTGCTAGGTGGTTGTCCTGCATCTTCAATAAACAAGCTACAGATAGTACAAAATGCTGCGGCTAGAGTCCTTACCTGGTCATGAAAATATTTGATCATATTACTCCAATTTTACAGTCTATGCACTGGCTACCTATTAAGTTTCGTATCGGTTACAAAATATTATTACTTACCTATAAGGCCCTAAATGGTTTAGCTCCAATGTACCTAACTAGTCTTATATCACGCTACAATCCAACCTGCTCCCTAAAGTCGCACAACTCTGGACTCTTGGTAGTACCTGGGATAGCAAAGTCCACTAAAGGAGGTAGAACTTTTTCCTATTTGGCTCCTAAACTCTGGAATGGCCTTCCTGATATTCAGGGTTCAGACACACTCTCTCTGTTTAAATCTAGATTAAAGACACATCTCTTTAGCCAAGCATTCATATAATGCATCTCACAATCTTGTACTGCAGTTATATCTGATCAAACACATTATTATGCTTTAGCTTGGGTTGAACAAATAATTTTTGCTTGGATGGAATGGAACAACAGCTATGCTAATTATGTCTCTATTCGTTTCTCTGTTTCTGCCACGAACTAGCAATTACACAAGCTTCAGTCAGAATACAACCCTTAAATTATCTGAGATGACCAAACACCTGAGAAGAGATGATGCCAAACCCTCAAAGGACCAACCCTCAGACAGTATACAGAATATAAATAATCAGAAAATAGATTGATTGAATCATTTTTGATTGATGAGTCATCTATAATCACAATATGAGCTGATAGAAGATTTTATTATTATGCATAACATTGAATTTTAAAGATGTTCTGTACTATTTTGTTTCTGTGTTTTGTAATTTGAAGAGTAATTAAAAATCACATTACTAGATACAAATGTAATATAGCACATACTTTTTTATCAGCATATCAGAATAATTTTAAAACTGAATCCTTTATTTGCATATTTAAATTATTAAATGTTTTAGTCTACAATTATTTTTTTAAATGTGTTTTTTCAAATTAATTGATTTTTGGACACTTACATTGAACTCAGTTAGCTTTTCAAAATAATCAGCTGTGCCAATTCTGACATGTGAAGACATAAACGTTTCACTATTGATTGTTTATATTAATGCCATTACAATATTGACATTAAAATAAAATATTAAATAAATATTCTTCTATAATAATCTTTTGTAATTGTATATTACCAGAATTCTGTGTGTGTGTGTGTGTGTGTGTGTGTGTGTGTGTGTGTGATGTGTGTGTGTGTCCATGTGTGTGTGTGTGTGTGTGTGTGGATGCAGTGTATTCAGGTATATTTGGAATTTGCATGCCATCTAAAAACCAGTTTTCCAAATTCAAGGCAGCGGGTGGATTGTCACATTGTGTGTGTAAACTTGGTTGTGTGTTCAGTGTGTGTTATTCTGTTTTTGCAAACATTTACATCCAGGATGCCTGCTTTTGAAATAAACTATCAGATTGTTGTTTTATGGATATTTTGATATTTTTGGGCTTCTAAAACATTACAAGATGCCACTGAGGGCTTCCAGAAGAGACTGAATAAAAATAAATGATAACAAAATGGATTTCCTGCAGAAAAACATATTTCCTTAAAGTAGGACCTTCTGAGAGGATTAAGATGGTGAAGTATCAGAATAGAAGGTGCCAAGAAATGAGCCAAGATGAGATATCAGATGAGACCACAACATTAAGATAGATAAGCCATATAGGTGAAAATGAGAGAGATGTACAAGATGTGAAGAGGATACGAGATAAGATGAGAGATATAAAGGTTTGAGCTAAGACAAGATGAAAGGTGAAGGTACAAGGTGAGAAGGTATAAGATGAAAAAGAGAAGATGAGAGATGAAGATGAGAGATGAAACAAGAAGGTATGAGATGAGATGAGAAAGTACTAGATGAAAAGAGAAGGTAAGAGATTATTTGAGAACGTGTGAGAAGAAAAAAGAACAAAAGGAACAGGATGAAATGAGAATGTGCAAGATGAGAAAAGAAGGTACGAGATGAGGAGATAAAACAGAAGAGAATGTGCAAGATGGGAAGAGAAGTTGTGAGATTAGACGAAAGGAAAAGGTACAACATAAGATGAGAAGAGAATGCATAAAATAAAATGAGAACAGAGGATATGAAATTAAATGAGGTGAGAAGAGAAGGTACGAGATGAGACAAGAACTTTGTATGAGATGAGAAGAGACAAGGAGAGAAGGTATGAGATTAAATTAAATGAGAATAGAAGGTATGAGATGAAAAGGTAAAAAACAAGATGAGACGATACAAGAAAATACTGCACCTGAAAATGGGGCTCCTGCAGGATTTTGGAGAGCTCTGCTGCGCTGTCATCTCGTACACTCAGTCCGCTGATGTCACCCAAAATCTCAGTCACAAGATCCACGTTATTCTCCTGCACTGCTTCCAACTTCACATCCTCCAAACGCTCATGAGCCTGATTACAAACATCTCATCAATCAATCCACGATTTGATATTTCTGACCGTGTCTGCTCCTCTGTTTGCATGACTTTGTGAAAGTGTCGTTAATGAGTGCTGTTCAAACACAATTTGAATATCCAATAAATTATTCATATAATTAAAGCTTAATCTGTCACAAATAAAATTAGTTTTTAGATTAACCTCATTAGCAATGCAAATCAGCTAGAATAAGGTCCAGGCGGCTGGGTGCGCTATACCTTGGCCAGCGAGCGGACGATAGGACTCTCCATGATGCCTTTGAGGAAGATGAGGTCAATGTCTTTAGACCCGGTGGTGGCAGGCAACTCACCCAAGTTATCCAACACCTGCTGCATAGCTGCACGCATACAGAGAGAGCAGTTACGACATGACACACACCTGCAACACGCCGAGTATTACACACCAGGGTCAGAGGATAGGGCAAAAGATTCACCTGCAGGATCAAACAAACTTCACATGACAATAACAGATGGCTGAAATATAACACCCCTCCACGGTACATCATCTGCTTATCGTACGCCTTTAGAATATATATTCTTTTGCCTTCAGTGTTCATTTGATCCACTCAGGTCATTTCCTGAGTGTAAACCAGTAGAGTGTGTGAAACACAAGTACAGGTACATCTAAAAAATGAAAATATGATTGAGAAAGTAAATTTTTTCTTGTAACTTCTTTCAAAAAGTGAAACTGTCATATATTTTAGATTAATTACATGTAAAGTAAAACACATCAAAAAAATCTTTTTTTTAATTTTGATGATTAGAGCTTACAGGTAATGAAAGTCAAAAATCAGTATCTAAAAATATTAGAATATTTACATTTGAGATTCAATAAATGACCATCCATACTGTATGAATTCTGGGTATCTCTTGTTCTTTGAAAACACAATAATAGGGGACACTGCTGACTTGGCAATGGTCCAGAAGATGATCATTGACCCTCCACAAAGAAGGTAAGTCACAGTGGGTCATTACTAAAAGGGGTGCTGTATCAAAGCATATTAACCTTTAACGCGTACGATCACACCGGTGTGATCAGTCTTAGCTGGTCCCAGAAGCGTACGATCACACTGGTGTGATTAGAATCATCAGTGCATCACGTCATCAACTGCCAAATTCAAATCTGCTTTTTTGGCGCTGAGCCAGATCGGACGCGCTGAGCGCTTGTCATATCACAACCATTCAGTGTTTTCAACCATATAATGCTTATTTTAGGCTTCAGACATTTAAACATGCATAAGTACAAGCAAAACCATACATTTATAGTTTGTAAAATACATGCTGATTTCTATGGAAACGGCAATAATGATCATTACAAATATAATCTGACGACATGTTTTATTGATATCATATACAGATTGTGTATGTAACTATAAAGTTT
This sequence comes from Gymnocypris eckloni scoliostomus, assembly GCA_027564155.1. Taxonomy (NCBI): domain Eukaryota; kingdom Metazoa; phylum Chordata; class Actinopteri; order Cypriniformes; family Cyprinidae; genus Gymnocypris; species Gymnocypris eckloni. Next base: position 10,617,496 of record CM050421.1, read on the forward strand.
ACTCTGCTCTTCTTCCAGTTTACCCGAGACTTACTTTAACGTGTTTCGAGAGGAGAGGATTAATTTACGTGTTGTTTATCCCACAGCTAGGATTCAGCGCAAACTAACATGGCGGCGCCCATCAGCCGGTATAGATCAACTAACACGGTCATTATAAAAGTGTTTAAACTACCAAATACATTTACTTGCACATATTTCAGAATCGGAATATCAGATATTTCATAATATAGTGAGCATGTTTGTGAATATTTTAAATAAAAAAGATAAATGAAATAAAAAAGTGATCCACATGTCATACAGAGCTATGTGGCTGCGTGCGTTGTGTCACATGACAAGCATGACGCGTCGCCATGGAAACAATAAGGGATACGTTCTAAAATAACGGTCGCCTAAAAAAACTCACGCTGGGGGCTCAGATAGAATATTTTAAACTCACGTGCGAAAGGGTTAAATGCAAAGTTGACTGAAAGGAATAAATTGGGAAGGAAAATGTGCACAAGGAACAGGGATGACCGCAAGCTTGAGAATACTGTCAAGCAAAGCCGATTCAAACACGTGGAAGAGCTTCACAAGGAGTGAACTGAAGCTGGAGTCAGTGCATCAAGAGTCACCACACTCAGACATCTTCAGGAAAAGGGCTCCCAAGCCACTCCTGAAACAGAAACATCGTCTGAAGCATCTTACCTGGGCTAAGGAGAAAAACAACTGGACTGTTGCCCAGTGGTCTAAAGTCCTCTTTTCAGATTAAAGTAAATGTTGCATTTCATTTGGAAATCAAGGTCCCAGAGTCTGGAGGAAGAGTGGAGAGGCACAGAATCCATGTTGCTTGAAGTCCAGTGTGAAGTTTCCACAGTCAGTGATGATTTGGGCTGCCATGTCATCTGCTGGTGTTGGTTCACTGTGTTTTCTGAAGTCCACAGTCACAGCCATCTACCAGGAAATGTTAGAACACTTCATGCTTCCTTCTGCTGACAAGCTTTATGGAGATGCTGATTTCATTTTCCAGCTGGACTTGGCACCTGCCCACACTGCCAAAGGTATCAAAAGCTGGTTCAATGACCATGGTGTTACTGTGCTTGATTGGCCAGCAAACTCGCCTGACCTGAACCCCATAGAGAATCTATGGGGTATTGTCAAGAGGAAAATGAGAGACACCAGACCGACAATGCAGATGACCTGAAGGCCGCAATCAAAGCAACCTGGGTTTCCATTACACTTCCATTATGGATTGCCTCCATGCCACGCCGCATTGATGCAGTAATTCATGTAAAAGGAGGCCCAACCAAGTATTGAGTGCATAGAAATGAACATACATTTCTGAAGCCTTTTCTTTTGATCTTATGTAATGTTCAAATTTTCTGAGACACTGAATTTTGGGTTTTCATTATCTGTAAGACATAATCTTCAAAATGTCAATAAATAAAGGCTTGAAGTATTTCACTCTGTGTATTGAATCTATATAATATATGGGTTTAACTTTTGAAATGAGTGACAAAAAATATTGACCTTTTTCATGATATTCTAGATAATTTTTTTAGATATACCAGTAGTATTCAGTTGTATGTGTGTAAATAGAAAGAGATGCCAAGTATATGACCAACATCATATATTATTATAATCAGCAAGGATAAAAAAGTAATAATAAAGAAAAAAGAAATGCATAGACTACAGGTCAAAAGATTGGGATTGTTAAGATTTTGATACAGTGAAAACAGTAATATTTTGAAATATAATTACGATTTAAAATAACTAGTCTGTTTAATATATTGTAAACTGTAATTTATTACAGTCATGGCAAATCTGAATGTTCAGCTTCACGACTTAAAACTAAATAACACTCATATGCCGATTTGCTCTGTATGAAACTTATTGTATTATTAGCAATGTTAAAAACAGTTTTTCTCCTTAATATTTTTTCGAAAATCTGTGATCCAGTAGGTAATTTTGAATCACTGTCTGTTGCCTCTTAGAGCATAAGAGACTTCTCTCAAAAACATAAAAAAGTCTTAATTATTCCAAACTTTTGACCACTAGTGTATATTTTTAAATACATTATAACATGATAAACAATCATTTCATTTAATTGTACATTTTATATTTAATTACATGTTTTTATTCAATGAATATGCTTTTGAAAAATATTTAAAAAATATTATTTACATTATTATATATATATATATTTATTGTTGCTGTTTTTTTTTTACTTTGTGTAGTCATATTGATGGCAAGACCACTCTCCTACACGGTCATTGAAAAATCTCCCTCCACATCTACACACACAACCATTTTGCAAGGCCAAGTGCTTAGTGAGTCACGTGACCACACAGATCATAGCCTGCAGTAGTGTAATCCATCTGTGACAGTAGAGCAGAACAGAGCATGAATGTGTGCTTACACACTTACTCTCCATCAGGAAACAGTAGGCGAGACCAACAGAACAATATTTAACATCAATTCAGTGGTTTAGTTCCTCTCTTAATTCAGGTCAGACTGTGTTGTAGTCAGCAAGTTCTGACATTGTGCCACTGTTTATTTTCTATTGCAAATATGTCACAGTGAGATACACCCTGGGGCCTACCTTATTTGGCTGAACAGAGTACATAATGGATTAACTGACATAGTAATAAACAATTAAAGAGGAAATGAAAACAAATGAAGTTTGTACTCTAATTAGCATATGACTAATTCGTTTTTTTTTTTTATAAACCGAATTAAAACAGCTTACAGATATGAGAGGATGTTTTTATTAAAGGGTGTGTGCGCGCACACATATTGTATGTTAACATCAAATACATGCTATCACGTGGGATGGCTTAACTCGCATGCAATTGGTCTGTGCGTTTCCACTACCACTACAGTAAAGACAAAAGCTGTGCCGGTTGAAATAGAAGCGCCCCGTCAGGTTTTAGATCATAACCTTATATTTTGGCTTTAGGTCCGGGTCCGTGTGGGACGGCTTTTGGGTCCGGACCCGGTCCGCCTGTTAGTGACCTATGGTTTAAGGGATTGTATGCAACACCCTTAAATCATTCCCTTAGGTAAGGGGAAATTACGCCTTAAGTCTCATACTTAAAGGAAAAACTTAAGGTGCTTTATGCAACCGGGCCCTGGTGTCCTTGTCATGCTGCGGGGTTTGTGAAGGAGGGGCAGTGTTCTGGAAGGAAGGGTCCAGGTAAGGGGCGGAGTCCGGCGGCTGCACGCGCTCCCCTCTGAGGTCCGGGGCGCGAGGGGCGGTGGCTTCTCCAGTGGCTTCATCTACCTCTTGGCCCACGGCACTTGACGGGACTGGTCGGCCCGGCATCCTGGCCCGACGGCCATATCACGGTTGCGGTTTAGTCTGGACCGCGGTCCGGCAGCTTATGTTTCTAGCGGCAAGGAAGTCCCTCCACGCTCCCTTCCTGGACCCGCAAGGACACCAGCGTGCATGCACCGGAAGAGACCAGTCTCCCGAGGAGAGGCGCGATCGGCATTTAAACAGTGGTGGTGATGAGGCTCCATTTGGTTCAGGTGTGCTTCATCACGTTTCAGCGCCCCTCCTCTCTCACACACCCACTCCCGTCGGGAGCCTGGTGAAGGGTGGCGAATAAGGGATGGGGTGGTGATGATAAGGGGGGAGGCACCCGACTCGACTCATATATATATATTAATGCTGTCAAAGTTAACGCGTTAATAACATGTTAACGAAAATTTATTTTAACGGGCACAATTATTTTTTACGTGCGATTAACGCAGTGCGTATTTTCAGTTTGAACCGTGTCCCAACCAATAGTTGGAGAAATGGAGATGCACAGTGTTGCCAACTTAGCAACATTGCAGACGCCTTTAGGAACTTTTTTCCCTTCAAAAAAGTGCCTAATTATTTAGCTTCGCGAGCGCGAGGTCTTGTCCCAGCGTGCACACACACGCCTCTCTCTCTCTGTGTGCATCTAATCTATTCAGCCACGCGGCAGGCAGCTGAGGAGTAGCACGTTTACTTAAACAGATATTATGTTGCTTGCTTCTCCAATTTTACATGCAAGTATAGCCGAAATTACAGCACAGCTATTGCCATTATCTTATGTGTGTTTGATTTTATCAGATGACGGCTCCGCGATTATCAGGATCTTTGTGCAGTTTAACATCTTGGAAGGGAGAGCTGGTTATGTAGTCTTAAAGGGTCGCGTTTCAGTCATTATTTCATATTCATTCCGTTGTCTGACAACAGAAACAGTAAAATATATAAATGAAAACAGTTTTATTGAGGATTTAGCTGCATCAAAATACAGTATGTAGGCTATGTACATTTTGCATGTTCAGAAGAAGAGCTGCCCAGTCCTGCAAAAAATGTAAACCGGTTTGTGTAAGTAAATTACTCGGTGCAAAGAAAGAGAAATAATGGGAACCTAGTATTTATTTTTTATGTGTCTAATAGCATGAAGAAGTTCTTTGAAAAACATCTATAACCTTTGAAACATGTCTAGTGTGTTGACTATGATTTCAATAATAATAAACATACATTTCCATAAAGCATCCATATTTGTCCATGCCCATGTTGATTAGAGATTAAAAACTTGAAAAGTATTAATTTAAATATTTAATATAATATATATATATATATATATATATATATATATATATATATATATATATAATATATTCTGATATATATATATATATATATCAGAAGTTATATTGAACTTTAACATTTTCCGTCATTTTGATGGACAGGGTCGTAAGAATTGTGTCATAATCTATTATTTCAATTTCATACTTTAGTTATAATAATACATTTAATTGATTCTATTTTTGTTTGTATTATTTATTTATGATGAGAACAGATAACACCACAGTGACAGCTGAGGCCACTATAAACAATAAAACATGCTAGTGCTGGGTAAAAATTTTTAACAAAAACAGTTTATTCGATTTTAAAATAGATGTTCTCGTTTTATGCCTCCTTTATGACCAATATCATTAAATCCCAATCGATGCTGTTTTCAGTTGATGAATGAACAGTAGGCCTACAGATGCACCATATATCCAATAAATCGCATTGTTACTTTTGATATGAAACAAAGTCTCAGATTTCAAATTCTGTAAATTCTATTAGGAAATTCAAGCAATAAATATCGTTTTAGCGCTCTATAATGTACTCTGATAGATCGCTGTAGCTTAAACTGGGTACTCGCCTCAAATGCATAGCAAAAAACTCGTAACACTATTACTTTTGTAATCTGGAGCTGTGGGTCCCGCGCTCCGCTGCCTCGCTGGAGCACACTCGCCACCAACTGGACAGGGATGGTAATTACAGTTGTAAATTACAATATCAAATCAAATCAAATCACTTTTATTGTCACATCACCACAGCACAAGTGCCTTGGTGAGTGAAATTCTTAGCGTGCTCCAGACAGTGAAGAAAAACAACAGACAATTTACCTATGGACAGATGTGCAAAAAACTGCACTGGAGCATTTACAGTGCTCCAGACAGTGCAAAAAACAACAACAGCAATTTACATATGGACAGAAAAAAAAACAACAGCAACATATGGACAGTACATATTTACAGACTGTACAGAAGACAATGTGCAAAATACACATACATATACTCAGTACACATAGTGTACTATAAAGACATATAATTATCAACGACACATTATACACGTATGGGCACATCTGCATTATGTACAGTATCTATACATAATGTAGTCTATGGATAGTAATAATGAACAGATGTGAGGTGCAACAATTATAAATTAACAGCAGATGGTTGGTTGAGCAGCAGATAGATGTGCAAAGGTGCAACAGATTATGCATATGCAGTGTCGTGGACCCGAATAGATCACTCTCAGTGTAATCTGTCAAAATGACAAACGGCCTTCATATTTTTCCATCACTGCTAAGAAAATTCGGTAAATGACGTAACATTTGCGGTTAACACAACCTCTGATATATATATATATAGAAAAAAATATTTCAAATAAGTCAGATTCTCAGACTGTGGCCCATGAAGGATTGGCTGATAAAAAAATATATTTACATTTTGAAAGATAATCAGAAATAAAGACTTAAATATAAATATTAAAAAAGTACGGACTATAATTCATAATATTCAAAAATTGACTGATTTAGGTTCATTAACTGGCAATTTAGTTATTCGGTAAAAAAGGGGAAAAAAACATCAGTCCATCAAATACTGGAACATTAAATGTGCAGGTAACTAATTTGAGGTAGCAGTAGTTTCCCTTGGATTTAGAGTGTTCTTTTGTCTGTGATTTTTGTTTAATTGTTGAAGTATTCCACCACCTAAAATATATCTGTTCACTTATTAGACAACGAATTCATGTTGTAGTGTTGATTGGATCATGTGTGTAACTTATACATAACATTTTTCTCTCAAGTTCTGCAAGAGATCCTCTCTCACGCTCAAACTCTGCATGGATTTCCATTAATACAATATATGAATGGAACAAATATGCAACACGTCTGTCAAACCATTGCTACAAGCGACGTTCTCTACTCTGGTCGGCACACTTTGGCTCAACCTGGCAACCCACTAATGTTCTCTTTTGGTTTTGTTTAAAGTATTTCACACCCCTCCTCTAAAAGCCATGAAATGCTATTCATATTTGAACATATAATTACAGAGGATATAAAATAATAATAATAATCTAACCTCCAGAAGTGTCTGCGCTTTCAACAAGTTCAGATGCCCCCTCCCCAGTTTCTCCAATGCCCCCGGCATCCGAGTCAGAACCTGCTCCGTTTGAGAACGTTACGCCCACAGTGAGAATCATTCCTGCTGTCAAATCTGACCTCTGCTCTACTGAACCGCAAGAAAAATGCTGACTTGTCAATGAAAGCAAAGAAACTGATAGAATAAAACCCTAGAGAGAAACAACTCTTTACTCTGACTCAGGATTTAGAAGAGTGGAATAAGAAAGATGGAATAAGAAAGACAGAAAAAGAAGACGAGAGACATCCAGACAAAGAAAGGAGAGAAAGTATTCAGACGCCGGCCAAACACAGATGTGGAGACACGCATACACTAACATACACAGATCCTCTACTAGCGCTTCACTTAAAAACACACATACAGCCCTCCCTCTAAACATCTAATTCCACAATCCCCTCCTGCTGCTTCAGACTCCACCCCCTCACATCAGAGACAGCCCATCGCCCAGTTAAGCCCCCCACTGGATCTTACATAAGTGTCCTTATATAAGCTCTCAAACCAGGGGACTGAGGGGCCAACCTGAGATTCAGGCACATGCAGAAGGGGGGGCTTTGGGGGCTCGAGCCCCTGCCCTTTTTCAAAATTATTCAAAAGTGCCCCTCTCAGTCAAATAGCAACAATAAAACAAAATCCATTTGAATTCTGATTAATATGACAATTTGTACAAAAAGTAACAAATTGCTCAAAAGTCAGAAAAGTCCTGTTTATTTTTACATATCTGTCAATCTGAGGCGTAGCTGCGTGCATTTTCAGTTGAAAATGTAATGGGGCCAATGTGCTTAGTTGTGGAGTGATCTGGATTTGCAATTTGTCTAATTTTATAAATCAAATTGCATTCCTGGGAAAATGTATACTAAATTACTACAAAAGCACTGCACAAAACCGTGGAGCGCCAAACGTCACAATAATAGTCATCAATAGGCTATTCAATTCACTTATATTTATGTGTGATATACACCGTTTACTATTTGATGAAACTATCATAGTTATTTAGGCCCAAGTGCCACCTACAGGCCTATTATGTGAAGTGTAGGCTGGCGAAATGGAGACGTAAAATGACTTTATTATATTACCCTTTTTGATAATTATGCAACAAGTGTCTTATGCTCATCAATCCTGCATTTATTTGATCAAAAATAAAGAAAAGATTGTAGCCTAATATTGTGAAATAGTATTTCAATTTAAAAGAACGTTTTTCTATTTTAATATACATTTATACTATTTTAATAAAATATTATTTATTTCTGTGATTCAAAGCTGAATTTTCAGCATCATTACTCCATTCTTCAATGCATGATCCTTCAGAAATCATTCTAATATGCTGATTTATTATCAATGTTGGAAACAGTTGTGCTGCTTAATTTTATTTTATTTTATTTATTTATTTATTGAAAACTGTGATTTTTGGGGTTCATTGATACATAAAAAGTTAAAAAGAACAGCATTTATTCAAAATAGAGATGTTTTCCAACAATATAAATCTGTACTATCACTGTTTCTCTCAATTAAACAAATCCTTGCTGAATAAAAACTAATTTCTTAAAACAAAAAAAATGACTGACCTCAAGATTTTTAACGGTAGTGCATTGTTACAAAAGTTATATTTTAAATAAATGCTGTTCTTATTGAACTTTTCATTCCTCAAAGAAACCTGAAAAAAGTATCATAGGTTTTCAAAATTGCTAATAAATCAACATTGCATAAAATCAATTAAGTAAATAAAGTCAATTAATAAAGTATACAACAATTTTGATCAAATAAATGTAGGCTTGATGACTATAAGTGACTTCTTGCAAAAATAGTAATGTATCCAATCTTTTGACCAATATACCCCCCCAACTCATATTGCCCCTTTTTTACATTTGAGCCCCTGCCCCTGAGGAACTCTCTGCACGAACTCTCTTGCTGAGATTCATCCACCCTCATTCAACATGTCTCCCGCTGATTTGTCTGCAAGTCTCACTCTCTTTGTCCCAGTCCTGCTCATAAACATAACGTTTGGTGTCTTTCAAATAGCTTTTGAAAGAAATCTCTTATGCACACCTATGCTTCATTTATTTGTTTAAATATTACAGAGATAACAGCAATAGCATCTTGCTAAAATAACTAAATTATAATGAACAAATAAATGAATCATATTTATTTATATCAAACAAACAAATATTAATTTCTTTAAAAACAATAAAATAAAATAAACCTTACTGACCCCAAACTTTTGAATGGTAATGTACATATTTATACATTTCTGATAAAGACATGTATATTTATATAAGCTTTGAAAATACGTTTTGTAATTGTAAGATAAGAAATTATTGTATAAGGTTGGTTTTGTTCTCTTGTGCACAAAAAGTATTCTCAAAGCTTCATAAAATTACAGTTGAACCACTGATGTCACATGGACTATTTTAACAGTCCTTACTACCTTCCTTGGCCTTGAAAATGGTAGTTCTGTTGCTGTCTACGAAGGGTCAGAAAGCACTCGGATTTGCGAATGATGAGCGAAGGTCTTACAGGCTTGGAATGACATGAGGGTAAATAATGATAATATTTAAATTTTTGGGTGAAATAAAACTGGACATTCAGTTCTTAAATTATGAAAAACTAAAATTAATAAAACAAATACAAACAATTATAATTGAGAAGTAATACATAAGAACAAATAAAAAAATAGACTAAACATTAATAACAATAATAATAATAAAGCATTTTTATGTGGGGGAGGGGAAAAGTAATGTATGAAAAATCATGTTTCATCATGTTTAAATGTATACAACTATATTCAAAATATATAGCATAGAATGGCCAAACTGACAATTTGGAAAAAGACATATTCAGAAGTAATAGTCAAGGCTCATTCCAATGGGTGGTCAAAAATAAAAATGTCTCTGTTTAATACTGATACAATAACCTAGTCTGGTCTCAGGTCAGTTAGTAGAGGCATCCAGCAATGATAGTCATTCTCTTGCACAGCTGTGCTGAATACGATCTGTCCCTAATCCAGCACCCCTCCCCCACACGTCGGATTTTAATATCAATACAACCGTGGTGGTGGATTACAGAATCCATTATGTGCTTGTTGGAGCAAGGCTGAAAATGTATATCTTCGCATCAGGTGTGTAAAGGACTCATTGAAGAGGCGGGGAAAAAAGAGGTGATGAATCATGCCTAAGGGTGAGATACTTTCAGTAAAGGTCCATATGTTTACTAGACATGTGCTTTAAATGATGCATTAAGGAGGAAAGTGCATGGATTTAGCTTAATTAGCCAGTTAAACAAATAGTTATTTTGGTTAATTTAGCACTCCTTTTCAAACATAAATATGATAAAATTATTCCAAAGGAGTAAATCAGGAGACACTGAGTTAACAAATTACCTCTGACAGTCTTATCATTAACACAGTATTAATATTAAATATATTTTAGTAGGCTTATGCATGGAGAGAGACTATGAGGACTTATCTGACCGACAAATAATGGAGTTACAATACATTTGTAAACCTTCCCAAATAAGCAATATTTGATATTTATGATTATTATAGTAAAATAAAAACCTAAAACATATATATTATATATATCAAAAGTAGATGTCACAAACAGAGTCGGGAACAACAGGTAAGTGATACAACAGGATGGTTTATTGACTGGTAATGAAGATCGTGTGGAGAGAAAGGCAGGTGTGTATCTTGACCCATTGCACAATTCTTAGTCTTAGCTGGGAACTGAAGTGAGTCTCTTTCACAGGATCGATGGAGATCGGGAACCAAAGATGACTGAATATTTCGCAGGAGAAACGCTGGAGACAAATAGGTAAGTATACACAGGGTAGTGCATATAGGGTCTAGTTACTGTTCGGGATCATGAACGGTGGACCGATGAGTGTCTGAGTGAAGCGTGTATTTAAGGGAGTGCTGATGAATGACTGCATGTGATCAGAAGTCAGGTGATTGTGATCTGGTGATTTCTGTGGCTGTTGGCTGCAGTGACTGTGACTCCATGACACTACCCCTCCTCCAGGGGCGGCTCCAGACGCATTCATGCGGCGATGGGGGCGACCACGGCCTCTAGACGATTAGGGTGGACACGATGAAATTCCTCCAGTAACATGGAATCGAGGATGTCGCTCCAGACCACCCAGGATCGCTCCTCTGGACCACAGCCCTCCCAATCGACTAGATATTCAAGCCGGCCACCCCGTCACTACGAGTCCATGATGTCTCGGACCTGATATACGGATGGCTGGTCCAGGATCTCTGGAGGAGGCTCGTGGGGATCTGGAGTGGAAGGGGAGCAACGAAATCGATACCTGGTGGTGGTAATTGGAGCTGGTAGGTAACCTCATTTATCTGCCTCTGGATCATGAATGGACCAATGTAGCGGGGACTCCCGGTTGGATAACCATACCCAGTCTCCTGGATGGTAATTGGTAGTTGGGGCACGCAGAGTATCCGCAAAGCTCGTACGTCTCTGCACTACCCGTTGGAGGTGGACGTGAGCTGAGTCCCACACTCTCTCGCTCGCTTGGAACCAGTAGTCTACAGCTGGAACTTCCAAAGGCTCTCCCATCCTCGGGAAGAGGGGGGTTGGAAACAGTATGCACTGAAAGGGCATGAGGCCGGCGGTGTTCTGTCAGAGGGAGTTCTGTGCATACTCGGCCCACAGGAGGAAACGGCTCCAGCTGTACTGATCTTCTTGGGAGTATGCCCGGAGGTAACGTCCAAGTTCCTGGTTCTTCTGCTCAGCCTGGCCATTCGTCTGAGGATGGTAACCAGAGGACAAGCTCACCGTGACTTCTATCAGGCGGAAGGCTTTTCACACATGGGACATCGATCGGAGACTATATCTTCTGGTACCCCGAAGTTCCTGAAGATATGATGGAACAGCTGTTCAGCTGTCTCAAGGGACATACTGGGCCACCAGTACAGAGCTTAAAGGAGCGAGAGGGTACGTTGGCTACCTGGAAGTCCAGAGCCCGGTATACTATGAACTGAGCCCATAAGGGATTGCCGTTGGGATGAATGTTTACCCTTCTGGGCCTCCCAGCGGAGCGGGTTCAGTTATAGTGGTGGTTCTAATGTCTTCATCGATGTTCCAGACAATGGGACTCACGATAAGGGCTGGAGGGAGGATCAGCTCGGGATCTGTAGGGGCATCGAGAGAGTGTAGATGAGACCGAGCGTCAGCCTTCCAATTGCGGTTTCCAGGACAGTAGGTAAAGGTGAAATCAAACCGGGCAAAAACAGAGCCCAGCGGGCTTGTCGAGGGTTGAGCCTCACAGAGGTACTGGAGATTCTTGTGATCTGTGATGACAGTGAAGGGATGGTTAGCTACCTCCAGCCAATGCCGCCACACTCAGGGCGAGCTTGATGACCAACAGGTCCCTATTCCCGATATGTAATTCTGTTCCACTGGGGTTAGTGTCTTTGAATAGTATACGGAAGGCTGGAGGCGTGGCAAATCACAGGAATCTCTGAAGCTCCTTTACTGACTGGGGAATTGGCCACTCCATGATGGCAGTTACCTTCCCTTGGTCCATCTGGATTCCCTCCTGACCGATGATGTAGCGGAGGAACTGCACAATGGGGCGATGGAACTCTCCTTTCTCCAGCTTGAGGTAGTACTGACGGAGCTTCTGGACAACCTGATCAATGTGGTGGCTATGGTTGGCCAGGTTCCAGAAGTATATGAGGATATCATCGATGTAAATTATCAAAGTTGTGGAGGAACTCCCAGAACACCTCATTCATAAATTCCTGGAAGACGAGAGGGGCGTTGGCAAGGCCATACGGCACCACAAGGTATTCATAGTGGCCGGAAGGAGTAATGAAGGCCGTCTTCCATTCATTGCCCTCCCGGATACGAACAAGGTTGTACGAGCTTCGCAGGTTTAGCTTGGAGAAGATGCATGCCCCACGTAGTTCCTTGAGAACAGCTGGGACCAAGGGAAGTGGATAGGGAAGCTTGATCATCTGGGAATTTAGACCTCTGTAATCAATACAGGACCACAAGCCCCCGTCCTTCTTACCCACGAAGAAGAAACTGGAGGCCGCTGGTGAGCTGGATGGCCGGATGTATCCTTGATGAAGAGCCTCCTTGATATATTCCTCCATAGCCTTGTGCTCTGGGATGGACAGCGGATACACTCTACCCTTGGGGAGTTTATATCCAGGCAGTAAGTCGATGGTGCAGTCCCATGGCCGATGGGGTGGTAATTGGGTGGCTGCCTGCTTGCTGAAGACATCCTGGAATGCCCTATAATCAGATGGGACAGAGGGAGTTATGCTGGACTCGGGACTCTCAACCCACGTGGAGGTGACCTGGACAGCGGGTGACTTGAGAGGTGGACGTGGAAGTTCATTGAGACCGTGTTAATGACAAAATTCACTCCAGCGAAGAACCTCACAGGAGTCCCATCTGATCTGTGGAGAATGGAGGATGAGCCAGGGGCATCCCAGGATGATATCCACCGTGGGTCCCTCCAGTACCAGAAATGTGATGATCTCTTCATGCAAGTTGCCGATCTTGAGTTTCAACGGGGGTGACTCAAACTTCACATACCACGTTCTTGCGGCTTTCCTTGGATGGTCTCGACTCTGAGCTCCTGGGCATGCCGTCGGCGGGGCAGATGTAGATGACTTGGGAAACTTCATTTCGAAAGACCTCCTGAGGAGCCAGAGTCGACAAGGCGGGAGGCTGTAACAGAACATGCTGGAGTGAATAGTTGCACTAAAAGCATGGAAAGCGTCGAAATTACTGGGTCTAACTAGAGGGCACTCCCTGCTGGACGTGGGGTTCTGATGGGACAGGATCCGATGTAATGATCGACAGCGGCACAATAGAGGCAGAGTCCAGCCGCCAGTCAGCGGGCAAGTTCGGTACTTGCGAGACGGGCGGTGTCCACTTGCATGGGCTCTGGTACTGGGGAACCAGAGGCGGGTGAGACAGACTGGTGAGCGTATTCAGTGGTGTGTCAGGCTGACAAGCACTGGGAGATTCGATTGGCTTTTGCATAAAGCTCTCCAATCCAACGGAATCGTCACATATCGCCATCTGAGCACGGATACCAGAATCCAATTCTTGATGGTAAGCACTGAGAAGGCCACCTCATTCCGACCACTAGTTGCCGCCAAAGTAAGGAACTGCCGAGTGTACTCGTTAGTGGAAGAAGTGCCTTGGCGCAGGCACAGTAGCTGTTCCGATACGGAGAGCGCTAAGCCAAACACCTCCTTGAAATGGTTAGTGAACGCTTCATAGGAGTCAATTATGACACTGTTAGCGTTCCATATTGCTCTTGCCCATGATAACGCTCGACCCGATAGGAGAGATATTAAAAAGGGTACCTTGGAGCGCTTGGTTGTAAACTTCTGCAGCTGCATCTCAATGTACAATGCCAATTGGAGGAGGAAGCCGCCACACTCAGCCGAATCACCCACATAGGCAGCCGGCATAGCCATGGGACTGGCAGAGGCAGATTGAGGAAGTGGAGCTGGCATGAGCGATGCCCGAAGAGTGTTGACCAGCTCCTCCAAGATGTCAGACAGTGGCGAAGGCCGTAGATCCATGGGAGTGTTGGTCTGGTCTTCTGTCACAAACAGAGACAGGAAAAACAGGTAAGTGATACAACAGTATGGTTTATTGACTGGTAATGCAGATCGCGTGGAGAGAAAGGCAAGGTGAGTATCTTGGCGCTTTGCACAATTCTTAGAGTCTTAGCTGGTAACTGAAGTGAGTCTCTTTCACAGGATCGATGGAGATCAGGAACCAGAGATGACTGGATACTTTGCAGGAGGATCGCAGGAGAAATGCTGGAGACAAATAGGTAAGCATACACAGGGTAATGCACGTAGATTCTGGTGACTGTTCGGGGTAGTGAACAGGTAGACCGGACGATGAGTGTCTGAGTGAAGTGTTTATTTAAGGGAGTCCTGATGAATGACTGCAGGTGTGGGCAATCAGATGTCAGGTGATTGTGATCTGGTAATTGCTGTGGCTGTTGGCTTCGGTGACTGTGACTTACTGACAGTAGACAATTAATGTATTTTATTTCAAGTAGTTTTCAATGAAACATTTCTCATTTCCATTTAGCTTAACTTGACATTAAAATATAAACATAAACAAAAATCTATATAGACATAAAAAAAGATTAAAAAAAAAATTTTAAATGTTTTTGCACTAAAATTAGAATGAAAACAAATACTATAAAAATCACATTAATTCAAATAAATACAATTATAAAATCAAATTAATAACAATTATAGTAGTATCTCGATACTAAACACTTCTGATATTACAATTTGACCCTTTAAAATGTCAGTCATTTGCATGTCTGCAACTTCTAATAAATATACTATCAATTATTATGCACAATATTCAAACAATTAAAAACTTGAATAGGCTGAGAAATAAAACGGTTTTACATAATTTTAAATCTTATTTATCTCTATAATTTTATGTGTGTTTACATCTCTCAGATCCCTACAACTATTTATATAGGTAACCTGATTTACTAACGACATGTTATTTTACAGCAGTTTAACAACTCTCTTACAAACTAGACTCTTATAGAAAGTTGTAGGCCAGATAAGTGCACTCAATCTCTCTCCTGCTCACTTCACCATCTCTACCTGTGATCATGGCTGCCGATCAATGAGATTCCAACTGTGAACGTGAAGACAATGTCACACTCACTAATACAGTTCATATCCTTTCAAGTAACATTGGATAGATGAACACATACATGCTCCTTTGATCACAATCACACACAACTCACTTGTGGCCGATGATGTTCCCACTCCCTCCCGATCTGCTACAAACTTCTCATCCACTGCTCCAGCCAAGTGCCAAATCTATAGATAGAGAAGGACCATTTAACACTGCTCGAGCAAACACACAGTTCTCCTCTTGGGCCGGGATGGAGACTGTCACAGCCCTGATCCTGACACAGTGGGTCTTTGTGTGAACTGTCATTTGAGGTCAGGAGGCAGTTGGCTGGTTTGTTGTGTTAAGCAAAATCCACACCACTTCTGCTCCATTCATCTCTTCAAAAAAAAAAACTTTATAAAAGCAATACATGATGTTTTATTAGCATTATACTTGCCAATATTTGACAATGATGACATTCATATTGCTTGAATATGACACGCATAAACCTTTTGAAGTCATTTTAAGTGGATAAAAAAAATGTTAATCAAAGTTGTCCTAAGACAAAAACACATTTTGGTTTTAGGACAACTTTAATGAAAGGTTTTGATCCATTTTAAATGTTGACTAGTGTATGACAGGTGTAAACAACCATGAAATGTATTTCTTAAAGAAATAGTAGTTCAACCAAAAATGAAAGTTTGCTGAAAATGTACTATGGATGTAGGCATAAATGTTTGTTGTCTGAATCAGGAGAGGAATATGCAGAGATTGAGCACCATTTACAAGTAAAAACAGTCCAAAACAATTGTAAAGAAATTTAGTTAGATATTGATGCGAGAGGACACCAGAGGATGGACTTATTATGGATTATAGAACCATATTTTGGCCAGAAGGGACTATTTGAGGATAAAGTTTCCCTTCACAAGATGTTAATTGATGGACTGGAGTCTTGTGGATTATTATGATGTTTTGATCAGCTTTTTGGACTCACATTCTGAAGGCACCTATTCACTGCAAAGGATCCATTGGTGAGCAAGACATGTCATGCTAAAATATCAACAAATCTGTTCAGATGAAGAAATAAGTTCACCTACATCTTGCATAGACTCAGGATGAGTACATTTTCTGCAAATTTTCATTTTTGGGTGAACTATTCCTTTAACAGTCTCTTTACAGGAAAGAGGAGTTGGACAAATGGGACATCCAGACAAGTCAGAAGACAAAGAGCATTCAAAAGGCATTTTCATTTCAAATGAAAATGCTGGAGAGAATGCCATACATATTACATGACAGATAAAAATAGGTGCTGAACATACATGTTGATAAAAGCTGGATTCTCGAGGGACTGTGTAATTCTGCAAGCTTCAGTAAATCTCTGTACATTACTGACCCTTTCTTTACATTAACATGTTACTATAAAAACGTCAAAGTTATGCAAGCTTTTAAAGAAATAACATATCCTGGAAATATTCTGAGCATTAAATAAAGACAATCATAAAACAGGTAACAAAAGATTTGATAATTTCAGAGTTTTCTAAAATAACAAAGATATGCATCCATTAACATTCTATTACGAATGTCTCTCTAGTCTGTCTGGTCTCATAAACAGCCCAATGTCCTTCCCACAGCCTGTGCTACTCAAGCTGACATCTCAAGAAATGCTTGATAATTAGTGAACTTACACTCATACTCGTCTCTCAACAAAGGTACGACAGCACATCCCCTGCAAACCCCTCGCATGAAAATGTAGGTCAGTTTGCATGATGAAGTGCCCTTCAAATAAGAGGATTGCACTGATTGTGCCAAGTGTTATAGCAAAACAAATAATGAGAAGCAACAACAACAACAATTCTCATCATGTTAAGTATAAGATTGTTCTTTTAAAAAGGAACAATATCATTTTATTTGTGTTATTTATGCTTTATATTTTTGGCCAATTTTTACTCGGGTTGAGGGCAAAGTTTAAGTAAAAAAAACTGAACAGCATTCCAAGTAAAGAATTGTGAGGGAGATAAAAACTCAGATTTGTTGAAGAGTTATAAAAATATTAATAATGAAGCAAATGTCAAATGTTTTAATTGTACTTGTTGGCAGATTTGACACAACCAGTCAAAAGTTTTTGAAGATTTCTTATGTTTTTTTAAAGAAGTTTCTTCTGCTCACCAAGCCTGCATTTATTTGATCCAAAATACAGGAAAAACAGTAAAATTTTGAAATATTTTTATAATTTAAAATATTTTATATTTAAATATATTTCAAAATGTAATTTATTCCTGTGATTGCAAAGTTGAATTTTTAGTATTACTCCAGTCATATGATCCTTCGGAAATTATTCTAATATTCTGATTTGCTGCTCCAACTCATGCGTTATTAGGATGTTGAAAACAGCCGAGTTGAATTTCTTCAGGTTTCTTTGATGAATAGAAAGTTCAGAAGAACAGCATTTATCTGAAATAGAAATCTTTAGTAACATCAATGTCTTAATCATCACTTTTGGTCAATTTAAAAAAGCATCCTTGCAAAATAAAAAGTTAATTTATATTATTTATTTCCCCCAAAAAAATTAATTATACTGACTCCAAGCTTTTAGTGTATAATGTTACAATAGTTTTTTTATTTAAGATAAATGCTGATCTTTGGATCTTTCTATTCATTAAAGAATCCTGAAAAAATTGTTTTAACTTTTAAATATTGATGATGCTAATAATAATAATCAAATTTTTATTGAACAAAAAAATCTGCATATTAGACTGATTTCTGAAGGATCATGTGACATTGAACATTGGAGTAATGATTCTAAAAATGTAGCTTTATCACAGCCTAAAATAAATTCAATTTTTAAAATATATTCAAATAGAAAGCGGGGTTTTTTAAAATAGTAAAAATATTTCACATTATTACTGCTATTGCTGTGTTTTGGATCAAATAAATTCAGGCTTGGTGAGCAGAATAGAATTCTTTAAAAATATTACTTTTCAAATTTTTTTTTTCATTTTTAGATAAAACCTGTAAAAAGGGACATTTTTGTAGAAGTAGGAGTTAATATATAAATTGATCAACACTGAGGCTTTGACATCATTTATGTAGCAAAAATAAAATGCCAAAAAATGTTGCTATGAGCAATAAAGACAATTAATTGACAAGACAAAATAAGTTAAATGTAATTGTATTAAAATGTATGAATTCACCTAATACATTGTATGTTAAGAGTGGAAATAATGAATAAAAAATGTGGAGGGGTGAAAATAATTGCTTTAAAATGTCCTGACATATTTTGCGTAATGACGCCACTTGGATTCCCCGTTTACTTCTCAGTAAATGTTTACACGGGCAGATGTTCGGGGTTCGAGAGGGAGTAGGACATTACACAATTATGAATTAAACGAGTTATCAGACAGCAATAGTTGGCCATTATTTCACAGTAGAAGGGCCGAAAGAATCCACCATGTCGTCTTTCTACAGAAAACAAATTCTCGTTTTACATAGTCAGAAAAGGAGACAATCGCAGCTGTGTTCGATTAAGATGTATTTATGAAGTTGCATGGCATAGTAGCCTAACGTTACCATGTTTTCATTTCCACGGGACATGTTTTCGAGCTCGCTCCATCAAAACTGCAGCGCGGGACGTTCAGTCAATGAATGATAGGAGCCGATGAGCAAAAACAGATCACTATTGGCAGAACGAGGCAAACAAATTCTATTCTGGCAAAATATCATCTATAATATGTATTAACAAACTCTATCTCTTGCACATGTTTTCACACACGCGGCCATTTTTGTTATTTATTCAAAGCACAAAGCAGATAACTGTTAACCTGTTTCACCTGAACCATCACTGGACAGACACTAAAGTCACTGTTCCACATCAGCACGCACAACTCACGCACGCTAAAGAGGACAGCAGGGGCGAGAAGCACCCGGCTGCAGCCTGCAGATCGAGGCGGGGCTGCACCTGGGGCGGGGCTGCACGTGCAGCCCCGCCCACGATGCTTCTCATTGGTTAGTGGCAAAGTAATGACGTAGATCAGGGCGGGGCTGCACCTGGGGCGGGGCTGCACGTCTCGTCCCGCCTACAACTGTTCTCATTGGTTAGTGGCGTCAATTACGTCGATTCTAGCGGTTTTTCATTTACGCTGTTCTTCGCTGCATGGTGAGTACAGGCAAGCTACGTCTCTTGTCTAATTTGTTTAATTACTATTTTTAATTCTAAAGTGCCGTTTAGTGTGTTGTTAAAAGGAAATGTGAAGTAGTTTCAAAATAAAATCGCATAACTTTACTCACTCAACCATGTCACGCAAGGTGTGAAGGTCTGCTTTTAAATAACCAGGGCTGCGTTTCCCAAAAGCATCGTAGGCCTAATGCCGCCTTCACGTTCTATCGGACATTAAATAATTCCCACTATTGAAGTTGTGATTACGAGCTCGTCGCATTAAAATGTCGAAATGGGAGGGCGTTCATGTGCAATGTTTACCTAGGAAACTGGTATTTACGATAATTCCGAGAGCACTTGAAGGCAGCATTAGAAAGTTAGTGTGGGTGGTTTTAGTGGGATTATGATTAGGATATAGTGTTCCCAAAATATGCCCCTTAAAAAGAAATACAGTGGCAAAACTGAACCAGCAGAAGTAATATTGGACAAGTTCATATTAACAATGGCTATACAAATTTATATTGTTTTCTGTGAATAAAATGATTAAATGTTAATTATTTAGATATTATTATTATTATTATTAATTATACATCTATTAAAATAAACAGTAAACTACATTTAATAATAATAATTCAACAAAAGTATGATTAAATGTGAAAAAAAGACTGCTCTTTGTCACTTTAAATAGAATAGTCTTGATAAGCTCTTTGCACAACACCACTTATATTCTGCACTGTTTGTTTGTTTGTTTGTTTATTTGTCTCACTGGTTTGCACTATCTACCATGTGCCTTATGCCACTTTATCCATTTTATATTATTATTTTTATTTATATTTTTTATTTAATGTTTTTTTTTACATGTCCTTATTTGTATATTTGTAATAGTTGTATTTTTGTGTACATATATGTTTGTATATATATTTTATTTGTACTTATCTGTATTTTTATCGCGTTCTACTGTTAGTGTTTAGTGTTATCTGTATGCACCAGGGAGTAAGAGAGTAGCATAATTTAAATTCTCTGTATGTATATGCGGTACATGTGGCAGAATTGACAATAAAGCTGACTTTGACTTTTTGACTTTGACTTTGATTAAGTTTAACAGTCCCTGAAAGTAGAGCTTGTTTTATTATATTACATACTGTTATGCTGCTATACAGTATATGCACAAGAGCAGGTGCCCAATCCTGCTCCTGGAGGGCCACTGTCCATGAGAGTTCAGCTCCATCCCCAATTAAACACCTGAACCGGCCAATCAAGATCTTATTAGGCATACTAGCAACTTCTAGGCAGGTGTGTTGAGGCAAGTTAGAGCTAAATTCTGCAGGACAGTGGCCCTCCAGGACTGACTTTGGATAACCCTGCAGGAGTATAAAAAACAAAATTTTAAGCTAATACTGATTCTCTGTATTTCCTTCTTTTGCAGATCCTTGTCATTGTCATCACCACCTCCATATCTCTCCTCTTTTTGTTGTTCCTCAGTTTATAACCCAAAGGCTCTTTTAAGAGCCATTACCCCTTGCAAAAATGCACACAACTGTGTTAAGCAAGGGGGAATGTGAGCAGTATTTAAAAAGCTGCACTAGTGAGTGCCCATTCTGCAGTTACTCCAGTATGCCACAACTGATGTATTATCACATCAAAAATCACTTTCAGTGGGCAGTGCAACATCATGGTGAGTTTAACTGTCTGTTGCTTACCTCACTTTAGTTAAAGTTTAATATGGTGCCGATCCAGCCAGCAATGCACTGTGCATGCTTCGGATTTAATTGCTTGTGATTTTGTAGTAGAATGTTTAATTTTAAGACTCGGGTAAACTTCATTTACTGCATTCCACACATTGACCATGGGTCTTTGTTGCTGAAATCACAAAAAAATGTGCTTGCACATGGATGGTGCTGATGAAAATTCTGTCTTGCGACTGTCCACTGACCAGAGCAAAATACAAACAAGTGAAGGTTAAATTTAAATTCCTTGATCCTCTGCACAGCCAAACATTCAGTCAGGAAGAATACATGCTCATCTACAGGTTTTATAGTGCACTGTTCGAGTTCAGCGATTGTGGTCGTTCCTAACCACATTTTGATAAGATTGTGGTCGTTCCTAACCACATTTAATAAAAATGTGGCTGTTATTAACCACATGTAAGTTTATCAGCTAGTGACTTGTTCATCTGACTTTATTTTTAGGAGGCTTATTTAAATGGTTTTGGAGTTAGGATCAAATTATTTTTACAGATCACTTTTTTTGTAAACTGTCAATGAAAATGTTTATATAATACTCATGGGAAGTTCAGGTTCTGCCCCACATTTCAGTTCTCTTGTATTGTTTTGTTTGCTGCAGTACAGTAACTGTTTTTCAAGTTATATTCTTTGTCATCACAGAAACATTGCACAAACCTTGTCTCCTGGGCCTTGGCATGAATACTGTGTCAACGATATTACGGTACCAATATTAATTTAAATTAACTGTAAAAGCATTGGAAATTGTTTTACTTTTTCAAAATAGTTTGACAGTGTGCATGGCAACATCAACAGGGCCTTCCACTACAACATCTCAGCAACAGCTGTGGTGTCTTTATCCTGATGGTAAGTTTATAAAGCTGATGTGTTGCTTACTAGATGTTTATCCAGTAAATGTATCTTAGCAAATGTATTTGTAATGTTTACCATTTCAGTATTCACTGAACTTTGTGACTGCAGGGGCCTTTGATTTTACAGAGGTAAGTGAAATATGCAATGGCAAACCCCCATAATATTAAAAGGTAACTGAGTATTTATTTGTATTTTAGCTTGACGTGCCTTGCATCAGAAGGTGGTGGTGTCTGCTGCTTTTGGAGAATTTCCCCTTGAGGTTTGCTTTCTTTCCTTTTTTATTTTACATTTTTGAACTTACACTAATTTTTGCTGTCACGATCACATTATACAAACCATTGAAGCTTCAATGATCAAAGACTTAGCTTTTCCTTTTAGTTTGAGAGAATGTTTTATTTACATAATATAAAAGAATTGCATTACACACCTGTCCTGTACTACTTTTCATTGCAGGTCTGATGGAGAAAGACGGGCAACAAAAAGACAAATGAGGCATACTGCAAAGAATGTATGAGACATTTAATAAGACTTTTTTTCTTCTCTTACCATATATAGACTGACTTGTATTCTCTGCTATACTTTTAGGCACAAAAGGCAAGCATGACTGCTGAGTTGCAACTTTTGGATGTAAGATGTCTTTTTTCTTTTGTGCTGGAATACTGTAATATTCCATTCAAGCAAATTGATTAATCCTTTTATAAATACTTTCCAGTTACCAATGGAGGCCTTGGAGATGATACTCCTTGAAGTAGTGCTACAGGATGGAGATGCTGCCTACATGAATCTGTCTCTTACATGCAGTTGCTTTAGGGCAATTGTAAACAAGGCCCGGTTCAGACAGAAGGCACACTATGCATGGCTTGACAGTAAGTGTGTTAAAGTTTAAATGTGTGTGCAATGAAGTATGCATAAGGCCTCATGAGTATAAGGTTGGGTTTAAGTAATCTTGCTTTTTCTAAAGCACTGGCATGGCTAACATAATCTTAGATGTGCATATGAAAGAGTTCTGTTTTGTGTGTGTTTTTGGATACAGGTGTTGTGAACGGGGAAATTGGAGTGAAACATCAAAGGCTGAATTGCGGGTGCCTTTTGAAATTAAAGAGTGTAACTTATGTAAAACCTTGTTCAAATCCTGCTCCGGTTTTACGGTAATGGGAAGCGTGGTTACCTGAGAGGATTCTACGACAGCATAGAGGACCCCGACTGCTGTTTCATGTGCCAGTAAAGTGTGTAAAGAAGGAAGGTTTAATGATTAAAGGAGATTAAGTATTAAAGGAAGAAAGTGTGTAAAGGATGTTAATGTTTAACCAGAGATTTATATGTACAAAAATATGTGTTATATACAGATGTACAAATTTCACCTTTCTTTATCAGAATTAAACTGTTTCATACCTAAATAAATAACAAGGAAATACTTGTCTTGGCATGTTATTCATATACAAACAATGCTGGTATTTTTACCATAAGCTTTTCCTTATCAAGTAAATCCATAAATTATTAATTTGTAACAATATGGTTCATTAGTTAACATGAACTAATAATGAACTGCACTTATATAGCATTTATTAATCTTTGTTAATGTTAATCTCAACATTTATTAATACATTATTAATCTTGCTAACATTAGTTAATGCTCTTGTTAACTAACATGAACAAACAATAAACAACTGTGTTTTCAATAACTAACGAAACGAAGATTAGTAAATACAAGCTCATGGTTATAGTTCATGTTAGTTAATACATTAATGTTTAATGAACCTTATTGTAAAGTGTTACCATTAATTTTAATAACATCTTAAGACATGACACTTGCTGAGAATATTTAACTTTTATTTAAATGTTAATAATACATGTAACAGTAAAGCATATGCTGAAATTAAAATAAAAACGACCATAAATAACTTGTAAGTGGTAAATGACCAATACACATGAATAGAAATAACTTAAACTTTAGTTGTAAATAAACTATCCGTTGACATTGCGATTGCAATGTGACAAGTCAAAAGCAGAAATTGGATTCTTGCTTGAAATGTACATAAAATGTTTTCCAAAATTAACAAATTTGCAATGTATTGTTTAATACTATATAAATTTACCAGTTATATTAACGGCATCACAGGTTTGTTTCATATAATTATGTATTGTTTCAACCGCATTTCCTGTTTACCGCGGCGTCAACGTCATTACTTTGCCACTAACCAATGAGAACAGTTGTAGGCGGGACGAGACGTGCAGGCCCGCCCCAGGTGCAGCCCCGCCCTGATCTACGTCATTACTTTGCCACTAACCAATGAGAAGCATCGTGGGCGGGGCTGCACGTGCAGCCCTGCCCCAGGTGCAGCCCCGCCTTGATCTGCAGGCTGCAGCCGGGTGTACTTGCAGGGGGCTGGGCATCCCAGAAGGCAAAGTCATTTCTACCCAAAAGTGGTTCTTCCCCGCACACATAATGTTACTTTTAAATTAAACACAACGTGCTCCGATCCGCACTTTGCAAATAATATGATCTATGCACTCACCTAGGTTGTCCCGAGTCCTCTCTTCAGTCGTCCCGGTCAGATATTCAAAGCTTTTAAGTATTCGTGGGTCCCGTGGCTAACTATTCGGACACACACAATGCCAATCAAACGCTAAGCCCCGCCTTTTGTATGACGTATGTGTGAATGGACCAATCAGAACGCGCTCTGAGTTTACGCCTCGCCCTCTTGTGGCAGATTATGCTAGTGGTTGCATTGATTAATGCGTATGAACCATAGACTGTAAAAAAAAACAATGTAAGAGAAGGCTGGCCAATGTGTGGTTGTTTTATTTTGTGAATAAATAGGTGTTCCTGTGGCTCAGGGGCAGAGCATTGCGTTAGCAGCGCAAAATGTTGTGGGTTCAATTCCCAGGGAACACATAACATTACTGACAAAAAAAATATTTAGCGTGAATGCACTGTAAGTCGCTATGGATAAATGTAAATGTGAATAAGAATGAATTAAGTTTAGCATTTTTTATTTTCATATTAGAATTAATATTATCCAAAGAATAAAACAGACTACACAGGACAAACGATAAGAATAGGGCGATCGTTTTGCCATAAAATTTGCATTGTATTTAGCAAGCTCTCTTTAAATATCTACCGTTTATATTATAATATGTATCTAGTTTGACAGAATTGTGTAAGCTGCATATAATTATCAAAACTGTAAAAAGCACAGCTTTAAGAAAATGAACAAAAGCCATAAACTGGATGCTCGAACACACACAAGAGGGCGCACTTTATACAAAATGCCTTTTTTGCTGTTTCGCCTAGTCTAGTATGTTATTGAATGCATCGTGTTGGTGAGGATGATTCTGGTGCGGGTGAAACGCATCTTAGTAAAGATATTTACACTTCTGGAATCAGTAAACCCATCAGTGGAGTAGTACAGGGATAATAAACCTCTAATGTTCTGTTCCTCCTTTTTGGATCAGTATTAGCAAATCATACAGCCCATTAGGCAGATTAGATCAGTGTTTTATAATAACAGCAATGTGTTACTTGCAGTCCAAAGTGTAGTCTGTAGCAATCCATATTCCATAACAAATTGACCTTAAAATCACCTATATTGCTAATAGACATTTATAACATAACATTGTCAAAACTAGACAAGGGACAATGACAAATAGGCCCACTATAGCTATGTCCAGAATAGAGCACTAGCATAAAATCTACTATTTGTGTAGTACATATTGTTCATATATGCCAATTTTGATCTATTATGCAATATGCAGCTAAAGATATAAGGACATCAGTCAGAATTAATCATGCAATGTAATGAGGTCATTTGACACAGCATTCTGCTGTTTAAAATATTTGTTGTGCACTGTTTCAATTACTAAATTTACAAATAATATGCAATATGCGATGTGTTTTGCATAGAATGCAGCAAGCAACAATAGTATAAAGATATAAGGACATCAATCAGAATTAATCATGCAATGTAATGAGGTCATTTGACAATAGCATTCTGCTGTTTAAAATATTTGTTGTGCACTGTTTCAATTACTAATTTTACAAATAATATGCAATATGCGATGTGTTTTGCATAGAATGCAGCAAGCAACAATAGTATACCATTTGTTTGTGCATCGGCACTGTAAAAACCAAAGCGCCACAGTAAAATCTGCACTCAAACTCTATGCTTTGTCATCTTAAGAGACCGAGGACAAAAGAAATAGCATTTCTGAAGCAAAATAGTGAGCAGCTGATGTTTTACAGTGCATTGTGGGAGTTTAAACATTTCAGTATTTGATTTTGACAGTGGGACAAGCCTGAAACCCCCGCATGCTTAATATTGAGTATTGAGTTGAAGGAGGTTGATTGAAATACACCCTGTGTCTGAATATGCCCTGTAGTATGCAAAAATTAGTACATCAACTGTCAGAACATACAATATTCATAAAACAGCAACATGGCTGATGTTGTACAGTATGGTCATTTAGAGATGGCAACCTGGTAGAAGTAGTGCAGGGGTACCATCCTGTTCCTGGAGAGCTACCGTCTACAGACAGGTGTGTTGGAGGAGGGCTGAAACTGAACTCTGCAGGCAGATCTCCAGGAACACCCCTTATATAGTGTGTCAATATTCTGCTACATACATGCTGCGATACACTGACAAGATTTCAGAAGAAACTAAAATGTATGAACTATGTACACAATTAATATGACAGGAAACAGGAAATCTAAACAGGAATACATGACCAAGACAAAACATAAATTACATAAAATGAAAGACCCAGGAGATATACGTGACAAGCAGAGTCTGACAAAACTGTAGATAATAAAATATTGAAGATAATAAAACATTGAAGCCATAAAAAGCAAACATTTGCATATGTGGATCAAGGCTTACATTTTTTATGCTTCAAATGGCACATTTTCGTCATCTTCATTACAATGCAACTTATTTTTGCATAATTATTTTATTCAACTTTCTAATGTTCAAAATATGACCTTTTCTGATTTATATGTTCTATGCATATCCATCTATCTATCTGTCTGTCTGTCTGTCTGTCTGTCTGTCTGTCTGTCTGTCTGTCTGTCTGTCTGTCTGTCTGTCTGTCTGTCTGTCTGTCTGTCTGTCTGTCTGTCAGTCTGTCAGTCTGTCTGTCTGTCTGTCTGTCTGTCTGTCTGTCTGTCTGTCTGTCTGTCTGTCTGTCTGTCTATCTATCTATCATCTACAGCAGGGTTCTTCAAATCTTTCCCTGGAAGTCCAATCTGCTCCAACCCTGATCAAACTCACCTACCTGTGATTTTCTAATGATCTTGAAGACTCTGATTAGCATGCTCAGGTGTGTTTGATTAGGGTTAGAGCTAAACTATGCAGGAATGGTCCAGATTTGAGGATGCCTGGTCTACAGTATCTATCTATATCTATATATACTGTATAGATATATGTTATCATTGAATTTGTGTTCAAAACTATTTGACCCTCTTTCAACCACTTCAATGATTCGCAACAATTAGTTCTAAACAAATGGAAAATTATTTGACCAAAAGGTCATTTGTTGCAGCAACTTTACAACGACTTTAAATTGCTCATAGGCATCAAAGCAATAGAGACTTGTTTAAGTAAGTGCGGTTTTAAAGCATATTATTACTTGTTGAGTTTTATTTTCTTGATGAAACTGCCAGGAAACATTGTACTAAGCTCTGGTTATATCTCTGGTTATATCTTAAACTCGACTGACATGTTTTATTGAGAGCAGAAAACAGGAAACAAAGACAAATCTTTCAAATATAGTGGATTTTATTAGCACGGTTATACTGTACAGTCAGTAATGTTCTCCTTTGATATTGAGGATTAAAATGGACACGACACACATACACACAGTAAGTCACTGTACAATTGTCTTGTTGAACAGCTGACTGAACTTCTATGAGTCTAGAGAGAGCACACGTCAACAAGACCATATTCATACGTCAGAGCATTTCACATAGACGTGTGCTTGTACATACATAATGATTTGATGTGTTATTTTAACATTCTGCAGTATTTTCACTATCCTGATGATGGCTGTGGTACTTTGCAGCAAGTTGCTGATCTTGATGATGCAGAAGATTTCAATTGTATGAGATCTGGTGGCTGTAATAGTTAACAGGATGACACATGGACATAACTGGATTAGCACGGTTGCTGGGATCACCACACCAAATGGTCCTCATATCTGTGAATAAACAGCCATAAATTCTTGTTATTAAACACAAATCTTTCTACATAAAAAATAGATAATCAGTCACTATTTCATTGTTCATGAAAGGTGAGTATAACACTATGATTGATTATATTATTGCCATAAAAGAATCAATTATGAGCTACCTAAAGTCAATTTATAAATCTTACCTTGTCTGAGGGTGGGACTCTGTTTCACCAATCAGAAGGTCTGAAATTAAGGTGTCAGCACTGGACCTTTTGCCATACCTGACAAACAGAACAAAGAATCAAAAATCACACCAGTGTAAGAATTCTACAGTACTTATAATTGGAGTCAATTTTTGAAAAATTATTTTGAAGTTCATTTCAAGCACCTCGAGTTTTCGTGTGGCGCACCATCCAACATTAGACATCAGCCTGCTTAAATATTTAGCGACTTCTGTAACCAAATTTCAGTGTGCAGTATTGTAAAGAGTAGGACTCTATCTGGCTTCTGTAATGTGTGTTTTGTAGCTAATGAAAATTTGCTGAAAATTACTTAAATCCAAATTGTAAGTTTCACTTGTTTCTCACAACTCCAAGACGAATCCACTTTTTCATTTCCAGCTCACTTGTGATATATTTTCTCTCCTTTCTCTAGTCCGAAGTCTAAAAAGTTGTAGTTAGCCTATTCGGGAGAATGTTAGCCTGTAACCGTGGAATTTCTGGTGGATATTGCTCGCTGTCAAAAGACCTGTAAAGAAGCAAGCCCATGTTTCGTCTCGTCAATAATTAAAGAAGGGCATTCAGCGATGATTTTTTTGTAAACAGAAAACCCCATCCCGCTGTTTTAACTCAACAGAGAATCACATTTAATGCGCCGCTGTTAATTAGAGAGTCAGCGGGGCTTTATATGTGGATTAATATGGTGCTTTTGAAAAGAAAGAACTATGGACTATGTTATAGCCTAGTTTTCCAGCTCCCCCAGATGCTTCAGTGTGGGGAACGTTGTGGTGTTTTAAAGTAAACCACTAAATCTGCAGAAATACAGATTCACTTTAGTCGATAATGAAATGAAAGTAAAGGGTGTTTTGGGATTTTGCGAACAGAGAAAAACAGACATGAGTGACAGAAACAACTTGAAAAGGTTTTTGTGAACATTTCTGTTCAGATCTTTTGATGAGTAAATTATATACAACGCTCACCTCTGCCTTGTTATCAGGTTGATGTAATGTCTTAACGCAGAATAATACTTGGCGAGCTCCTCCGCAGGTGCGTCCTCTCCAGGGTTGTCAGGTTTTGTTGGATAGCCTTCCGTTAGAGTTCCCAAGCAGGCGAACAAGAGGAAGGCGCATGCTGCCCAACCGATCCATATTTTCATGTTTGGATGCATCTGAGAGAAAATAAAGCGAAAATAGTTGTTATAAAACGTAATCTAAAGTAGCCTAACTCATAGCCCTATAAAAACACGTCCGAAAGCCGTTTGTGCTGGATT
Source organism: Gymnocypris eckloni scoliostomus (assembly GCA_027564155.1). Lineage (NCBI taxonomy): Eukaryota > Metazoa > Chordata > Actinopteri > Cypriniformes > Cyprinidae > Gymnocypris > Gymnocypris eckloni. The sequence continues at coordinate 10,647,246 of CM050421.1, forward strand.
GTAATATGCGTAAATTAGAAATTATAGGGTTTCTGTCATCATAAAACTTTACGTTTTATGCATCTAATAATACTAACAAAGACATTTAATAATAATACCTGTATATTCGTTACCTTCTGGAAACAATAAAACTTTAAATAAAATGTGAAAGTCTAATAAAATGGTACTTACACTCCCTTGAATGAGGTCTTGATTGCACTTCTTGTTGGGTAGGTGTTGACTTCTTTGATTTTCTGCACTCTGAGTCGTGCGTCTCCTGGTTTTATACCTGTACAGCTCGTGCCTTAAAGAGCAGAGCCCACGCGCAATTGCGCGCGACTCTTTTGATGCGCGCGAACCCGCGTCACGGATTAAATCCTGTGTCATCAGTGCTTTAAAAACGCGCTTGTTTCATTTACCAGATTGCTGGACTCTTACCATTTATCCCAAATAGTAAAAAACAAAGAGCCATTTTATGATGGTCATGATTTTCATTTGTCTCAGATGTTTCTCCTAACATGAAAGAGACAACTCTGTCAAGATTCAATATAAAGATAGAAAATTAATGTGGATAGCTTAACTTGGAAAAATTGGATGAAAAATGTTTCAGCTCATATTAAAATCCAACAAAAAGTACACATTTCAGTGCAGACTTCTATTTTTCATGTTAGTTTGAGACATTATTGGAGGAGATGAAATGTTATTACTGGAGTCTTTTTCTCAGATGTAAAATCTGAAAAGCAGGAGAAACATTGAAGGAAGTGATTTTTCCCCCATTTGATTGCCTCAGCAAAATCGTGAAGAAAAATGGACACCACCAAAAAACTATGCATATACAATGATGTTTTTTCTTGTCTCCGATGAAATGAATGATAAAAACACCTTGAAATGGAGAGGAAATGGGAAGCATTTGAATGATTCAGGCATGACATGAAACTGGGTCAAAATGCATTAGTTTTGCCAGAGCTGCAAAAAAACATGTACATTGTTCTCAAACCATAAGATAAAAGAGTTAGGGCTGCATGAGGATTAAGAATAAGAGATTTTGGAGATTGAAAATGATTTCTAGTATATGTGTCTATACATGTGTGCTCTGTTGAGTACTTTGAATGGATAATTTGTCAGTAAAACCGCGGTACAGATTTGTAGTCTTGTTAAAAACACTTTCTATATAACCTGTCTCATCCTTCTGCTTCTGTTTATCTGAGTACATATGAATATGTTGTACTCATCGCTGTAAGAAACACAATCCTTTGCTTCTTCAAAGGCAAACTGTCTTGACGAAAATGACAATAATATGTTCTTGGTGTTGTTGAATGAGGCTGTGTAGTGACAAGGAGAATGCAGCGGGCCGGAAGGTCTTCATTTGTTGTCAACAACTGCAGGTAATTACATGGCATGCATAATCAATTTTTTAGTTGTTGTTACATGGGGAAGTTTGTCCTATCCCTTTCGCTATCTTGGTCTTTTTCGATCTGTCATTGCCAATTTGTCTTTCATACGAGCTGATGAACAGTATATAGAGCTCTGAAAGGAAGCACCTCAAGAATTCCTCTCCATAATTCACCAATTCATCTCCATTTATTACAGCACATCTGCTTCCACTTTCACAGACTTCCATTACTTTCACTAACACTTGCAGGGTACTGTTTATTCTTCTCTTATTTTACTAGTGTATTATATAAGAAAACAAGTACATTTTCTACCCAAAAAGATGTCATATTAGGCACTTCCTTCCATTAAAACATATTCCACCCATTTTCCTGCCCCTTTTCCCCACAAAATATTACAGTATGCTTTGAAAATATAACAGTGTAGTCTATTGATAACACCATTAAATGTTCTGTCTGGTTATTATTTTGAGGTAAGTGCATGATAATAGCCTGAAACATACGTATTGAGTTTGAGGTTTAAATCTGCTGTAATAAAAATAGAGTTAAATGAAGTAGCATTTAAATGATCACATTATGTCAGAACAAATTTCCTAGAAAATAAATTGCCTGTGATTATTGTAAGCTTACACAACCGTAGAAAAAATATTCTTTAACTAAAATGATAAGCATGTGTATGTGTGTAAATTCAAGAAGCAATCTTTTCAAGAAAATAAAGGACAGAAGTGAACCACAGAAATAGTGATGCTGTGGTGCCATCTGTCACCTCCAGTTCTTTGCCTTCAGGCTTGTGCAAAACCAGAGGGTTAGAGTCACAGGTCAGACACAAAGGTGAGATACACTTTAATGAATCCTCCTGCGTCTCTGTCTGACCCATACAATCATGTGTTTGAGCTGCCAATCCAATAATGTCTGGCAAGAAAGCAGGTTCATTCCTACATTAGTGTATACAAGCCAAAATGTTCATTTGAATCTTCACCAGCATTATAGCCAAACAAATCACATTTAACATGCAGGCTACTGTATAAAAACAAGACTGTGAGGGATAGATTTACAGTATTTACCGTAGCTCACAACTTTTAAACTGTTTTATGGAGTTTTTGTCAATTTTTTATTTGGCTCATTAAAGATTAATCTTGCAGCAGCATTTTGGATTAATTGTAGAGGTTTGATGGAACTGGCTGGAAGTCCTGCCAAAGGAGCATTGCAATAGTCAAGTCTGGACAGAACAAGAGCCTGAACAAGGAGTTGTGTTGCATGTTCCGAGAGAAAGGGTCTGATCTTCTTAATATTATATAATGCAAATCTACAGGACCGGGCAGTTTTAGTAATGAGGTCTGAGAAATTCAGCTTATCATCAATCACAATTCCAAGGTTTCTAGCTGTTTTTGAAGGAGTTATGTTTGATGAGCCTAATTGGATGGATAAATTGTGATGAAACGATGGGTTTGCTGAAACCACAAGCAGTTCTGTCTTAGCTAGGTTGAGTTGAAGGTGATGGTCCTTCATCCAACAAGAAATGTCTGCTAGACATGCTGAGATGCGAGCAGCTATTGTCAGATCATCAGGATGGAAAGAGAGGTAGAGCTGAGTGTCATCAGCATAGCAGTGATATGAAAAGCCATGTTTCTGAATGACAGAACCTAGTGAAGCCATGTAGACAGAAAAGAGAAGTGGTCCAAGAACTGAGCCCTGTGGCACCCCTGTAGCTAGATGTTGTGACTTGGATACCTCACCTCTCCAAGATACTTTGAAGGACCTATCTGAGAGGTAAGAGTCAAACCACTGGTGTGCGGTTCCTGAGATTCCCTTTCTCAATAGGGTTGACAGGAGGATCTGGAGGTTGACCATATCAAAAGCAGCAGACAGATCCAGCAATATAAGTAATGAAGACTTGGAAGCCGTTCTTGCAAGTCTTAGGTTTTATTATTTGAAAGCACACTGCCAAGCGGCCTCAGGGCCTGCATGACTTGTGGCCAAAGTGGTAATCTAAATTATAAAATTACTTTTAAGAAAGTATCAAGAAACCCTCAAGGGATTTTATGAGCTGGACTACTTCAAACTTATCTCATCAATTTAAATATACAATTCTAATAATAATTTATTACATTTATATAGCGCTTTTCTAGGCACTCAAAACAATTGGCATTGTGATGGGGATCTCCTCATCCACCACCAGTGTGCAGCATCCACCTGAATGATGCGATGGCAGCCATATTGCGCCAGAACACTCACCACACACCAGCTTACTTGTAGAGAGGAGACTGAGTGATGAAGACAATCGGGGATGATTAGGAGGCCAGTGGGCAAATTTGGCCCGTATGCCGAGGTCACACCTCTACTCTTTTCGAAAGACATTCTGGGATTTTTATTGACCACAGAGAGTCAGAACCTCGGTTTAACATCACATCCGAAGGACAGTGCTTTTTACAGTAAAGTTTCCCCGTCACTATACTGGGGCTTTAGGACCCACACAGACCACAGGATGAGCACCCCCTGCTGGCCTCACTAACACCTCTTCCAGCAGCAAACAAATTTTCTCAGGAGGTCTCCATTCCAGGTACTGACCAGGCTCAATCCTGCTAAGCTTCAGTGGGAAACCAGTCTTGGGCTGCAAGGTGATATGGCTGCAGGATTATTAGCTCCCTATAAAGCATACTGACAAAAAGACAAACGTTGTGCAGAAATTATTGCAGTTTATCTGTCAGTCAGATGCTCGCGAGTTTCGTTACTAGAACAATAGCAATGTATTCTTTCAGAATCATCCTGGGTCCAATTCAATTGATATTAAGATAATGTGATGTGTGATTAAAGGGATAGTTCACCCAAAAATGAAAATGTTATGTCCCCACCATGCAATGTCGAAAGCAAATGGGGATATTTTGTAAAATGTTCACACTGCTCTCTTCCACGCAGTGGGAATGAATAGTGGCCAGGGACTGTCAAGCTCCTGAACGAACACAGTTTATCATTAAAGAATGATAAAAGTTGTCCTCAAACCTTCTTACGCCATTTGCTTGAGAAACAGTCTCAAATTTAAGTTATTCACCAAAACTCTTGGTTGCCATTCACTTTCATCATTGTATGAAACAGCTGATAGGACATTCTGCTTCTTCTTCAGATTGATGGAAGAAAGAAAATAATTTACTTTAGAACGACATGAGGGTAAGTAAATTATGATTTTTTTTCTTTTGCAGGGTGAATTATCTTTTTGCAGAACCATTCGTGAATGTATAACACTCCCGTGAACATCAGCCAACCAGTGAACTTCCAATTCATACTGTTTTCTCCAGCTCTCAGTGCCTTTAACTGATTCCTGTGAAACTAACGATTTGGAGCTGAGGGATTTGAAGGAGGGGGACAAAAGAGATGGAACGAATTAAAGATATCATTGAAGAGGTAGAGAGGAGCAGGGTGCATAACATATCACCGTCTAAACGAGGCTTAATATAAATAGAGGACCAGGCAAAGAGCGGCAATACAAAAGAGACTTCTAAATAAATCAGCGAGGTATTTTCAGAGTGTTGGTGGCGATGAAACATCCACCAATGAGCCGCGAGTTTTATTTCAAAAGTGTGGCAATGAGTCTGTGTTTAGTCTCTTTTTCATCACCGACGTCACCAAAGGCAAGTCTCGCAGGTCACACACACTCGCATTTACGCATTTCATGAGACAGGCAGATGTTCTCGAGAGCAATTGAGTGGAGATGCATATCAGAACAGAGGAAGAGTGTAAAGAGGAAGTCGTAACGAATCCGATCTAATGGAATCTTGAGGAGCTTAGGATGAGTCATGAAACATTCACAAATACAAAAACAGAACAGCACATTCAAACATATTTTGAGATTCAAAACACACACAGAGACACACACACACACACACACACACACACACACACACACACACACACTCTCTCTCTCTCTCACACACACACACACACACACACACACATGTTGGTTTTTATGGTATATGGGGACTTTCCATAGGCGTAATGGTTTTTATACTGTACAAGCTGTATGTGCTATTGCCCTACACCTACCCTACACCTAAACTTAGCCCTCACAGGAGACGGTGCATTTCTATTTTCCCCCCAAAAAACTTACTCTGCATGATTTATAAGCGTTTTAAATTATGGGGACACTGAAAATGTCCTCATAAATCACCTTCTCCTTGTAATACCTATGTTATACCCATGTCATTATACAAATGTGTGTCCTCATAAACCACATAAACATGCCCACACACACACACACACACACACACACACACACACACACAGTGGACGACAGAGCTAGTCATGTCCAGCACATACAGCAAACCATTCTAGTGTGAACTTCCCAATGATTAGGGGTGAAATTGTTTCTTCTTTCTTTCTGCTTCTTGAACAGAAAGCGATTGAATGCGAGCCACAGAGCCTGCGGAGTTCACAGAGCACGCAGCCCTCTGTGTCTCATAGATAGAGCACAAACATTCTTTTAATTACGTCCTTTAATTGCTGTTATTGTTCTGAACATTAGCAAGCAGAAGAGCAATTTAAAACCAATTCATTGAAAACAAAGACACATCTCTCACACAATGTCAAGTCAATGCTGGTGAAGTGAAGCAGAGGCATGTGTATCACTACTGACCTCTGCTGGACAAAACTGAAAAGTAAATCAGTAAGTTTACAATTTGAATCAATTTAAACATATATATTTTTACACTACGACCGAAATTTTACAATGAAAATTCAAAATTGTCCGATAAAAACTGTTCTTAAAAATAAATGGTAAAAAGTTACATGCACAATATGTACCTTTTAAATGATTTTATATTTATATGCATTTCGACCCAAAATCTGTATTCTGACAGATACTTGAATGATGTGAGAGTTTTTAATAAATATATATTTTGTATGGGGGCATGAAGCAATGAAAATTCACAAAAACTAAATTCTTAATAATAAATAAACAGATGTATTCAATTATTACAGTTATTTATTAAATATGTGTATTACAAATGAATTATGAAGCATTGAGAATTAACTCAATTAAATTATTAATACTTAATGAAAAAGTCAAAAAACGTTGGGGAAAATGTCTTGATTTGATGTATTTGTAATGTGTCTTAATTTCGTCTGATTATTTTAAATGATTAATCTTAATATCAGTATGAGTTTATTTGTATTTATTTATTTTATTAATATTAATACTATTATATAATACAGTATGTAAATAAATCATACATAAAATTTATATTAATGTTATGATGAATAAATATACACTGTAAAAGTATTTGCTGTGATTAACCAATTTACCACAAGACAAATATAAAGAATTCTCTCTCAGGCTAAGCAGAAAGCATAAAATGTAACATAATTAAATAAGCATAATGTTGATTCTAAATGTGTGTGCTAACCTAAAGCTAACATTATGTTTGTTGTGGCATCACTGTCAGGTGAGTGACACATAGCCTATTCTGTGTGCTGTTCACATGTATTGCCCACGCCACTTGGATCCAGTCTCAGGTAGCCGTCCACCAGTGAGCTGAACCCAGTTAAACCTCCCATAGCCGCATATGGAACAGCTCTGCCCACCGGACGCCCCCTTGCCATGCGCTCTTCCCTGGTTTCTACTAGCGTCACATGGGCATATCCAGGCTGACCACATCCACAGGTGAATGGACTTCGATAGCTAGTGCAGTGAATGCCTGGAGGTAAACAGATTAGGATTTGTTTATATTTGATTAAATGCTTATGTGTAATTATTAATAGGAGATGCAATGGTGCAAAACTCACATTTTTTGCACTGGTGGCCTATAGCTTCGATGTGTTCACTGGTTGTGTGTTTGCACTGACAGCTTACTGGTTTAGAGCCGTTGATATGAACATATTCATAGGACACACACTGACAACCTTTGACCCTACAAGGCAAGAGTATAGGCCTTTCCTTTGTTTATACCTGAGAATGAAATATAATTATTAAAGAATCTGTTTGTGTACATCTGTACTATGTGTACAGAAGCAAGGTGTCTGGTCCAATCAGTTTGCAGTCTATCTGTCCCGGGACCCCAAAACTGACATATAGACGGTTTTGTATTCTTCTTGGTACCACTGTCTCTTTGTATTTCTTGTACTCTTCCTCTGAAAACAGCCTCCCTCCATCATCTTCCCCAACAATTCTTTGCAAAACAGGATATTCAATGATAGAGAATTACAAGATCACTTTCAAACTCGACAACTTAATTTTTTATTTTTAAAGGACGTGAGAAGATAAAATAAGAAATATTTTTGCATTGACTACATGAAGAGACTTCAGTTTTTCCAAACAAACCTACCTTTTGTATTCTAAATAGGCTTCCACTGCATTGGTTGCATGTTTGCCGATGTGTGTCTTTTTCATTCCACTGTGATGGTGAGTCGTTTTTGTAGATTTGTGACACTCTCTGTGAAACACAGGCTAAAGTCTCAAAATCTAATTATAAGATAACAAGCATCAAAGTTTGATTTCAACCATTAATTTCACTATGATTTCAATCTTTGACATGGTCTAACTCAGTCAATATTAAATATATCAAGTTTACGTTTTTAAAGAATGTTCTTTACCTTATGAAGGATGATTTTATGCAGAGAATAGTAAGTCACCAAAAAATTACTTTAGCTGGGATTTCACAGGCAGGGTCACATTTGTCTATGATATAAATTCTGAGCTGCAACACTGTCACTGAAACTTGTTTACAATGAAGTTTGTTCTTGACTCCTGTGTATAGGCAACGATGAAACAACAGTGGTGCATTTTCCTAAATAGTCTAAATCAGGTATAAGTAAAAAGAGTTACAAATATCATACTGTAAAAATCTAATCAGTAATATTCAATATACACTCATAGTAGGGTTGGGGTGTCCATTATTTTGCTTTGCTGAAGTGGCAACCCTAACTTACAGCGATTTTTATGCTTCTGGACTACGTTTGTACTTGTAAACTATATTTCCCATGCTATGGCAAGCCATTTTAACTTGTATTCATTCTCAGGATATGAATTCTTAATAACAATTACATTTTTTGTTAAAATGTTCATTCTTGATATCAGGAATTCTATTTCTACTAATGGCTATTATTTTATATCAGCAATTTGATTTCCACTAGTAACAATGTTCATTTGTGATATCAACAATTCAATTTCAACTAGTAAAAACTATAATTCTTGATATCTGTAATTTTATTTTCACTAGTTAAATGTCACCATAGACTGCCATTCAAAAGCAATTATTGATATCAACAATGTAATTCTTGATATCAACAATGTTCTTGATATCAAGAATTAGCATTTTAAATAGTGAAAATTGAATTGCAAATGAACATTGTTACTAGTGGAAATCAAATTGCTGATATCAAAATAGCCATTGTTACTAGTAGAAATCAAATTCCTGATATCAAGAATTTGCATTTTAACTAGTGAAAATTGAATTGTTGATAACAAGAATTCATATCCCCTGAAGGAATAAAAGTCAAAACGGCTTGCCATACCCATGCTGCCTTTGACCTTTTACGTGAGTGACGTGAGTAAGACTCATATCAGAGAATCGTTTCATTCTTTAAAAACGACTCAGTGATTCTTTATCGTTAAAACGTAGTTGCATCATCGCACATTCATGATTTGTATATTTTGAATTTAAAAAAGCAGATATTATAAATCGTTCCAGTAAACACGTTGGCACATACAGATTTCTATTTCCACAGCGTTTTTGCTATATTAATAAATGTGTATATTTGAATGTCATGCTCATAGTCATTTATTTATTCATCACACATACTTATTTTTTATTTCAAATTTGCACATATCAGACCTGTGCACACATAATTGTCTATATTATAGCCTATATTGTGTTTTGGAATTTTTTTTTGTACATTGCCTATTTGTATATTTGTATATTATTCTTTATTACGTGTCTTGTCCTGTTGCTGTCATTCTGTTGCATTGTAGAGCTCATGTCACTATAACAAATTCCTCGTATGTGTAAAAACACCTGGCCAATAAAGCTAATTCTCATTCTCATTTTGAACCTAAATCTAATTTGTATCATTATTAATTAATAATATTTTTTTTCTGGCTGAATCTTTTTTTTGCCTGTTTTAAATATAACATTCAGTTTTTAATAGGTCAAGTCACACAATCAAGTCGTAAATAAATATAATTTAGTAATGTTTTATTCGTATTTTTCAATTCTGTTATAACTTACTTTTCGGTGATTCGGTTCGTTGCGGGAAAAAAATTGTTCGTTCGAATGTTAAATAATAGTTTTGTGAATTTGATTCATTGAAATGATTCGACTCAAAAGAAGAACCATTCACAACCGGACATCGCTGGTGCGTATCGTGACGTCGTACGCAGTAGCTCGTGTTTAATATTCCTGTTTTTTTTTAAGATAGGCTTGCTAGGGCTGCTATGCTCACGCGCTAAGATGTCAACGTGTTGGAGTTCACGAATCCGTCACCTTGACCAAAGTATTTAAGGTAATTTCTATATTAGCTATGTTACCGTAGCAGATTCATCAGGCTGTTCCAGCTGTTCAATACCTTTCACACCCGGCCTTGTCTTAAAGCGATAATAGAGTGTGTGCAATAGTACAAGCGATTCGTTAAGCTGCTTAATATCAGTCTGTAGACCTTGAGAAGCGAGTGAAAAAGATCAAACTAGCATATGTAACGTTAGAAGCATGATACGAGTTCAGCCAGAATGCTAAAAGCTGTTTGATTATATACATTTGCTTATACAGCGTGCCAAATATCAGTGGTCCTGTTTGTCTGTTATTGCTAACCTTTTCTCCAAGACAATATCGCTAACGTTACATTAGCTTTGTGATAACATCAAAAGTTAAATGAGTCAATGAATAACTCTCACATTGTTTAACTAATATTCAAGATCTTTTCAGCAAAGGCATGATATGTCTGACCTCAGAGCTTTAACCAAGTTGTATGCTGTAATTCCCATCTTAAATTTCATGTGACTACTTTGACAGTTCTACAGCTGAAAACAATAGTTTGACAGGGTGGAGCACACAGTGTAAATCCCCTGGACTTTTGCCAGTCTTCGATTATAACAGTCGCAATATTAATTTAATCTTGACTAATATAATCGATATGCAAAAATGCTATATTTTAGCTTCACTAATATTGTTCTGCTTTTTATGTTGAGATGTGATGATTAAAAGTGGTCGTATTTCCCCCTCTGCATTATTAATGTATCTAAAGCACTATCTCGTTGAGTGATTTGTGATTGGGTGAATAATAGCACTGTGACCACAGAGGAAGAGGGTGATGACAGGGCTTCTATTCACCTGAGAATGGAAATGTAATTTATTCATACAAACTGAAACCTGAGGCTTTGCGTATAAAACTGTAAGTATAGCCATTTAATACAATTGTTCTCACAAATTTCTGTGTGTGTGTGTGTGTTGTGTTTTACAGGTATTCCTTGCACTTGACACCTATTCTCCCATTCCTAATTTTAACCTCCACTCCGCTTTTTCATGACTTAATAATTCCCAGCCCTAAACCTGACACCCTCTTATAAACCTGTCCCCAACCCATCCCCTTAACCCGGGTCCCATTAGACCTGCAGCATTGCAATGCTGGGATTTCTGCTGCGTAGGAGCATGTCTCACAGACTGAGTTTGTTTCTTGTGGTCTTTGGCCTGGCCTGGTGTCTGCTGCTGTTTCACTATACCATCACTCAACCACGACGCCAGAGCAGCGCAGAGCTCCGCCAACAGATCCTCGAGCTCAGCCATCGCTATGTCAAAGTCCTTAGTGAGGAGAACCAGAATCCCTCAGGGCCCCAGGGCACCTCCATGGCAGGATATGGTAAGGCTTTATTATTATTATTATACATAATTTAATCCCCATTAACACAGGTCATTCCTTACCTGTATGCTGTTTTATAGTGCCAAAAAACAGACGCATCATAAAAACAGTCCATATGACTTTCTCGATAATCATACACTAATTTTGTGATGAATAGTCTGAAATTGAAGTCTGTAGCAAATGTTCTAGGTTACATGTGTATTTTAATAAAAAAATATTTGTTACCTGAGTTTAGACATTTCTTGCTAACACTTTACAACAAGGTTCATTCATATACATAAGTTAGTATTTATGAATTTTAGTGTTTTTTGATCATAAAACATTAACTAATGTTATTTTATAAAACTTAAAATGTTAGTATATGTAAAACTTAACATTAAAATGAGTGAAATAAAAACAAATATTGTTGGTTGTTAGTTTGTAATGTCTAATGCATGTATTGACAATTTAACCTTAAAATATAAAGTGTTGAAATTTTGTTTTATGTTTTCCCTTTCTGTAACACTTTACAAAAATATCTCATTTCTTATAACATCTATTAACATTCAACAATATATAATATTTATTAATATTGATTTGGTTTATTTTAGTAAATAAAAGTACAATTGTCAATGTATTTAATTGAACAATTTATTTTTATGAACTAACATTAACAAAGATGAATACATTTTGAAACCACATATATATATATATATATTGGTCATTGTTAGTTTTTATTAGTGTAATGTGCTTTTAACAAATTTTATGAACTACAGTGTTAACATACAACATGTGATTTTTATATATTTTTTCTAAATGTTGAAATTAACATAAAAAATAATGAGGGCTGTAGTAATACTTTTTTATTTAATTATAACTGTACACAGTTGTCGATGTTAACAAATGGAAAAAGTGTTATTATTGTAAGTTCTTTTACATTTTCGTTTATAATATTTTCACTTTTAATCATTTTTGTTTGTGACGCTTATGTGAATGAATAGGCTGCTTCGCATTCATGATGGTTGTGGTAGAAAGAGGTTGAGAAATAGCATAATACTAATCCTTGCTTTATCTCTTGTTCTGCTGAAGCTGACTTGAAGAGGACAATTGCTGTGCTGTTAGATGATATTCTCAACCGTTTGGTGAAGTTGGAAGGGAAAGTGGAGGCTGCTGTGAACGCCTCCATACAGAACATGTCCCATCCTGCTGCTGGTGCTGGCACACTTCTTGCTGCTAAAGTCACCGTTTCCAGGTCCACCAAACAAAATATATCTGCTCACCGACCAGACAGACATAGTAACCCTCTGCACTTCCTACCACAATTACCTGAAAGATCACATAAGCCGCACTCTTTAAAATAGCAAACTGAGGCTATGGACATAATCTGCACCACTACAGCAAAGACTGAGATACAGATATATATATAATATATATATATATTTTTAGACTGAAGCAGCTTTTAGACATCATTTTTTCTGTTGTGTACATGGGCTTCAACTTGATTGTTTTGTCTTACATTCATGGATCACAAATATATTTTATAATTTATGTGCAATATGGAATATGAGAGAGTGATAGGATGTGTTTTCTAAATGAAGACTGATTTTTGATATACGGATGAGTGTTTCATAATGAATCTGCAAAAGACACCATGTACAGCATTATCTCCACAGCTGGCTAGCGAAGGTTTACAAGTAGCACCTTTTAATTAAGACTTAATGCGTTGCCACATGTTAGCTATTGGACTGTGAAGGAAACGAGCTGATCCAAAGAATAATCTCTGAATAGTTGATTGATGGATGTATTGCAGTTTGATTTGTTTAAGGTAGGGGATATACCTCATTTGCTGTTAGTACATAAAGCCGAATCCCAGCAAAGCTGAACGCAGCATTAAGCTTTCAGGAGGAACTGTACCAGACAACACAACTCAATCCATACAATAAAACACGTACAATACTTCACATGTGTCAGTGTATGCAGAGCTGAAAACATTAATTTGTGCCATTAATATAATGGAAAAATAAGTAGGCTTTCTTCAAAATGTTTCAAATAATTACAAGGTTGTACCATGTCAATACATTATGTTTATTTGGGATATGTTGATTTATAATCTATGAATTACAATTTTATAATGTGCTAGTGTATGCTTATACTCTCTCTCTCTCTATCAATATTTTATTTGTATTTTGAATGTTGATTTAGTATCTATAAATTGTATAGAATAATCATATAGCCTAATTTGCTAGTGTATACTTATTCACACAAAACCCTAGATATATCTATATCTATATCTATTGTTGAAGAGGATGTGACGTATTTGTTGAGCCGTCTCCCATAGTTCACCGCGCGCCTCAGCTGGTCAGCCATTTTCTGCAGTAACGTTAAGAGCGGAAGTCTTCGAGGAACAATACCTTCATTTTCACGCTTTTGCCAATCATTTAATATTTAAAAAATGAGTGATGTCGAGGAGCCACAATTCGAGGGGAGGGTAAGCAATATTTTTTGTGTAAAACGTTCAGACGTTTACATAAAATATTCTCTCTTTCTCTTTGCGGTAATGCGCGATTAGTGAACAGCTAACGTTAACTGCCCATTTCGTTTGTTTATTTACAATTTAACTGAACCGATAGATCAGCTGTTACATACGTATCGGTTAATAATTCGTTAAGCATTTAATATTTAGTCTCTTTATGTCTTTTGAGAAATCCTTTACGATGTTGAATATCAAATAAATGTAAATACGCTGCTGTGTTGAACATAGCAATACTTTTTACCAGCATGCAACGTCATTTACATTTTTTTATAACAATGTGTCCTTCAGATTTTTTTTAACAGCTGATCCTACAATAGAACAGACGTTGTAGCAGATATTGATTAGAATATTATGAGTGTTTTAACGTGTTAAACACGAGTTTGCATTCACATAATAGCAGCCCGAATACTTTTGGTTTCTCTTTCCAGCATTTCTTATCTTTCCTTAACCTCTCTCTCTTACACCACATGATTATGTAACCAAACAAACATCTGTATTTCAAAAGGAGTAGTGAAATTTGAATGGTTCACTTCATTTCCCCCTAAATTTCCCTTGTTCTTAATGGCTCTGAATGTTCTTTTTTCATTAAGGTTATTGGTCGTGAAGGATTTGAAGAGTTAAGGCCAAGAATGTGGAAGAATATTCAAGATAAAAGAAGGCTTTTACAGAGAAAATGATTACAGAGCAGACGGTTAAGTGGGAAGGGGAGAAAAGAACGGAAGATCGGTCAGATAGAAGCACGCTCGCGTTATGTGTCTAAAGCAGAAAAAGAAACGAGGTTTCATATTGGGGTGAAGAAATGAAAAGGAGAGGAAAACTGAACAAATGAAGACCGAAGAATAAAATGCCTGAGAGAAAGGAATAGCGTATTCTGAAAACAGAAGAATGAATGTAAAGTAGGTTAAGGTTAAGTAAATGCAGAATTTGTGATTTTTGACATTTTGAATTTGAAAATCCAAGTGTCTTTCTAATCTCTTCTTGATGATAATGTGCATGCTTGTAGCTTTACTGTGGTGATTCGGCTAAAGAACAAGCATCACAAGGACCTGTGATGATTTTGTAGTCTTTGTAAATGTATCGATAATGCTATTAACTTTTTTTCATGATATAATTTATGTAATTCTAACACTTTCTTCCACAGCTGTATTAAAGTGAATGTTTTGAGTTCTGCAATTATGTATGTGGTGTGAGTGTGTAAGTCTGCTGCTTTATGAACGTTCGTCTTGTAAATGTTGTAACATACTGCTGTGATGTTAGGAATCCCGCTCGCCATTCAAATCAGAGAGGGGCAGTCCTGTCCAACCCAAGACTGAGAGCAGGTCTGGCTCTCCCGGCCCTTCCCGGGCATCCAAACGGTCTGAATCAAGATCCCGATCCCACTCCAAGTCAGTTCATACATACGCTGAACGTCATGAAGCCATTTTTTCTTTAAAAGCAAGTTGATTTCTGTTTATTCGGTATATTTCACTCTGTTTCTGGTCCTTTCTAGGTCTCACTCTCGTCGCCATTCAAATCGCCGCTACAGCCGCTCTCGGTCTCACTCCCACAAGAAGAAGTCTCGTTCTCACTCCTACAGCCCTGGTAACCAACGCAGACGGAGCCAGAGCACATCGCCCATGTCTAACCACCGCAGACACACTGGCAGTCGGGTGAGTATCATGGGATAGGAGTCTAAGTTCAGAGGGACCGCAACTACTGTATCCGCAGTTGCTGTTAAAAATATAGTTCACTCAAAAATTAGTTCACTCAAAAATGAAATTGCCATTGTTTATTTACCATCATATCGTTAAAAACCCATGATATTTCTATTTTTATGAATACATTTAATTTGAATAAAAAAGCAGTATACATCAGTGGTTCATAGACAAGTGGCTGGGTGCCATAATGACTTGGAAATATTTAATTAAAAAAATATTATTAATGTATTAAAATAAAAATCCTTACAAAATTAGGATAGAAAAATATACCGTTCTTCTGCAGAAACAAATAAACGATTTATGCTTTATTAATTTAATATGTAGATGCTTCCAGTTACTGTTAACAAAGTACTGTCAAAAAAGCTTTGTCATACTTGAGCAGAAATACTGGAAATATCTTTGTCATCATTGATGATATTATGTTTGAAATAATATCAATAATATTTGTTAATCAACAATGTTGGAGAAAAAGCTGTGTCATCTTGTAGCAGAAATAACTAATGTAGCTCTTCCCCTTTTCAGTGCTTGTTGTCTTCAGTCTTTCCCTCCGTTTGTATTTCCGCAGCATGAAAGTAAGGTTGTATGAATTTATAAATGAACCGCTTGTTTTAAAAATCACATTTGACATGGCATCTGCTTACAATACATATGATGATATTCAAATTAGTAAATTCACTTTGGCAGCTAATTACTCTTCAACAGTGATGCTAAAGGGCAGTGGTCGGCAACAGGCCAATAATTTCTGGCCCGTAACCAGTAGGAGTGTAAATCAGATGGTTCGTAACGATTCGCTACGATATCGATTCTCATACCCAGCGATACGATATTTGCCAATACCTCAAAAAAGTCTACGATTCGATTCGATATAGGAGTAAGTATATGGATCGATATTATGATGATTATTATGATACAGTGGGGCAAATAACTATTTGATACACTACCGATTTTTCAAGTTTTCCCACTTACAAAGCAGGGTTTTTCCTGGCTCAAAATGAGGCTGAGGTGGTACTATCTGAAAATAATTATTTAAAAATCATACAATGTGATTTTCTGTCTCTCACAGTTGAGGTGTACCTACGATGAAAATTACAGATCTATCCATTCTTTGTAAGTGGGAAACCTTGAAAAATTGGCAGTGTATCAAATACTTATTTGCCCCACTGTACTCCTTTTTATTAACTCACAAATTTAACCAAAAATATATAACATGAACATAAATCTAAAAATGCTACTATGGGCTCAGTGCTAAAAGTCTTTTCTACAGATAACCAAATAACAAGCAATAGCAGAAAATAAATACAATAGAAGAAAGACACAAGTTCAATAAACAGTGCTTTTCAGGTTTTTCAGCTCAGTCTAAAATACATTTTCAGGTACGCTACAGAAATGTAATAATCAAATGTAAAATGACTGCATAGTCTTCACTGTATAAATTAAATAGCCTATAAATTAATACTTTTTGATGTTAGAAGGTTATTTAGTCAGGAGCAGTGAGCACTTGTATTTTTCTTTGACAGCATTAGATTTATTATTAGTTTGCTTTCACTTTAAGATCGAAAGCACAGATTTAATATACTGATACACATGCCTTTTTCATGTTGATGTAGTTTTGTCTGTATTTATTCATCTATGCACAAAAAAGTGGAAGAGAGCTCAATTCAGTATTCACGCAGAGTTGACGCGGCTGTCTGTGTGCGCTTCAGATGTGTGCGCGGAAAACTTCTCACTCAGCGCTCGACTGTTCCGCCAACAATCCCGAGGGTCTTTTATGCTCGACTTGTGCCTTCAGGCAGTCCTTATATCGAGTCCTGATACGTGAGATTGAACGAGAATGCACATGTTGGCAGTAATGCATAGATGGATATTATGTGAAAATGTGGACAGTGCCAAAATAAAGGTGCCTTTTTATTAGTGGTGGGCCGTTATCGGCGTTAACGTGCTGCGTTAACGTGAGACTCTTATCGGGCGATAAAAAAAATATCGCCGTTAATCTATTCTCAAAGTTGGGTTGGGAGCTGGGTCTATACTACACGCAAGCTATGATGACTTTCACCCTGATATTTTAACGCGGATGTATACCTAGCGAATTGCACTGTAGGGGGAGAACGAGTCTTGAACTAGAGGCTCGCAGTCCGTGATGGACAGATTGTCAACGGCTGGTCTATGTGGTAATACACTCGGCAGGACATCCAAACGCTCACCTATCATTCATCAACCTCAAATATGGCTTTTCATCTGAAAGATGTGTAGTAGCAACTTTACATGGCGCTCAATATGATGTTAACTATTGAAGTGTTTGTGTGGAAGCGTTTGCTGCAGGACAGGCTCGTGCGCTCACTTGCTCTTAAAATCTCCATTTTTGGTCATACAGATAAAAGTAGCCTAATACATCTTTCGAATCTGTAAAGACTCTACGTTTATTTGTGTGCACTCAGAATAACAACAAACGTTGCGCTTTTAAGCAAACAGGATGCGCTTTAGGTCTCATGTGAACTTGAGCGAGAACCCTTGTAGCCAGATTATTTTGATGGTGGTGGTGGTGGCGGCAGCGGCGGCCGGAGACGAGACTCATATTCCGATCGTGGCTATGAAAGATACGACCGTTATGACGAGTATGACCGATACAGGTAACATTGAATATATACTTCAGTGTGGCAAACATTTATATTGTTTCTGTGAAGGTTATAATGAATTCTAATCCCTTCTCGTTTCCAGCAGGAGGCGCTCTCCATCACCTTATTACAGCCGGTACAGGTCTCGCTCAAGATCTCGCTCACACAGCCCACGTGAGTGGATTTAAAAGCCTTGAGCAATCTGAATTTTCCACACATGCCCAAATGCATGCCTGCTTGATAAGCCACAGCTTCTAGAGTGCATTACTCATGAAATCCCATTATTCACCCATTTGTCCACTGAATCATGTACCATGTGATGGACATTTTAATTGTAGACTCATTCTAATAGAACGTTTGTGTTTTTCAGGACGATACTAAGAAGATCCTGAAGACTTGTTTCTTTTTGCATCGAACTATACATTTATAAAGATGTGTAAACTCACTGTACTAGAAAGATTTGTCTTCATTTGTAGACTAGACAGTGTGTAAGTTTAAGGTTTGTGGAGATCATAAATACTGTCATCATGGGGTTTTATGTGTGAGTTTTTTTTGGTAGTGTGCTCGTATGGTGTGATTTATATATAGTTTTCCTATATACTGGGCATCTTTTAGCAAGGATGTATGCGGTACTAAGAAAGAGTGTGTGTTTGAGTTGCTGTACATCTGTGAGGCAGAGCATCATGTACTTGGGAAAGCAGGCTAAGATTGCCTCTGTTTATCCGTGACAAAATACTTTTATTTTCAGGATTGTTGCTTTGTTTCTTTCTTAAGAAATAAAGACCTTAAAATAAGTGTGTTTTTTTACGACAAGACGTGCTTTGATGTGCTACTGAATCTTATTGATGTTCTTCAAGCTGGGAATACAAGCATCATTTGTTTTCAGTAATGCACTATACAGAAATTAATGTCAACTTGCCATAACATTTTGAATGTTGAATTTTTAAAAACCACAGACAAAAAAATCTCATTTGTCTAAGATATTAGTTTTGCATTGTAATTGATGTTTAATGTCTATGAAAAAAGTGTGGTTAAGTCACAACAGTTTTTTTTTAAATGGTCCTTTACTTAAAACATTTCAATATCTGAAATGCAATAATTGGGTCATAATTATTAATAATACCAGGTGAAAAGAAGAACATTAATAATTTGTATTATCAGTATGTTACAATAAAATGTCAACAAAAGATGTCTTTAAAAATGTTTTTATTAGCACCTTCTATTAAGATTTAAAAAAAATCATACAGAAATAATTTGTACAATAAATACAATGATTGATAGTAACAATTTCATCAAATTCAAGGAAATATTTTAGTAAAACTGCTTGGAACATCACTAATAATAAATAGAGTAAAACACTACAAGTTCTCATCAAAGTTGAACACTCCACTAAAGACAAACTGAACTGAAGAGCCTTCGAAATACGGCTGATTTTTTTTTTCAACCATATACATGAGTTGCTTAAACTTGAGTCGAATGCATGCTGCTGTCACTGTCAGAACGGTTAATATGAGGTCAACTAGAATTATGAAATGATTTCTGTAGCATTTTCAGCCACTTTTCAATAAATGTTACATCATATAATGCTTAGCAGATCAATTAATTAACATTCGATTTGGTACAAATGCCAAAACACATGAATTCGAATATATTCATATCTTGAGATTTATACGGTGCCACTTCAGTAGTTAAAACTTTAAGAGAGTTCACTGGATCTTACGAGAAGCTTTCGTTTGTTAATCTCTAAATGTGTTTGAAATCATCCATATTAAACGACCAGAAAAGCACACAGGGTACTCCATTAGAGCAGTGTGGAGCATGTGGCTACATTAGACAGTCGGCCATATTGTTTTCACCTATCCAGTCATTTCAGATTAGTGGAGTGGAAGAGTAAGGAAGTTCTGAGATAAGACCATTGTCTAGATTCTTCTCCTTGATGTAACAAGGAAGTGACATGAGGCCAACGCTGCTAAAATGTTATTAAAAATACTTTTGAATATACATATAAAAATGTGCAAACCAATCTTACGAGACTAAAACAGACTTTGGTGGACCTACAGTTTGCTAACTGCCTCTCTTGTAGATAATTGAACTCTAATATTTGTGTTACTTCTCATATACAAGGCTATATTTTATGCAAAATTGACAAATCAGCTGTCAGTGTATTGTCGCAATAATTAATAAAAATATCCTTTATCACATCACATTTTTTTATTAGAAGACATTGTTAATATGATCATATAAGAATGTATTCTTTTATTTTTCTGTGGTGCATTGTGTTAATAAATATTTAATTTGCTTAAATGTTCTCATGGCATGTGTAGCTTCTTTGAAAAGAAGGAAAAAAAATCACATTAAATGTCATCTTCACACTGTGCATTTCTTTGCAATTGTTCACTTTTTGAAATTCTTAAAAAAATACTTTAAAATTGTTAAACATGCAGTAATAAAATGTACATATTTGCTTAAGGAACTTTAACAAACCCAAATGTTGTGAAAATGGACATCCTCACGTGTCAACTTTCACACAAAATAAGCCACATTTTTAAGTCGCACTGCTTGTGTACAACAACATAATTTTTTTTGTCTGGTTCTACTGTTTTTATTCCTATGTTTTCAGACCATCTCAGCAGTTAAATGACTGTTGGGTGCAGTAAATAACGGTCTTTACTCTGTAAAATTTCTTTACATTATCAACCTGGCCACCTATAAACATATCGAATCAGTGGACAAATAGGAAAACAATTAACTAAATGCATTTCTACATCAAAAAGCAGTCCCATACCAATTATTTCAAATGGACATGAGAAAATTTGAGCACACTAAATGACCACCCATGACTTCAATGACAACCACACCCAATAAAACAGAAAAAAACACAGTATCCATTTTTTAATTAACTCGAAATACTATAAACTCTGGCCTTAAACTAAAACCACTCAAAATATCACAGCCTGCAAAGTACAGTTTATTCTTGTACTTTATCAAAATAATTTCCAGAAACGGATGGAATTCTTAACCCTTAACGCCAATGTATGCTATTAAACAATTTATATTTATTTAAGTGTGTGACAACTTAGGTCTCTTAGCTTTGTTCTGCTTGAGACAATGAATATAGGATTGGACTTACTTTACAGGTCTGTTAAGATGTGCAGACGTTATGCACTGCACTCAAACAGGCCTCTAACCAAGCTTGTATTAAACATTTAAATAAAACCTCTTTTTATGTTCAATCCTCTGTTCATTAGCTTACAAAGAGGCCCTGATAAAATTTGCAGTGCTTTGATTTTTGAGGCCCCACAGTCAAAGGTCAAGCCCACCTCGTCACACAGACGCTAACTTGTTTTTGTTCTTAAACTGATTTGAGACAAATATTCGTATATCTCAATTTTTAAGTCCAGTAAAAGATAAATTAAAATACATTTAGGAATTTCAACAAATACATAGACTACACAAGGACAGATTTATATAGGCCATGGCCTACAAATAACTTATGTAGGCCAAGGTTTGTTTATTTATTTGCTTTTTTGGACGACAATCATCATTTCATAAAGTCCATCAAATATATCTAAATAAAATATCTAAATAAATATGTAAAACTTCCAACTTTACATAGTGTAGAGCACAATAATGATAATACAAATTTCCGATTACGTAACTTTAAATTTGAGCTTTCAGAGTCAAAAACATTATTTTAACATCACATCGAAACGTAAACATAAAGTCAATGAATAACTGAATGAACGTACGTAACCTAAACAACTAACGTAAATGACTAAACACTCAACACGTTCATTAGGATGACATTAGAACCTAAAGAAGTGTGTTGTATGTAATTGTAAAGCAATTTGCTTGTAAAGCAAAGAGTTATTTGACAAACACAGGAAACAGGTTTTAAAAAAATCTACTGGAAGATGTGAATCAGTACCGCCATTTTCTGTGGAAATACACAGTGGTTAATACAGCCAAGAACATAAGCATCGACTAATAGTAAAAAAAAACTATCCTTAAAACATAAATCAACAGAAAAGTAGTAGTCGGTTTCCAACAAATTACTGGTTCCAAAACAACGTTTACACGAAACAAAGCTGGTTGCTATAACGTTACACAAAACTTCTTTGAAAGTTTCTGAAAGCAAATGTTCGCATAAACATGGCGTTAACTGAACGCAATGTTCCATACATTCGCTCAAAAGGGAGTAACGTTATAGGCAAAAACACGCAAAAAGAACTTGAAATCTGAAACGGAACAAACAATACTTTTCTACTTACATAGTGCTTAATTACAGTGTTCTTCGACGAAACCGAAGGTAGCCGTTTTTGCTTGTGTTAGCCTTTTGTCTGTATATAATATATAGGCTACGTTCAAAGCTTAATGTTAACGTTTGGGTCCCTAATTCGACTTAAACGGCAAATTATCCCGATGCTTCTTAGGAAAGCGCGTACATTTTTTTTTTCGTCTAACAGACATAACTTTTCTACCCTCAATCCGCATACTAGCCTAACGTTACATAAACAATGTTTTCCTATAGAAAACGTCTCTCCTGACGGGTGGAGCTACGGGTCGCATTCCTTTCCAATAACATGCATTTAAAGCAACCTCACAAACATACTGTACGAATGAAGGTTTGGTGATTCTATAAAGTACGTATTCATACAGTCTATACAAAAGTGTACTATAGGAAATGGACGGTGCAAAAAGGGGAATGGTATGAAAATGAGTTTCCGATCTAAACAACGAATAAGGGGAGGAGAATCCCCGCATGTGTGCTAGACAGAAGGGCTGGGTATCTAAAGGCATTGCATAAAATAATACTTTTCGCCACATCTGTAAAGAAACAGCCAAGTTTGCAGAATCAGAAAATGTTCAATATATAACGTTAACACATTCATGCGAGCTGCCTCGAAATACCTCATGAAAACGAAGTCCTCCATATTTTCTTTTCTTTTGCATGTCTTTTACCTTTTAAACTCAAACAGAAAGAAAATGTATCGTGCATAATATGTACCGGTTTCTAATTTTGAAAATAGATTACTAGTAATTACACACCACAGTAACGTTAGACTTTTCGCGCCTGGATTTGTACCGAGGAGCTGTGGATGAAAACCAATGAATGAACAATCGACGCAGCAGTCAGCGAGAGTAGTAAAGCAGAAAGGAGCTGCGCTCTCATTGGTCTCCTGTTCGACCAATAGGAGCGCATCATGTGCGTGCCATTCTACAGTAGTATTTCAGTTGTGCGAGGCCCATGCTGTCTGACTTTACCCACAATACCACATTGAGAAATCAGGTGTTGTTCCTTTTTACACTTTTAGTTGCTATATAAAGTTAATTTCTATGGCATTAAAAAACTAGCCCTATACACTTATAAAACAACTTAATTCCAGGGCCCTTCTGACAAATGGTTTTAAAATGGATTTAAATGAGCAACGTGACAGTTTTACTGCTAATATAGAACAAAACATATGTATGGCTTACTCTAATTCAGTGTGTGTGTATATGAGTCAAAAATGCTAAATAGATATTGGTAAGGCAGAATCTGGGATAAAAGTAAATCGTCGAGAAAAAGAGAGAGAGAAACCTCCATTACGTAGGCCTATGCCATAAAATTTTGTTTTGGAAAGATGGCCAGTGCTGACAATAAAAGTTAAATTAATTAAATTATATAAATATGAACGTGATACAAGGGGAAGTTTAATTAGGCTATAGTATCAAACAAGGACGAAATTTCGAAACCATCACTATATAACGAAAGTAGCCTACTCTTACGGTGCAGGACATTCCCAGTTTATTTAAAATCATAATTTCATCTTGAAAAATATGCATGCTTATTTTTTTTTATGTTGTTATAGAAAATAAAAAAAAATGTATCAGCGTGATTGTCTTTGATTCAATTAAACGCGTGTGTGCTTATTTGTGGCGCTTGGTAAATCAAAGACGAAAATATTTTAGAAATATTTCTAATTTAATTTAAACGCCTGGTAACATACCAAATAAATTACCTAAATTCACTCAAATTAATTTGCTAGGACTAGGACGCGCCAACACGTCTGATATAGGCTACGTTTCCTATCGGCCTTATATGGAAAGGCATTTTGGTAATATTGTTCGGAACAACCTCCCAAAGCTGTGCCGCATATCTCGCGGATTCCAATAAGGGCGTAAAATCTGGATTCGTCCTAATTATCTCAATTCCGTCGAACGTGTCATATCCTAAACTTGCGATGCAGATATTATACAACTTGAATATTGATACAAATCTGACTTTATATGCGTACAGACAAATCTTTTAAAAGGAA
Source organism: Gymnocypris eckloni scoliostomus (assembly GCA_027564155.1). NCBI lineage: Eukaryota > Metazoa > Chordata > Actinopteri > Cypriniformes > Cyprinidae > Gymnocypris > Gymnocypris eckloni. The sequence goes on from CM050421.1 coordinate 10,671,576, forward strand.
ACCAGCACGACCTATGTGTGTGACAGAAGAAGAGGGGGGAGAGAGAAAGAGACGCATTAGGGCGTGGGCCCAGCGTAAATGTCTCCGCTTTACGTGGAAGGTCGAGCGATTTGCAGGCCGCACATCCAGATATTATGCAACTCCAGTCTTTTTCTGTGGAACAGTGCATTTTCGGGTATGAAGTCTAAAGTATATTGCATGAACCAGCACACAGGTCTTTTGTCTCCTCCCCGCTGTGCCAGAAGGAGGCCAGCCTTAACCACTCGCCATTACGACATTTCTATGTTCCGCATGGCCCTCCCATTTCTTTAGGCAGGCACCGGAAGTGTATAATTCGCTTTGTTCAATCTGGTTAGGTCACGTTACACTGGTTAGGCCACAGTAGCCAAAATCTGTAGGCAATGTATAGTTAAGAAGAAGCTGCGTTAAACTAACGCAAAATGCTTAACATATGTATCTGTGTAAATAATTATACATAGTTGCGCGATTTTTCTTCATGAAATGGGAGAGAAAAAAGATTATCGCTTGATTGAATGTGGTCTCAATTGTTTAGAGCTTTACCATATCTTTATGGCATGTATGTCATACAGTCTATATAAAATAGAGTAAGAAATAGTGTAGATGCTGTATGAATTGCAGACCCTCCCCCTCGTCCCCTATATGGCAGCCCACCATAAGCTCAGATAAAGCCTCAGCGCTGGTTTCAAGCGTTGTGAGGCGAGCGTGCAACGCCTCTTTACAACTCCACCAACAACCAATAAAAGCGCAGAACAGAGAAAAGTCCACCGAGCAGAATATCATTGAACGGTACAACGAGTTTGCAACTAGCTTTTTGTACGGGATCCCTGATTCCCTGCAAATGAACGTAGAGACGTCTCTCTCTCTCTCTCTCTCTCTCTCTCTCTCCACCCCAGTCATCCCTGTGCCGTTTCCCCCCAATCCGACACTTAATTGAGCAACCGGGACACCTCACGTGCAGGACTGAATTGTAGTTAGAACACGTGGCTCATTGAAAAGAAAGTTTTTTTCTTCTCGTTCCCTCGATGTTATTAAGAGGCGGTGCCTACACAAACGTGTGACAATTTAGTCGAATCGCCAAAGATTAAATAAACTTTCTCTATTTTCCTCCCGGCCCTTGCCTCGCAGAGGTGACGGAATAAATAATTCAACGCTTTTAAATCAAGAAGAAACGCGAGTGCGCGCAAGCACGGCAGCGATCTCGTCCATCAAATATCTCAGTAGCTTGGAGAGATTAGGAGAACACTCCCAGACCCTCCGCTGAGCGACAGTGCGGTTCTCTCTCTCTCCAAACACTGCCCATCCGAGCGACGCGATAAAGGGCTGCTCCTCTGCAACACGGTCGTTCTTTAACGTATACAACAAAATGAATAAGCTCTACATTGGGAACGTGAGCGAGCAGGCGAGCGCGCTGGACTTGGAAAGTATCTTTGAGGAGTGGAAGATACCTTTCAGTGCACCCTTTCTAGTAAAAAGTGGCTATGCGTTTGTGGATTGCCCCGACGAAAAGGTAGCGATGCGGGCCATTGACACTCTTTCAGGTGAGACTTTTGTGCGTATGTGATTTTGCCCAAATGAATTACAAAATACATGCAACGGTCGCGTTTAACAATTAGACGCATATGCAAAGCAGGGATGTGTCCGTACACTGAGCAAGTGTAGACCATTGACTTTCAGTTGTTTTTAAACCACGGGCTTTACTCGGCGAGAACGCCAAGTCTCGCTTTAGTATTAACATAACTGAACGGCAACCGTCCATTAAAGTTACAGTGCTGCTTGTGTGTGCAGGGCGAGATGTGAAATAATGTGATTAACAACTCCGATATCCAAGCGGCGAGTGGTTGCACGTACTATTTATTAGAATTAAAATGCTCTTGGTGTTACGTGTGGCTTTTAAACTCATCTCGCAGCTCGTGGAGCACTTTCTGGAAGTGAACTAAAGTGTTACACATAACTGGTGGTGTTGCGAACTTTGCCATTGTAAAAATGTATCACTTTTATCGCTGTAATTACGAGCTTTGAAACACCAGGTGGTTGGGTGGCTTGTAGGCCTTTCGACTACTCCCTTGTCTCTGCAATATGGGTTGATTATATTTGTAATGAGTGTAAATAGTGTAAAGGCTGCAATGTTTACTATAAAGAGACCGTATAAATCAGTGGACGTTTTCGTGATTTTCTTAAACAAGCCAGTGTCACGCTGCTCGTAGCTGAGGCCTTCGCGCAAGCGTGGGGACAAATTTGTCTTCCACGTTTAACCTCTGGGAAATTGTGTATTTATGATTTTTTTTTTTTTACAAATTAATTTTGTTTTAGGTACTCGTGAAGATTTTCTTTAAATCGTACATGACAGTGTAGTTTCTGCACACGTAGCGTAAATACATTTTTGTTGTGCAATTTCGTACATCGTGAACCTTTGACACATAATAGACATTTTGTTTGAAATAAAAATGTAATCTATTAAAATACCATTTATATTTTTCAGGGATAGTAGAACTCCACGGAAAAGTCTTAGAAGTGGAGCACTCTGTCCCTAAACGACAAAGGTAAGATTCATTTGTATATTTCGCAATTGCATCTAAAAAATGGCTAAGTCCACGTTTTTGTTTTTATTTAATATCTCCAAATATTTTTTCCTGACAAGCCCTGATTTTAAATAAGCCGTCTTGTTGTTTTAATCTTTTAAATGGCTCTCATTTGATTTGTTTTACGTTCACGTGATCCATCAAACTGTTATTTGCCAGCGAAATTCAAGTTTAGGCTGGTGACGGTGTGTTTTATGTACCTGCTTTAAATGTAAATCCACAGAGGTGTTTAGTAACAAAAAAGTGTGCATGCCACTGATTGAACCTCCATGTCAGCGTGCGGAATGTGGGGTTTTGTAATACATCTGAGGCCCTTTATATGCCGAGTTCACATATTACTGGGCCTTTAGGCCTTGACAAACGTAGCAAGAAACGCAGCAGAGGTGTGCAAAGTGAGAACGCAAACGTTGTAAATGGGACCTCACGTTGCCCACGGATGTGCATTTTGAAGCCATGCTTGCTGTGGCGTCCATTTAATAAGAAACTACTATTCAGTCATGCCGCTCAGTGCTTCCGCCCCTTCTTTCCCCTCCTCGCGCTGCTCAGGCATGAGATGGACTCCTCAGCGTGGACTGCTAGTGCTAGGGTCGAGGTCTTGCCACGAAAACCGGTTTGTGGGTTCTCTGGAACTGTAACGACTAGACGTGGTGTAAACCACAAAGCACTGTTTACCAACCGTGTGCGAGTGGGTTGTCGTTTTATTGTAATAATTAAGTTGACATAACGACTACATATATGAATATTCGTCTTATTTTCACTTTACGACTGCCTTAAGTAAATATAAGCTCTCATCGGCGTTCTGTATTTTTAATTTATCAATAACCAGCGGGTGATATTTTTTATATTGAGTTCTCAGTCAAAAATAAGGCAGGTTCCACGTGAATTGTACGCGGTTTAAGTTAATGGTGGTTTTTAGTTAAAAGGGATACATAAGTATTTAGCACGTTTAATTTAAATTAATTTTACGTTGTGTTGGTGATATATTATTTTGATTAAAGTAGGCCTGTAATTTTTTTAATCGTAATGGTTAAACACGTGTTTGTTAGTTCAATAAGGCGATTTTTGATGGGCCAGTTTATCTTTTAAGCTGACATGACATTAAGTGAACAGTTTATTTGCTGTTTAATTTTTATTCACTAAACATTTTATCAAAACAATAGCTTAATATGCTGAGTTTATTGTGTACATTATGGAAGTAGTATAATTTAAGTGTATAATGTTTATTTTGTGTGAACATGCAACATGTCATGTTGATAGGAGCAGGTCAGAGGTTGTGAATGTAAAGCTTGTTTGAACTGCAAGCCAATGAGAGCTAAGTATAGTGAAATGCATGATGGGAGTGATCTTGCATTCTATCATATGAGTCCCAGCTTAGGCCCCGCCCACATATACACACACAAAAAACAACAACATGAAAGTTGGGTAAAGTTTGGCCTCTTGAGTGCGATGTGTGTACTAAGGGGTGGTGTGTATTTTATGGAGCCGTTTTCTGAAAGCTTTAGTTTGGTCAGGGTGTAGTACAGGGCTGTGTGGACACAGACCCTGCTATAATTATATATAAATATTCACATTAACATTAACCTGCATTAATATATATATATATTTTCTTTTTAATTAATAATTTAAATTTGGTAGCATAGTTCAGTTGATTCATACATTAAAACATGTTGATTGTGACACCGTTCTTCAACCAGGCTTGTGTGCACACTGAGCGGAGCCTGCACGGACAGCCCATTGGCCTTTTAGAAGTTTCGTTTCATACGCCATTTTTCTTTCTCATTGCTTGCTTCCTCGATTTACTAGCGTAGCCATTTCTTGCTCGGAGCTTGCACTGTGTGTGTGTATGTGTGTGTTTATGCACATGTGTGGCTTAAAGGGGGGCCCCAACTGCTAGAAGAGTGTGGCAAAAGGGTCTTCAGTTAGAACAGATACTGTGTGTGGAAAAAGTTGGAACCTTTGTGTGGACAGTCAGTCTTTGTTGTTTTTAAAGATTTTATTTAATATTGCAGGGTTGCTAACTTCGCTGTGTTTTAAACATTAATGCTATTTTTTTATTATTATTAATTTGTCACTCATAGCAATTTCTATGATCGCAATCTGTAAGAAAATAATATAGCTTGGTATTGTTAATTTGGTTTCAATTGCTAAAAATTGAGATTAATTTAGTGTGCCGTATCACTTTCAGCCTAAATTAGTGTCAATTATATTTCTCAATTTGTTTCTGTGTATGCTTCAATCCTTATCTAATTAAATTATTATAGTTTTTTTTGGGGGTCAAGTTAAACAATATAGCTTTTTTAAATTATTTGGTGGTAAAAAATCTACTTGTATATGTAATTTAATTCTTAACTTGTGCATTAATATCAGCTATGGCTGGAATGATCTCCATTATTTTTTTATTTTATTTTTTTTAGTCAAACTAAATATTGAAGTTTCTTAATTCAGTCCGAGTTGTGAGTTCTCGTGATGGAGTCACTGGCTTGTGAATTATAACGTTCGGCAGTGTTTCCTGGTTCCTCCAGGAGTGTTTGTGGTGGGAAGTCTCCCCAACCCCCCTCCATTGTACTATGTATGTTCATACACGTGTGCACACAGAGACAGTTATGTTGCATGTCCGTTGGATTTTGAAGTAAATGAAGATGCCCTCTACTTCCGTTACATCACAACCAAACCCCTTTTCCCTTTCTTGTCTGTAGGCTAACCTGTTACCATGGTAACCAGACCCCACCCCCTGGGGCAGAGAGTTTCTGTTACCCTGAAATGGAGCACTAACACCCCACCCCCATCCTAACTACACACACACACTCCCCTCTTACTCCTATAGCTTAATCTGCTGTAGGAGAACATTCCATATTGCATTCCCACCAGTATGCAGACCAGGGCTGGAAAAGCACACCCATCCCACCAAATTCGTCTAAAGAAAAGTTTTTAATTCGTACATGAAACCTGGAATGTCATACGGCTGTACTTTTAGATAAAGTTGATTTTACAAAAATAAATTACAATGTGAAGGTTTACCAAATGGCATTGTTTTTGTTTAATGTTTAAGTAGTTTTTGGTGTGTGTGGTTTTTAGTTAATCTTTATTTTTTTAAGTCACTTGCCCTAATGTATACACCTATACAAGCTTGGTCTTGGCATTTTTCTTCTTCTTTTCACAGGTCTCACGTGTCTCTCTGATCATTCAGCGGAGTGCTAATGTTTTCTTTATTAACCCTGTGCCTTTTAGTGGATTTTTTTTATGCTTGTGTGTAAGTTAAGTTTTTTTTAGATGGTGTGTGTGTGTGTATAGCCGATTTAGGTTATATCTTTTGCCACAGTGGATTTTTAGGGAAGCATGGACAACTTCTCATATTCTGTAGTATCGATCACAACCCATAATTTGAAGTTCAAAATTTGTATTATTAAATAAACAGTTTTCTCTAAGGCAGCTGCTCCCTGTTTAAAAATTTGCATAAGCGCTACACTACCTGTGGTATTTTTGCCTCACTGGTTATAGTTTACAGAATTAAATTTGGATTGCGTTGCCTTTGGATTTTTCACACCGTAAACACGCTGGAGAAAACATGTCCAGGAATCACACAGAGATGTTGAATGCAAGTTGTGAAGCATTTTGGTAATCCCTGAGATGACACCAAATGATTGTTCTTCTCTTGACGTCTACATTCTTCATGAGCAAATGTCCCTTACAGTATGTCCAACTTCAGTTTCGTCTCCAGACCTTGCTCTATATAGCATTTGTATTGCTAGGATTGACTGTGTAGATTTATTTATTTATTTTAAAACATGCTTTTAATTTTGAGAATTAATGTCAGCGAGTATTTGAATGACCTTGTTTTTAATTTCTAGGCAAAACTGCATTATATTTTAATTGGGTCAATATGTTGCAGTAGTTAGTGGGGACAGTCTACATCAGTGATACTCAAATCTGGCTCGTGAGATCCACTTCCCTGCAGAGTTTAGCAGGATCAAAATCACCTACCTGTGATTTTCTAATGATCCATGAAGACATTGATTAGCGTGCTCGGGTGTGTTTGGTTACAGTTAGAGCTAAACTCTGCAGGAAAGTGGATCTCGTGAGCCAAATTTGAGTATCACTGGTTTACATGGAACCAAATATTTTTTTTTTTTTTTTTGTATATATATATAATTTGCATACACATGCACGTTCCATTTTGCAGATGCAACATGGTATGACTGGTTTGTTTGACAGTTTGTTGCTTCTGAAATTAGTTGGTACGTAGTCCTGAATTGGTAGATACATTTTTTTTGGATGACAATGTAGTGTTGCTTTGCTATTTAAATTTGTTGTTGCACAATCAACATACACTTAAGAGAAAATCAAGAACATACCTGTAGATTTGTACATTTTTATGCACAAGTGAAAATGTAAAAAATCTGTTTAAATATTGCTCAAATCCTAACAGTATCTTTGCTGATGACAGTTATGTTAAAGCAAAATCATCCATCTGTTTTCTCGCTGTCATAATTAAAATTACTTGCACACTACAAGATGTCTGTTTTGGAGGGTTTCTGTTTTTTTAGGGAGGTAAAAGCCAATTTTTACGATGGCTTATAACCATACAATACATTCATCCATTGATGTTATAAAGCACTGAGGACTGTTGATGCATGCTGATTGCTTGAAGCACGAATGTGCATCAATGTCGATTATTATAATAGATCAGTTTCTTTAATGCCAGTGTGCTACAAGTCACTATTAGGCCTCAATCTATGTGCATGTGTGACAGACGTAAAAGTGTGTGTGTGTGAGGGTTAGTGTGTCTACCTCTTCAGGTAGAGGCATGTTTGTTCTCATGTCCTCTGTACATTCTGTTCTTGTTAATGTTAGTGTGTAAATACGCAAATACACACAGTATGAACTTTAGAGTCGTGTAAAGTCAAGTGGGCAGTTATAGGTCTTTCACAATCGCTGCACTAAAACATACACATTAATGAAACCTATGTTAAAATAAAAGAACCAGTCTATAAAAGCGATATCGCCATTACAACTAATTTTACAGTGCAGAATGGCATATTTACAGGCTCTGTATAAATCTGAAGGAAGCTAATTCTGTTGTCATTTCTAATTGAATCCAAAGCTGAGAAATAGATTCTCTTTTCTTACTCTTGATACACATAGTTCTTGACCTTAAGAAAAAAATCTGGATAAGTAACATCTATATTTATGACTGAATAGTTTTTTCCATTGAATGATTCATTTGTGCAGTTTACATTGGGATTGTAGCCAAGTTGGCTTGTCACTTATACTTGTAGTGATGTTAACATTAAATGCTGTGTCTGGGTTCATGACAGTTCCAGGTGATGCTATTGTGTCTTCCTCAAAGTTAACTTGCACAGTCATTGCATTCATTGACAAAATAGTTGATTCATAAATTAGTTTCGTCACTGACCAGTTGGTTTTGTAGATGGTGTAGAATTAAGAATTTCTAGTAATAAAACATCACCTGTGGTGTGAAAATCTGAACTGAGTCTCTGTAATATAAAACCCCCTTTAAGTTGACCGTACATTTATCGCATTATCTACATGTCAGGATTTGTGAAATCAAGGGACGTGGCAATATGCCAGACATAATGATATCTTGTATATTCAGGTTTTCTGTCTGCTAGATATGCAAAATCAGTCTTAGATCTACAACTGAAGGTTAATTAAAGCACATCTGGGTATGGTCACGTACATGCGTGTTTAAAATATCCAGTGTTTCCGCTCTTTGGGATGTTTGAATCGAGATATGAGTCCACAAGGTGTTTGACAACTACCATTATATAAGAGGGAAAAAACCCATTGGTAAGAGTTTGTTGGTTTTACTTTGTTTGGGAATTGTTCAGGCTTTTTGTGAAAAGCTGAGACCTTTTTAAATGATGCTTGATAAGACTTTCTGAGAATCCAAGGTGATGTGGACTTTGAGTGAGTTTTAAAGGAAACCGCTGTCAAAAAGTCTTTGTAATGGACTCAGCCTTTTTTACTTTGTTGAATGGGTTAATTATCCCTTTCTGTGGCTGCAATTTGCTTGCAAATGTACACTTATGTACATATGTTAATTATGCTGATATGTATTGTATGTTGAACTTTCACCCTTTACTGTACTGTACCCGATTACCTTTTTCAAGTGTAGTTCCATAAACATGATATGCAGCTTTTCTGTGTCAGTTATATTTAGAGATGCACCTATTTCAATTTTCTTGGCCAATTCAGATTTTAAATTGTTTTTCTTGTAAGTGCGACTTGCCAATAACTAACTATTTTCCTTCTAAGTGTAACTAATTGACAGCATATACAAACCATAATCTACTTGTTTTCAATCTACAGTTTTTCTATGCTAGAAATTATTTAAATAAAACTCAATGAAACACTAAACTTTCCCCCAATTTGGACCAAGTTCCAGATGTTCTCTCATTTAATCAACTCCCAAAATAAAGTACTCGGTGACTGGAAAGAGGTAGAAATGAGTTGCAGTATAAAAAGAAAACTCCAACGGTTTATAAATGGGCACGTTTTCCTAAAATTATTAAATGTATATCATTTTTTACATCAAAGTCTTGCATTGTTTCAATTAGAATAATAAGAAACTGTTAGTCATTACCATTCAAATGAAATCGGTATCAACAAACTCCATCTTTCCTCTGCAGAGGAAATAGAAGCTGCATCTGATGTAGATGTATTTACACAGAATGTTTAAGGAAGCTGAGAGGTGTCTTTAATGAATTTACACCACAATTACAAATGCATAAGTAATCTTAAGATTGTTTTAAATGATTTTTGCACATACAAATCTGAAATGATGGGGGAAGTGAAATTATACTTAAAAAATGGATTCATTCAGTAACGAAACACTGCTGTGTGTTGCTCGGAGATGCTCAACAGTTCCGCTACGGTTTTGATTGAAACATTTTCCTCCGAAATTGTCAATATTGTGTCTAAAATGTAAGTCTCTGAGTTTTAACTTATTGTTTAATGAAGTTTATTTCATCGATAGGTTTCAAAAACGATTAATCGAGTTCTTGGGGGCGGGGTGGGGCATTGCCGTAATTGAGAGTGAAAAAATCTGAAAACTGTTATGAAAATTAATGTTAAAAATGACATGAAAGCATGTCTATGAAAGTATAAACGCATGATTAGATGTTAGATTATGATGCAACAATGCTAAAAAAAATAATTGCTGCCTGAGGTAAAGCTGATTTTATGCCAATGAACTGAAACTCGTTCAATGACACTCCCTATGGTATTAATCCGATAACTTGGATGCATAACATAGATGTAACATTACAACTTGTATCAGCACAAAAGGATGCATATGCCAGTGAACTAAGTTACATGCTATAGCGAGAGAGAGAGCTCCCGCCGTGGTGCGCTTTCAACAATGCACTGAGACACGGACAAGGAGAGGATTTACTACAGATTTCACATCCTATAATGTTCTCATTATAATGCTATGTTTATGAAATTCCAGTGAATTTTAAGCGCTATAGAGAGAGAGCTCTCCCGCAGTGATGTGCTTTCAAAAACACACTGAGACTCTGGTAAGTAGAGGATTTACTATAGATTTCACATTCTCTAAAGTTATCATTATAATGCTTATGTCATTAATGTTTATGGCAGATTTGTGCTATATTTTCAGCTACATTATCAAGTGATTCCTAAAATCGCCTGTGTGTTTTCGAAGCCTTACGAAATATGAAAACTATTTTAATTGAAGTATGCATACTTCTGAACAAATATGACGAAAAAAAGTAATATACAATTTGTATTACTTTTTATTTTTTTAAAGAAACCTCTAAAAGAAATATAACCATCTCAAATAACAGTTAATATCGGGCATTGCATTGGAGCATGAAACTACTGGTAATATGCAGTACATTTAGCATGTAAATAAATGTTAATATCCCAACGCATCCTATATTAGACGACTCCGATATATATGTAGCTAACCTAGACATCACTAAGTGACTTCTCTCTCTTCTCACGTTTATACTTTGAATGCTTGCATGCAAAATAATCAGAGCTCAGGGTGCCGCCCAAAGTGCTACTATAACCAATCAGAATTTATTTTCCCCACAATCATCATTTTCATGATCTATCATCGCTGTCACGGCCGAGTACTTGATCCCTGTTGCACATCCCTAATAAAAATAAAGGTACAGAGAAACCATATCGATGGAATCACTTTCAGAATGACTATTTCCAGTTGATTAACAATAACAATAAAAACACCCAATCAGAGTCAATCCTGCTATAACGAGCTTGAGAATTTAAGGCAGGAGATGTGCATGTGCTGAGAATAAACAAACGATATTGTTCACTGGTGTGGACACTAATATCTTTATATTTTATAGTTTTTGTTATTGGTGTGAACGGGGCTTTATTTTGGCCTTCTCCATATTACAAATGTCGAATTTTCTTCACTCGTCGCCGACATGTTTATGTGTGGACGTGAGCGAAACTGTGAGCGATTGGTGCATCTTTAATTATCTTGATTTATAAACCCCAATTTCAATCAGACTCATGGGTGCTGTTAGATAACTGGTTTTGGTTGGGAACCTTGTCTCCAAATATAAATCTCAGGTTGTTTACACCAGTTGATGAAGTCCAGTAAATGATTTTAGTGGATCACAAAATCTCTAGTTTGCTTCCCTCTTGTCTGACAAATGTATTATTTGCTAATATTCCCCATAACTGGTTACCTAACCTGCAAAAATTGTACTACATGATCAGGTTAATGCATGTTGAAACTGCACTGTCTTTTGGAAATATTATAATTTTTGCATTTATATAGCGCTTTTCTAGACACTCAAAGCGCTTTACAGCATAAGGCTATGTTCACACTTTAAGTTTTTTTTTTAAGCTGCCGGTGTCTGTTTTACATTATAATCCTATGGAGTAAACCATGTTTTCCAAAAAGTCCTGAGCGCTTTTTAAAACGCCACTGCCGGCGTCTTTTTCTGCAGCTTAGTGTCTTTTCAAGTTGAAAAAAGTTTAACTTTTCTGAAAAAAAACGCCCTACGTCAAGCGCCTTTTGACTGCTGACCAATGATAAGCGAGTGGCGAGTCGTTTCCATAACAAAAACATCAAGAAAAAGATAGCCGGTAGAGAGATCGTACTAGTTTCAGAGCACAAGGAGTTGTATGAAACCGTGCATCATCCAGCACGGTTTCCTAGACTAAATTGTTGGAAGCAGCAAACAGTTTCCTTCCCCGTATAATGTTGCGCTGCGCTTCCACAAACATTGTTGGGAACCGACATACCCTCCCCGTTAACTTAAAAAACTGGCATTTCTGCAGCACACCGCGCTAGGCTACCGTTGCAGCTGTTGTTATAGCAACAAAAGACGCCCTCGGCTGCAATTTGTAACCAAAATGCTGCCAGCTTTTTATTTTACTAAAAAAAGCACTCTTGTCAACTTTTTCTAGTCACAAAAGACGCCAAGTGTGAACATAGCCTAAGGGGGTATCTCCTTATATACCACCAGTGTGCAGCATCCACCATCTAATATTTAGCTTTAGCCATAGTAATGCATGTTTCTAATATCAAAGCCATTTTCTATTTGGCATTTGCAATATTAGAGAGGCTGGTTAATTAGACACCACCTAGCATTCATTTTCTGTAATTTACTTTCAAAGAAACCAAAGAGGGAAGTTATCCCGATTAATTTTTTTAATCGGTCGATATCGATAATTATCAAGATAAATGACAAATCTTTATTTCTTTCAAATTTAAAGCCAGATTTTTGCTCCAAAGAGAAAGTTGTAGAAACCAGACCATTAATTTTCCTTAACAAAATAACTATCTAAATATAAAAAATTATTTCTTAGTTTCTGCGTGCTCTAATTAGTGATTATTTCAAATCAAGAAACGGGTTTGGGTTGCCTCATAATATTAATATCACTTTTTTGTATCTTAGAAATGCACATTTGGTAGTAGCTTGAGTTAGGATGCAGAGGTACATTTGTAAAACATTATAGTAACCTCTTTGTATATGATCAAATTTATTCTGATCAAGTTTTTTTTTATTTAGCATTGGTCCCCCATAGTAGCTTACATTTAAATCATGATAAATAGTTAAAACCACACATATATCACCTCAATAACATGGTACAAATATAACTATATGGTTTTTAGGTAGCCTATTTGTATGAAAACATTTGTCTATAACCATTCATTATAAATGCACACATGCTATAGCTGCCTTAAAAACACATACGTACTATAATTATATACCATTACTCCTGTAATAAAATTAAATGTGAATATCCCACATTTTCTGCCACAATACCATGGTGCAGTGAGTTTTACTACGGTAAATCCATGGTAAATAATGACAAAGGGCAGATTGAAAAGCCTTCTGACTGTCTTGTTGCACACAGGAATTTCGGCTTGTGTTCTTCGCTGAATTCAAGGGTTTCACACTGACTGGATCTCACAGCGCTAGTGTTCACATGACCGAGGAAACATCTGCTCTAGTGAGCTTGCGCCGCGCGGTAGTATGAACTGTGATCCGAGCAGAAACTGTTCATGTGACGTAATTCAAATGAGTCATGTGGCTTCGTTACGCTTCTGGCGCATAAACATTAAATCGAACATTTATCGAACTCTTCATATCGTTTTATTGAGAAATTATTGTGCGAGAATTATCGTCCAGCTCTACTTGTGATTTATAGCCTTGTGTAATTTTTTACATTGACCTCTTTTTCTTTTTTCTTTCACAGGAGCTGCAAGCTGCAGATCAGGAATATCCCACCTCACATGCAGTGGGAAGTAAGTGCCCCCCTTACAACCCCAGTTCTAGAAGGTAAAGGGGCTTGTATGAGGTGCTATGTTGAAGCAGTGCTATGACTTGCTGGCTCACCACTACACCTCAGAAACATTGGTATTTGAGCCACCAACCCTCCTGAGTAATGTCCTAGAATTTGACATCTTGGACCAAATGAGCACATACACTCCAAAAAAATTATTTTTGCGTTTTAAGCAATTATCCCTCATATTTATTAAATCAGATGTTACAAGCAGTCTTTTAGGAGGTAGCCTGTTGTTCGTTTTTTTGAAATGTGATTTGAATTTTGTGAGGTCCAAGCTTTAAGAAGCCTCATGTTTTTGTTAAATGAAAATAGATTTTCATTATTTGTGCTCTGGACGAATGGTAAATGTATCTTTTCTTGTTTAGTATAGATGCTAATTTAGATCAGATCTTTTAAAAGCCTATGATGTTCATTTGTAAACAAAAACCTTTACACCTACATTGTTATAGTGTGACGTGACCAACGACCAAGTATGGTGACCCAATACTTAGAATTTGTGCTCTGTATTTAACCCATCCAAAGTGCACACACAGCAGTGAACTCGCACCCGGAGCAGTGGGAAGCCTTTTATGCTGCGGCACCTGGGGAGCAGTTGGGCGTTCGGTGCCTGGCTCAAGGGCACCTCAGTCATGGTATTGAAGGTGGATATTCACTCCCCCCACCTACAATTCCTGCCGGCCCGAGACTCTAACTCGCAACCTTTCGATTACAAGTCCGACTTTAACCAGTAGGCCACGACTTCCCCAGGAGTTATTGTCCTTCACTTATCAGATCAAACTATCTGTAGAAGTGTTCGTGTGTATATTGCTCAGTACGCCGCTCTTTGCCCTCCCGCTTTTCATGTGAGCTCGACAAGTTCTCACTGACCCTTTGAAAACTTGCATGACATGCTCGCTTTGCTCGTCCCCCTTTCTTGTTTCATTCCTGTTGTGCTGTGTGTGTGAATAGAGCCTTACAGAAGTCCACAAAAGTGCTCTGATCATAGGAATCAGTTCAGATTAAAAACTGCATTGTGCTCTGGCATTTGTTTCCTCAGCTTTTCTGTCCATAACAGATTCCTCCAGTGCTTGAATTACTGGGGCAGCTGGGAGGGGCTGAGACCCCCTAGTTCTAGTCATAGTCCCCCTAGTTATATGTAAAATCAGGCTTGGGGGTACTTTTCAACTACCAGTTAATTTTAAATGTACATTTCCCACTTGATGTTGGATTAAATGTAATGATTTAAAGAAACTTTCGAGTCGACAATAACTACAATTAAAATGGCCACTCGCAGTGCTTTCAATCATAGATTTAGTCAGCGACATGTCATATAATAGGGAGCTTCTCGGGTGTGTGATGTTGTTTTAATCTTTTTTTTCCCCTAGCCAACTCAAAGTAATGAGCTTTAAGAGAGCTACTGTGGACACCAACAATTTGGTAAAAACAATTTTTAAACTCCTGAATAAACACCTTTCCTAAATTGGGAAATATTACAGATAATTATATCTTAATAAGCATTTTGCACATTTTAATTTTTTCACTTCTATATATTGAAGTTGTCTTTTTCTTACGGCATTGAGGTTATTCCTTGCAAGTTGGTAACATTCAAAGCCGTTTAGAGTCACAGCATCATGTGAAATTATTGAAATTATTTACTTTATGTAATTATTACATACATATGAAATCACACCCGTCATAAAATAGCGAAGACCCAGTACAACACCGTACTGGGTCTGTACAACGATGTGCCTCGTTTCTGGTTTTGAGGCTGTACGTGAGGAATATTCCACGTGTCACGTTCCAGAAAAAAAAAAAAAGGGCATCCTAGATAAACTTTTGCTGGTCAATTTTCCACTGAGGCAGAAGTTGTTAAACTGTCTACTAAGACCATACATTGCTTGTATTAGGTCTTTATGTTATTTGGTTTATTTATATTTTAGTGAGGTTCTAAATAATAAAATAATAAAATGTTTAATTG
Source organism: Gymnocypris eckloni scoliostomus (assembly GCA_027564155.1). Lineage (NCBI taxonomy): Eukaryota > Metazoa > Chordata > Actinopteri > Cypriniformes > Cyprinidae > Gymnocypris > Gymnocypris eckloni. The sequence continues at coordinate 10,686,948 of CM050421.1, forward strand.
AGCTGCAAACTCTTTATTTACTCACTTAAACATGGTCCCCTTTACTCACATTTGTTCATTTTGGGCCCTGTGTGTTTGCAGCAGTCGTCTTTTATTGCTTATTTTTTTTACAGATAAAATGAGTAAATTTCTAATAGGATTGTTTGCCATCACAGTAAAGTAAAGGGACAATATATCAAATGTTGAGAATATTTTTAAAGGCTATATTAATGTATAGATCATGAGCAAAGTGTTCCCAGTCAATATGATGTATTATGTTTGTTAAAGCTGACATATGTCATTTTTTTGATTGAGCGATTTATTGAATCTTTAAACACAAACAAAGGTGTGTGGTTTTTGATGCTTAAATTTGACACATGAGGCTTTTATGGTTTATATGTAATTTTGTGCAGTTGCTGGTATTTATATGGCAAAAAAGTAAGATTAAATTCTCATAGCTTGTAATGTAAATCAGTGAATTAATTATAACCATATAGAAAAACTACTTGCATGAGTTTCATATACATCTCAGTTATATCTCCTAATATATGAAGAGCTCTTTTCCTAAACGCCAAAAAAAAAAAAAATGAGTTTGTCATGCCATTTTGCTGTGTACTGAACCTTTTCACTGCTCCATCAATGTTTCCTGCCAAATCGCTATATTTCCTTGTTTAAAATGTACCTCACTCTCCTGACCTCACAAAGAGGCGCTCTAGCGACTGACACTAGAAGCTGTAGCCTTTGGCGTTCCTTGTTAGAGCGCGCGCTGGAAACCCGGGTTCGAGACCCGCTCGGTGTGATGCTGCGGACCCGGGGCTGGGGGGGGGTTTAACAATCATTGTTTAACATGTTCAGACTGAGCCAACAGACCATTTTAACAGGATAAATTGAATATTAACAGAATGTATGGGTCTAGGTAAACAAATGTCATTTTCATAAACTCTTAAAATGGATTTATAGCGTTTTGGAAAAGAGCTCTTCATATGTAAGATATAATTTAAATGCTCAGTTGTATGATCGAAGCTCTGTAGTATTTGTGGAAGGGCAAACATATTAAGCAGTGCAATACGGTGTTGATTGAGTGACGTACAAATAAAAGTTCAGGCTCAAAAATCTGATGTATAATTGATTAAAACAAATTATAAATTCCCCCTCTAATATTATGGATAATTAAATGCGTCTAAGCTGCTTTAGTCCAGTAAGTGTTTACATAAAATTAAGTGAAATAGACATTAAAAATAATAATAAAAACAAAATTAAATAAAAATAGGTTTTAAATGATTATGAAATTTTTGTATAATTCTATCAATCAGATGACAGAAGTCATGTAGTAGATTGTGTGCAACAGCTATTTCAGCTAAATTTATAATTTAAAGGACTCAATCAAATATGATACAATAAGCTTTATAGGGTTAATATAACACTAGAGGACAATACATTATACCTGTAACACATGAACTTCTGTATTTTTTACATTTAAAAAATGACTTTTCTGTTGTTGTGTGTGGTTGCATCAGCAAGAATCCCAGTACCACCCAAGATTATTGCATTAATACCATGTGAAGTTCAAAAAAGTTCAACCTTTAAAAGTGTCTGCTGACCCCTGAATTTAGTTTAATTTATTTGCTCTTAATCTAGCTGTTTCTAAGTGTAAGAAAATATTAATGGCATTGGCCACATGCGGTGTGTAGCCGTAGCTATGGGTTTAATAACCTTATTTAGGTTTGACTCAATTTGAGAAAAACATTTTATGAAATGACCATAAACCTGCTTAGGTTTTGTTTTCCAGAGGGATTTTTTTTAAAGTTTTTTTTTTTTTATCAATACAAAAAAGTTAAATCCATCTCTGACCAGACAGTAGATCCTTTTTATTTGGATACAATATAGTGACAACCTATAATACTTTGGGAAATCATTACCATTTAATTTTCCTATTTTAATATATGTAATGTAATTTATACCTGGGGTGGCAAAATTAATTTTCAGCTGCCATTCCTCCAGGTTTACAGTGTCACAGAAATCATTCTTTATATGTTGATATGGTACTATTTTAGGTGCAAATTCAGTTAAAGGTTTTAAACCTGCTATACTAAATTTAGGCTAAATATCACGAGTTTGTTAGATGTATTGAATTTGTTTAGATGTACGATGTATCAACTTGGCATGAACCACGTTAACCTAAAAAAATGGACCTTGTGTAATTGTTGAATTAATTTACAAATAAACATGTTAAATTTATAGCACAATTTTATTTTATTTCAGCCCAAAATGAATGACATCACATGATGTCAGGCTGCAAAAATGTCAAGTACCTACTTGAGCGAGACTTGGTTATTTAATATCTCCCTTTGTTTCTCTGCGTTTGACCTTCCAGTTGTTTTTTAAATAGAAGATATTTGTGTTTGTATTGTCGCTACGGATGTTAATTTTAACCGTTAACTGACCAATAATAATTTTTTGAATTTTGACCGATTAATACAATCAGTTAAATGGTTTAAAGTCGCTTATTATTATTTTTTCAGCAATTTATCAAAATAATTTAAAAGGTTTGCTGCATGGTTAGAATAAGCTACGCGTATAAAAAAAAAACTATTTTTTTAGAGAGAGAGAGAAACACGCCGCCAATAAGTCACATTTTATTATTTCATTCAGAAATAGGCCGATGCGAATTAGGATATAAACACTGTAAACATAGCTAGGCTATTTTAGCTCCCCTCACTGCACAACAAATCCTTTTCAATTAACAGTTGGCTATTTAGAAAAGAACAAGAATTAAAAATGTAAGAAGCTATAGCTATAAACGACAAACCAAAACCAATTAATTTAGGCTAAAATTAAACTGAAACCAATGTTGGGTCTCTCGTTCGACACAAAATCAAATGTTTCTGTATTCGCAATGTATTTGAATGCCAAAATACTATTTACCTTTTATGTAGGCCTACTTCACTCGCGTTTCAATATCCACGTAAAACAAAATGTTTTGCATGACTTCACGGCGGTACGGTGATGACGCTTAACGGCACAGATTTGACTACATATTTAAACTGAGCAGTGTGTTTTTTCCATATGTTTGATATTGTTTTTTATAATGATAAATTAACAGGCGGCAATGTCAAGGTAGAAATCTTAACTGTGAGCGCACATGCGGTGCTGGAGCAAGCACTTGATGATTTTCTTTTTATTTTATTATGGCTCAAAAAATTACAAACTTAGCATATTCTAAAAAAAATAACACTAACCCAAGGGCTAGGTAAATATAGGACAGAACACATTTGGGGTTAATTTTACCCAGTACATTGGGTTGTTTATTTAACCCATCATAAAGGGTTGAATAATTTGTTAATAATTTTGACTGTATGCATGAAACAATGTTTAAAGATTAACTTCAATCCTCTAAACTTTTGTAAAATACTCCACATCCACTGGTTTACATGATAACTTCCTTTATTTCTCATTTACAGAATTGTTTATCTCGTTTTTATGTAAGCTATACACATTGCCTATTTAATCTCATTTAACAAACATTAGAAGTATAGATTAAGCCTTAAACCGACTTAATTCACGAGAAAATCGACCACTCTGTAATTCTGTTTCGACTGTAACGGAGCTGTCTCTAGCACCTGAACTGGAGTCGTGTTCAGCGGGAACTGATCACGGATAAGACCGCCGCCCTGTGTTTCACTCATGGACGAAATGTACTGCGATTGCCTTCATAGTCTGCCCAAAAACAAACCGTAAACAGCTCCGAGGACATATTTTAACATCCAAAGTATTTGTATTCTGTGTCTTTATAAAAGGTTTATTTTATGCAAAGCATCAGACTCTTCATCACACAAATAAGACCGCGGTGGTTCTGAACTTTTTTCAACCGGGCTGCATTATGGTCTAAGTGCAAGTCTCACGGGCCACATGTCATTTACATATTATGTCATCATACAAACCAACCAGATTTATAATGTTATTTATTATATAGCCTAAATATTATGATATCTAAACTAGGGGTGGGCGATATGACCAAAATCTTATATCACGATAACAATATATATCACGATATAGTGATTTTTTTTTTTCTTTTAAAAAGGTTTTTATTATATTAACATCTTTAATACCATATAATTGTCACATTCCTTGTCACCAATGTCAATATCAAACTAATACAAGCCTAAAGAGAGAGGGGAAAAAAACTCAAGCTCACTGAAGATAAAAATACAGTCAGTGATGAAATAAGGTTAAGAAACTAATTGCAATAGGACAAAAAATTAAATAAATACGAAACACTACATACATTGTGTAAATTAATTAGTCGTCACTGTGTTAATTATATCTATCTATGATAGATATAATTAACACGTGTATCATGTGTAGATTCTATACATATTATAAATATATCAGTTATTTTTTTATTTATTCTCATTAAAGTTACAAAAGTAATTTAGTCACGAGCAGTGAGAGATTTTCTAGCAGTGTGCTGTGATTTAACATGAACGAATATTGGACAGCTTCCCCTTTAAGACCGAAATCCGGATCTAATACACGGTTACATTGCGATTTCTCTTTCTGCTGTTTACTCGCTCTTAAGACCTAAATCGCTGTGTTTATGAGGATACTTGCAAAGATGGGGATTCTGACGCATATAAGTGTGTTTATGTAATTGTTCAAAGTCGGCAAAAAAGAAAACGCGCGCTCCTCTCACACAGAAAGAGACGGCGCACGCATATAGCTCTATTATTTGATTTTCAACGGCTTAAAATCGGTTGTTTTAAAACTGTAGTGCTTAAAAACGCGCGACCATGCTACAGATGCAGTCCCTCGTTTAGGAACGAGCTGGTCGTTCTCCACTTGCGTCTGTCTCCCCTTCACGCCCCGTGGTGGGCGGCATATAAAGATCGCAGCCACCCAAATGATAAAAAGGTATTACCGGAAACAATGTATTTTGCGAAAATGTTACTCTGCATAAAATTGAACTATCTACAGCACAGAAACGATTTTATCAATAAAATGTACATGTTTTACAGAAGAAATGCTTCAATTCGATTGCGCTTAGAGCTGCTCTCTCCAGAAAACGATGCAAAATCCCTGCCATAAATAACCCAACCGCTGGGTTACTCTGACCCAGGATAGGAGTAAACACTAAAACAACTACCCAAACATTGGGTTGTTACAGTTGACCCAGAGGCTGGGTAGCAGAATAACTGCTCAAACAATGAAAAAATAACACACAAAATGACCCAAAAGGCTCAACCCAGTATGTGGGTTAAAAAATAACCCTGGATTTTTTTTTAGAGTAAGCTGCTTGTTGCACAGTTTTTCTTTCGTTTTCTAAATTAATCCCCAGAAAACAAATGTTAGTATTTTTAACGGGTCACAGACCCTTATTCTTTCTAATTTAATTCAGTTCTGATTTAAAATATTATTTTCGGTTAATAATCGGTTAACGAGAGTCGGTTGTCGGTTAGGAAAAATAACCGTAATGAACATCCCTAATTGTCGTCTTGTTATGGTAGGCGTATGTTGATGTCTTGAAGTGTGTTTATCTGTGATGACATAGCATTGGGGATGTTCATTTTGCTGTGTGACCACGCTCAGGCAAGCTTAGTCGGGCTGGATTTTAACCTGCTGCCCTGTCTGGCTGCAGGCCTATTTAATGTGTGGGTCTGCTAAATGCATACATGTAAATGTAAATAGGGTGCCCAGAATGTGTAGAATGGTGATACTCATCTGGCTTGTGATCCAATTTCCTGCAGAGATTAGCTCCAACCCTGATCAAACTCGCCTACCTGTGATTTTCTAATGATCTTGAAGACATTGATTAAAGTGCTCAGGTGTGTTTGATTACAGTTAGAGCTAAACTCTGCAGGAAAGTGGATCTTGCGTGCCACATTTGAGTATCACTGGTGTAGATCAACCCTATTTCCTCCCCCCTTCTCACTGCACAGTGTCTGAAAGCCAACCACACCCCCTTCCTCTTTCACCCGATTGAAGGAAGCCTTGTCTTATTGGCCTGGACTCAATGATTGACTGGGTTATGTAGCCAATGGCTGGTAATGCCCAATGGCTGCTGGGAATTCCATAGTAATGCACACGCCAACCAATAGGATGGCTTGGAATGGAGAAGGGAAGTGGTGGCAGTAAGGGGGGTTGTGGGCATTAGTATGTGTGACGTATAGGGGGCTTGTGTGTGTAAAAGCCTGTAGGCTTCCTTATACCCATATTCAATGTTCGCTTGCACGCCTCCTCCGGAAGCAGGAGTGGCAGAAGCAAAGAGCTGCAGTGAATGAGGTGTAAAACAGTGCTTTCTTGAATTATTTATTTGTAAAGGCTATAGGTTTAAAAAAAAAAAAAGAAAAAGGAATTCCACAAGTTAAGCTTGCTTTTAATTTTCAATATTTGGTCAAGATCCAAATCAGCAAGAGGCAAACTGATTAACGTTGTCATGAAATAAAAATTCATTTATTTTGAAGAAGCATTATTGGAAACAGTTCATCTGTCTGTATTTTTCATTACAATTATTTTTACACACTTCTGACATGTATAGGACTTGTCCAAGCATTAGTCCTGCCCCTGCAAGATCACGTCCATCTACGTTTATTTTTGCTCTTAAATCATTGAGAATGAAATAATGTTCTTAAATCAGTTATTGTATAAACTGTTGCATAATATTGTGACAAATTATGCAAGAATGGAATTGCAAATATTTACATTTCATTAATGAAGCCCATGAAATATGTCACTACTTGTTTAATCACAATTTTGAAGTGACCAAAAAATTCATATTTGTCATTTACTGTCCCTTGTCTGTTCCAAATCGATATGGCTTTTTCTGAGCAATGCAAAAACTAACATTTTGAAAATGCCCACTAATTTTCATTGAATGGGAAAAAAATTATTCCACAGAAGTCAGTCACTCATACTGTTTTTAAACAAAATTATGGTTAGTAAATTATTTTGGGTGAACTATCCATTTAACACTTAACTGTTCAACATTTTTGACAGCATGACTGTTGTATCTGGTCATTTTTGAAGTTATACCCCCTCTACTGTGTCTAGTCACTTACAGTCTTTATCACAGTCTAAAAGTTTCTCTTGCTTGTCTTCATCTACAGGTTTTGGATGGGTTGTTAGCGCAGTACGGCACAGTGGAGAGCTGTGAACAAGGTAGGATGTGCTCCTCAGCAGACCTTCACTTAAGTAGTAATCCATTTATTAAAAGATTAGTTAATCTCTCCCCCTCTGTCTTCCTTCGTTCTCTTCCATCCTTAGTCAACACTGACACAGAGACTGCTGTTGTCAACTTGCGATATGCCGCCAAGGACCAAGCCAGAGAGTGAGTATCATCCGCCTCCGATTCGGCCGGCTCGTTCACCACTCCACCCCCTCCAGAGCGTCGCTGTCCCACGTCTCGCAGTGAAATGTGAGACCGTCAGTTCCACATGCACTGCTATTTGGTTTTATTCATCAATTATAATAACTCATTCAGTGCCACCTACTGTTTGATTAGTAGAACTGCAGCGCATTCACAGGGGTTGGTGAAGAAGTCTGGTAAATGAATGGAAAGACTCGGATAAAAGAATCTTCAGCAGTTGTTTCTGTACAATAGGGAGTTCCTGTTACCATCCGCTAGTGGATGTCAATGAACGATTTGGTGGCTTTAAAAGGCTCCTGCATTCCATCACGTCTAAGCCTCATGCACTTAGCCCCCCCCCCATCAGTTTCGCTTAAGTTTACATGTCCGGTTTGAGAGGAAAGCAGAAAAGCGGAGATGTTTTCATGCCCTTTGTCTCGGTCACATAGATTGTCACCCAAAAATTGACAATTTTGATAAACATTGTTTTTAGAATTCACACTTTCTGGGGACCTATGCTTTTAAATCTTTACAATATTTTGGTTTTATTCATGTTCAGTATACAATTTTTGCACATACTGTTGCATTGAATTGTGACATTGTGCAATTACATTTTTAATATTAACAGGAAAGATTTTATTTTAAGAACTGTCTTACGCTTACAAAGACAGCATTGTTTTGAACAAAATACAGTAAAAAAACAGGGATATAGTAATACAACAAATCTTCCATAAGTTGCATTGAACTCTGAAAAAAGATGCAAGATTGGAGTTATGAATATTTACTGAAATGCAGGAATGTATTAATAAACGAGGCCCATTTTTGTTTATTTTCAGCTGTTTTTATAGTTTTATTATAATGTGGTCCAAAGCAGCAAGAGGCCATTTTATTCAACTAAATATAATGTTCCATATACATACAAAAACAAGTATTATGGCTTATGGCCTTAAATCTAAACAACCTGATCTGAGAAAGTGATCATATTGGGGATTTAAAAAAAAAAGCACTGGGTGAATTTTTATTTATTGGTTTGGATGTGTACACATGCAACAACAAAGTCACTGCAGCAGTTAGAAGCTCTGGTTCCCATAGAAACCTGAGGCTGGACCAGCCGTTGTGCATGCGGTCATAAGCAGCGTTGGGCAAGCATGCATCAGATTGGCTGATCTGCCTGAAAAATACGCTTTTCAAATGCAATTTAAGCATAAGAAAAATGACATTCGTGGGCAGTTCATTTCAGATTTTGTTGCTGATTTGAAATATGTAATTTAATTCAAGAGTTCAGCAAGCGGTTTTAAGATTTCAGGATTCTCCCATTTTCTATTACATGGGCTTGGTCTTCATTTGAGCTTTGGAGGCATTACAAATATGGTGGCTTAGTGAGCAAACTTTCCTTGAAAAGGACTTTGATAAATGAATTTTACATGCAGTGGCAGAGCAACCATGTTGTAAATCATTCTAATAGGATCTTAAAGATTTGCTATTATCATTATTAATCAATGATCTGCTTCTGCGTTGAATGTTTTGTGAGAAACAATGATACCACTCTAACATTTGTAGTGATAATATTGTAGTGATTATAGTGATAAATGAGTGAAGACATTTAAAATTTATGTTTAATAAATGCATTAACACATTTTAGTAATATATTTGATAAATGTAAATAAATGCTGTTCATTAAACTTTATATTTATTAAAACATCCAGAAAAATAAAGTTTATCACCATTTCCACACAAAATACGAAGCAGCAAAATTGTTTTCAACTTTGATGATAATCAGAAATGTTTCTTGAGTCAAATAAATTATTTCTAAATGATCATTTGACACTAAACTTGAGCAATGAAGAAAATTCTGCTTTGCATCACAGGAATAACATTGCATTTTATAATATATTAAAACTGAAAACAATATTTAATTTGTAATTGTTACACAATATTATAATTTTTTTACTTCAAATAAATTCAGCCTTGAGCAGAAGATATTTATTTCAGAATCATTAATTGTAATGCAGATACTTTAATAACAATTCTATATACTATATACTTTACTAATATGTTATAATAAAGTACTATAATATATTAATTATATTGTTATTATGATTAAGTGCTACTTTTTTACAGGACAATAGTATGTATTCTTACAGTATAAGATATCTTTTAATGTGCTAAAATATATATATTTTTAATAAGTGCTGGTGGCTTGTGGGCGTGACTTGGGGCATGGTCAGATTTATCCTTTTTTTTTTTTGTCTCTAGCTGATCACATGCCTGATTATTACGAAAGGTGATTTGCCAAGATTTATAAAAAAACGGGTCCACATTAAAACGGCTGTGTCGGTCATTAGTCGTGGGAGGGGCCTGTGCAGAACTAAGTCACTCGGCCAAGAAAATCAAAACAACCTGATCTGAGAAAGTGATCATTATTGGGGATTAAAAAAAAAAAAAGCACTGGGTGAATTTTTATAATTATTGGGTGGATGTGTACACACCGCCAACAAGCAAAGTCACTGCAGCAGCCGTTAGAAGCTCTGGTTCCCATAGAAACCTGAGGCTGGACCAGCCGTTGTGCATGCACGGTCATAAACGCGTTGGAACTAAGCATGCATCAGATTGGCTGATCTAGCCTGAAAAATAAGCTTTTCAAATGCAATTTAAGCATAAGAAATAACATTCGTGGGGCAGTTCATTTCAGATTTTGTTGTGATTTGAAATATGTAATTTAATTGCGAGCAGTTTAGCAAGCAGTTTTTAAGATTTCAGGATTCTCCCATTTATTTCTATAGTGCTTGGTCTTGTTTGAGCTGCCCGGAGGCATTGTAAATATGGTGGCCGAGTGAACAAACTTTCCTTGAAAAGGACTTTGAAATGAATCATGCAGTGGCAGGCAACCATGTTGTAGTCAGGTTTCAGACTGTGTAGGATCTTAAAGATTTTGCTATTATCAAATTTATATTAATCCTCAATGTTCTTCTTCTAACGTTGAATGTTTTTACCCAGAAATCACAGTGACTAATTTAAATTAATATTAAATTAAAAGTATGAATCCCTTTCAAAAAAATGTAAAATGTAAGTGTTTAAAAATAATACAAAAACTTCTGCAACTTTTGAATTGCAGCTAAGAAAAAAGGCCAATTTTATCTATTTTTAATTATAAAATATATATTTCTGTTAACTTGCTATTAATTGAAAAATACAAATTTTATGTGATTCACTTTCCAAATTAAAAGTATTTTATGGGAACCTTTTATATTGGAAAACAAACAAACAAAAATATACACACACGTTTTTTCCATCTCTTATGCTGATAAAGGCTGCTTTAATAAATAAAACCACTGATATGTTGAAGTTATGATTGTATACCTATTTTAAAATACAATTTTTCCTGTGACGGCAAAAAATCGTATTGACCCCAAACTTTGAACGGCACTGTGTCACACGTACTCTCTTTTGTGTTAACTTAATGTCAAGGAGTGGAAGTGTCTATATTGGCATTACAATATTGGCATTGGGAAGTGTCTATTTGTGTCTATTGGCATCACAAAATTGGCATTGTGAAGTAAACATAGACTTGGTCAGACTGCTCTAACAAGTTGAATACATTCTGTATATGTGTACAGGATTGATATCCATCGTAAGGAGAATGCAGGGGCAGCAGAGAAACCCATCACTGTTCACTCCACACCAGAGGGCTGCAGTTCTGCCTGTCGAAACATCATGGAGATCATGCAGAAAGAGGCAATCGACACTAAGATGTGCGTTGATACACAAACACTCTGTCATACTGTTTCTGTTTATTCTCAAACTGTTCTTCATTAGTCATACTACACCACACTGTAATAGTCATTTACACTCCATGTTGCACGTTCAGTCACACTATAACCTTCTTTCTTCTCTCACTTGCATAGCACTGAAGAAGTCCCTCTGAAGATTCTGGCTCATAATAACTTTGTTGGCCGGCTTATTGGAAAAGAGGGACGCAACTTGAAGAAAATCGAACAAGATACTGACACAAAGATCACAATCTCTCCGTAAGTAGTTTTTTTAATTGTGTTATTTATACTTCATGAGGTCAGCAAAATGCTTAATCACTGTGCTTTGGAACCTGTTTACTAGCATGCATCAGGTAAATTCAGTTGAATCTTGATTCATCATCTCATATACTTCCCAAGATGCCACATTTATTCTGCAGAGGTTTTTGTTTTAAAACCTTGTTCGAGGTAATATTTCTATGTAGATTCCTACCAGTGTGTACAGAAATTACTCAGTTACAAGATTTCTTGTCCAGTGGGTTCATACATGCTGCAGAGTTCAGTTGGAGGGTTTGGCTTCCATCCAGCCTAAATAAAACAGGTTGGATCAAGTGGTAGTTTGCATTCAAATGCGAGGGAATTTGGAATTAATTAGTTTTTAAATATACCACTGAATAAAATGCATCTTATGTATCACTTGCATGTGACTGGTTGCAATGTTTGTCTAAGGTTGACAAACCCACCTATGCCACACTTACCAAAACATGTAACTTGGTGTTTGTTTTGCTCCCAGTGGTTTTCTAATAAAGTGTTATTTTAGTAGTATTTGTATACTATTATGGTATATATCAATATTTTGAGTTGGCCTGCATTTTATTTATTTTTTTGAGTTAGTTTATATACTATTAATAATATTTTGAATGAGATTGAGTTTTGTAATTTAGCACTTTATAAAATAGTATATTTTTAGTATTTTGAAATGGATTCTGTTTTTATATTTTAAATGTATTTTAATTTATACATTATAATTGTATTTAGTTTTATTTTCAAGTCTAATTTTAACTCTGGTTGTATTTAATGTTTATTTTTTATTGTGAGTTTGTCATTTTTGTTCCTTTCGGTATTTCACTCGTACTGTGTCGAAGACTCTTGAATGGGAAAAACACTTTTTTTTTTTTTTCTTCAACTGAAGCCTATTTATAATTACGCAGTGAAACTGCACGTCCATTGGTTCGTGCAGTACTAAAAAACGAACCAATGGCTCGGCGGCACCATGCGAGCCTACGGCTATATAGCCCGCCAAAATGGGAGGGGCGTCTGGCTATATAAGCTTTGCCGCCGCATCTCAGATTTCTTCTCTTCAGCGACGAAGACCCTTCGTCAACAAGGGTTGGAAGCGCTGTGTGAAGGCAAACTGACCTTCGGTCTTTGGTCCAAGAAGTCTGGTCTGTCAGTTCTTCCTGCCAGACATATGGGGACACCATGTGCTAGCACACTCAGACAGCAGGTCTGTGGTGTCATACATAAATCACCAGGGCGGCCTAGTCTCGAAGCGACTCTGCATGCTGGCGAACGACCTTCTTGTGTGGGCCCAGAACAATCTGCGCTCACTGAAGGCGACGCATGTGCCGGGCGAGATGAACCATGGAGCAGACATGTCAAGGAACAACGTCTCCTCAGGGGAATGGACGCTCCACCCGCTCGCGGTTCAGAAAATTTGGGAAGTCTGTGGCAGAGCTCGAGTAGACCTCTTCGCCTCCGAAGACAACTCTCACTGTCCAATCTTTTTCACAAAGAGCATTGATGCCCTGGCCCACTAGTGGCCCAGTCTTCCACTCTATGCTTTCCCTCCAATAGCTCTGCTACAGCAGCCCTGTGGCCGATTCCCTTGAGATGGGACCTCCTCTCTCAAGTGAACGGTACGATATGGCATCCACGGCCCGAGTTATGCATGTGTGCCGCTCGACGGGATCCTTTCGGCCTCCTAGAGCGTGTCCTAAACACGATGGCAGAAGCTAGAGCCCTGTCCACTCGTGGCCTCTACGCTCTGAAATGGTCTGTGTTCTCGAGTTGGATCCGGTCACCTCCGATGTGTCAGTGGTTCTCTCATTTCTGCAGGAGATGCTGGATAAACGGCGCTCCTCATCCACCATCAACGTTTACGCGGTAGCCATAGCGGCTTTCCATGCCCCTATTACTGGCAAAAGGTGGGCAGAGATGCGGTGGTTCAATTTTTATGAGGCGCCAGGAGAACGAATCCTCCACGTCCTCGTACAGTTCCACCTTGGGACTTACCTACCGTACTAGGTACTTACCGCTTATATAGCCAGACGTCCCGCCCATTTTAGCAGGCTGCATAGCCATAGGCTCGCGCACCGCCACCGAGCCGTTGGTTTGTTTTTTAGTACTGCACGAGCCAATGGATGTGCAGTTTCACTGTGTTTTTATAAAAAGGCTTCAGTTGAAGAGGAAAAAATAGTTTTTCCGATACAAGCGTCTTCGACGTAGTACTCGTTCCATATCTCAGGGAACCGAGGTTACGATAGTAACGGAGTACGTTTTTACACACTTTGTTGGCGTTTTTAGGTTTAGTTTGAGTAATTTTAGGGGTTAATTTTCATATCGAATTTATTTAAAATTAGGAATTTAATGGGTTTTTTGTAACTTTTTCTAACAACTGTTTTGATCATTTTAGTTAAGTTTTATAATGCTTTTTTTTATCACTTTTTCCACATTCCCCATTCCCAGTCTGCAGGATCTGACGTTGTATAACCCAGAGCGCACCATCACCGTCAAAGGTACATTAGAAGCGTGTGCAAAAGCAGAAGAAGAAATCATGAAGAAAATCCGTGAGTCCTACGAGAATGACGTAGCTGCCATGCATGTAAGCCTGCAATGATTTTCCATCTTCGTGTAAAATTGCGTACTGCGCAACTTGATTTCAAGATAAAAATCTTGGAAAAAATCTCTACCCTCTTATTCCCCCTAGCTACAGTCTAACCTGATTCCAGGGCTCAATCTGAACGCTTTGGGTATTTTTCCCGGTGCAGCGAGTGGAGGGATGTCACCCTCTGTGTTATCAGGACCTCCAGCTGGGGCTCAAGCTGGCTATCAACCATTTGGGGTAACAAAATTGGATAAGTTTGTGTGAGGTGTTTGGTGTACACTTATGAGTGGGGAGCGCATGTGTGTAACAGCAAAATGAGAAGTGGGTGCCTACGGTCTGTGTGTGTGTGTGTGTGTGTGTGTTAATGTGTGTGTTTCTCCCGTAGTGCAGCGTGTTTGGGGGTGAGGTGCCATTTTGGGCCTCTACACTCTCCTCCAGCAGCAGCACAGCCTTTTCTGTAAGTTTTTGTTAACCACCATGCACTGCATGGCTTGGCTGCTCGCTACTGGATTGGCTGAAGGGACACATGTCAGCCCCCAGATTAGTCGCTGCCTCGGGAGGTGTCGCTCAGCCTCCACAGCTAACAGAGATGCTGAAATGCTGTGGGTCTGTTTAACACGTAATGTGTATGGACGAAGACCTAAAGTGCTGTGTGTGTGTGTGTGTGTGTGCACGTGATGGGTGGGAATAAACGTTGTCAAGTTTGCAGTTAGATGGTAAGGGCATGAATAACATGAGTTAGAGTCCAAGACTAACACATCAACTAGGATGAAATGCACAGGTGTGACTCATTTTGTCTATATCGGCTAAATAGGGTTTGTATTTTGTCTATATTGTCCTAGAGACTTGGTTGTTCTCAAGTTTAATATTTGCTTAATTGTAATTGGTAGATTTATATAAATTATATATAAACAAATAGACCACCAAATATCTGCTTGATATAAACGTGAAAAAAACTATTTCTGAAAGTAATAATACAAGGAAAGATTAATTAAAATCTCTTTCTGACCATTTTCATCCTGACTTTAAAGTGCCACTATTCCTTTCCGAATATTACCAGTGTGTCATATAGCAGTGTGTGAACATAAACTTTCAGCAAAGTTGTGAAGCCGTCAGGGCACGATAAATAAAGTTGTCTGTCAAAAAAAAAAAGTTTGCAATCGCCTAAACGAGTCATCAGGATTTCAAATCTTATGTTATGGCTGTACGTCACAAAGTAAGAAATTTGCATAATGTCCGCCAATGGCTGTCATTCGCTGTACGCGGTAGACCAATCACAAAGGCCTATGCCATCTGACCAATCACAGCAGTGAAAGGCGGGATTTAGAGAGACTTATTCTTCTAACTGCTTCGCATGATTCGTTTAGGAATAATTTAGAAATGAGGTAAAACTAAAGCTGTTTTTTAGAGAAATGTAAGGTTTTTTTTTTTTTTTACTTTGGATGTGTGTAAACCTGTTTTAGGATACCCATAAAACAATATTAGCAACCTTAAAAATGGCATAATAGGGGCACTCTTAATAAAAAAAATAAAAAAAACTCTTATGTAAATTGAGCAGCGACAGTTTGCAGCGGTTTGATTTAAACTGTAATGCTAACACAATTTTGTATTTTTTTTGTGCCTCCTTTATATGTGACTTTGGCGTTAAAATGTTTATTGGCGAAATAATGGTTCTATAGTAAATATTAATATAATTTAGTGTGTTTCAAACAAGTGAATCTTGTTAAAAGTTACATGGTCATGCTGGAGCATTTCCTGGGCATCAACCGCTGAGTGAACAGTGCCCACTGCTCCAGGTGTGTGTGCACTTGGATGGGTCAAATACAGAGAACACATTTCACTGCTAGTTATACTCTGTATAATTGTGTATGTGACAAAAACATTTTTATATATTTTTTTAAACCGATTATGGTAAAATGCTTAAATATCGGTAACCCGGTCGATCGATCTCTAGTTGTAACGTCTGTTGACAGTGAATAGTTGACTTGTTAAAAAATTGTTTTTAGAGTAGTTAATTGACTGTGAGTGAATGTGTTCCCAGGATGCTTTTATGTTTTGCTGCATGTTCTCTGGATGTCTCCATAAAAGCAGATTTATTTGGTGTTAAATGTGTGATCATAACTCATGAGTGTATTTGTATCAGCAGCCACAGGTGGAGTCGGAATCTGTGCACCTCTTCATTCCTGCTCTGGCAGTTGGTGCTATTATCGGCAAGCAGGGCCAGCACATTAAACAGCTTAGCCGCTTTGCTGGTGCGTCAATCAAAGTGAGTGATGGCAAGCATTATCTTTTATGACCCTGATTAGGGGTGGGCGATATGGAAAAAATATATCACTATTCACGATTTTATCACGATTCTTTGTCATGTTGGTTTTACTATTTTGCAAGTTGTCTGAGCAGTACAGCCAAACTAAGTTCCCTATTATAAAGCCTTTCAAGGTAACAAAAAAAGAATGGCAGGTATTTGGGCCAAAGTGGGCAAAGATTAAAAAAAATCATTATTTTATCTTATTAAAAAATAAGAACAAATATACACATAATATACAAATAAAACAAACAGTGCTTTATTTCCAGGTACAATAGATGTATTTAGCAGGAGCATTCAAGAAACCGAATGAACAGATGTAAAAATACAAAACTATATAGACTGATTCCTAAAGCAACTGTATTAAAGTTTTTCAGTCAAGAATAGGGAGTGATTTTTCTGTTTTGTTTATTAGTTCCCCCCAAAATTACAATTCTGTTGATTCTGTCATGGTGTTTTATATTTATACCATCATTTACTCAAAAGTTGTTTTAAACCTAAGTGAGTTTCTTTTTTCTGCTGAACGTAAATGCTATTTTGAGGAACGTGGAAAACCAAACAGTTGCTGGTCCTCAGTGACTTCCATATTTTCCCATCTATCAAATTCAGTGTGGACCAGCAACTGTTTGGTTTCCCTCATTCTTCAAAATATCTTTGTTCAGCACAAGAAAGAAATGAATACAGGTTTGGGACAACGTGTGAGTGAGTAAATAATGACAGAAATTAAATTATAGGGAGGACCATCCCTTTAATGACAGTCGGCTGCATGTTTAGTATATACAGACGCGCATCCGCTTGTCTCGGCATACATAAAGGACCGCTTTTTCTGAGTGCATACACCAGAAACACGTGCACTAAAACCCTGTCAAACAGCGCCTGATTTCTGAACTAATTTATCTTTTGCGCTAATGAGGTTTATAAACCTTGTGTGTTTTGACAATATTAGCGCAAAAGATAACTTAGTTCAGCAATCAGGCGCTGTTTGACAGGGTTTTAGTTAGCGATCGACCGATATATTGGTTTACTGATATTTTTCCCGATATTTAAGCATTTTACCATTATCGGATATCGGTAAAAAATAAATTATATATATATATATATATATATATATAAAACCTTTACCGGCAAGGCTTGTATGCAAATAATGTACTTTTGCAAATAAGTGCAGTGTCCTGTCAGAGTAACTCTACCGCTGTATGTCATGTTGTACACTATATAGAGACGGAGGCGCCAGAACTGTAACTGAATAAATGTGTGCTGTAGCACGATACTACGATATTTCTTCAAAAGCAGATCGTGGAGACATTTTTATTGTCCACGATCAAAAATCGTCATATTGCACACCCCTAACCCTGATACTGTTTGTTAAATGTAATAGTCATAATTTTTGTATTATCCTATGCTGTAGCAGTGTTAAAGTTTAAGATCTGTCATATTTGTCTGGATAGATTGCGCCTGCTGATGAAATTGACTCCAAGCAAAGAATGGTCATTATTACTGGACCACCAGAGGCACAGTTCAAGGTAAAACATTGTATGAATTGAGCCGCTGTATGAATAATCACTCATTTGACTGTATATTCATGCATTGATTCTCTGTGCTATTTTTCTTAGGCTCAGGGACGTATCTTTGGGAAGTTAAAAGAGGAGAACTTCTTTGGACCGAAGGAAGAGGTTAAATTAGAGGCTCACATAAAAGTGCCATCATTCGCCGCTGGCAGAGTCATTGGCAAGGGAGGCAAAACGGTAAATGGCCACTTTACATTTATAGCATAAATTTTAGTGCTCATGTTTGCTTTACAGATGCATTTATCATCAGCATTCATAGCGGCTCCATGTTTCTCTTTAGGTGAATGAACTACAGAACTTGACCAGTGCAGAGGTGGTTGTCCCGCGGGACCAGACGCCTGATGAAAATGACCAAGTAGTAGTAAAAATCACAGGCCACTTCTATGCAAGCCAGGTGATTGAGCTTTAGACACATTAGAGCTGCAGAAAATGGCAACATTTGGTCATTTTCAGATGTTAAAATACTTTCTCTGATCCCAGCTTGATGGTAAAAATAACAAAAAAGTAATATGTTAGTTTTGTCATGCCAAACTTTTGATGTGGAGTTCAAAATTAATCCAACTTTTTATTAATTTTAGTAGTGATCATGTTTTATGATTAATGTAATATGTATTTTTTTGAATACTGATTTTAAATGCATTTATGGTCGCTTTATTTTAAAGGAGACTTATTATGCCCCTTTTTACAGTATGTAATATAAGTCTCTGGTGTCCCCAGAATGTGTCCGTGAAGTTTCAGCTCAAAATACCCCACAGATCTTTTATATAATTTTGAAAATGCCTCTTTGCATTTGCAGGGATCCTCAAATCTTTTCCTGGAGGTCCAATCTGCTGTAG
Organism: Gymnocypris eckloni scoliostomus; assembly: GCA_027564155.1. Lineage (NCBI taxonomy): Eukaryota > Metazoa > Chordata > Actinopteri > Cypriniformes > Cyprinidae > Gymnocypris > Gymnocypris eckloni. The sequence continues at coordinate 10,705,614 of CM050421.1, forward strand.
AGTTTAGCTCCAACCCTGATCAAACTCGCCTACCTGTGATTTTCTAATGATCTTGAAGACTCTGATAAGCATGCTCAGGTGTGTTTGATTAGGGTTAGAGCTAAACTATGCAGGAATGTTCCAGATTTGAGGATCCCTGCTTTAAATCCAAATGAGCTGCTGCTCCGCCCACTTCCCAGAATAGAACTGGGATAGAATTTTGGTTCTGTTTATCATGCTAAAATCATGCATTTGAAATGTAAAAATTTCTGGTGGTTTTCTGAGTGCACATATCCAAAGCACATGGACAGAAAGCGGCTGTCACAGCATGCGAGTATTAAACTAAGTTCTTGTTCACACAAGTTTACGTTAAAACACGCATAAGTTGCAAAAACAGTTGGTTATGTCTGTGAAGGTAAACAACTGGGAAATAAATTGTATGTCTATTTTAGATCTGTGTGGCAGCAGCAATATACAGTAAATAAATCAATAAATCCACTGCTCTCGTCTCCTCTGAGGCTGGGACTCTAAATAGTGTTCTGTGCTCCAAATGCAGAGCAGTTAGCATGTTTTGCTCAAACTTTCACCAAGGCATTAGAACTGGTACATCGTTGTCTCTTGCGAAATCATAATGACGGTGCTGCAGGTGGAAATTTACAGATTAAGGGTCGGTGATATTATGAGATCCCTTTGCCACGTCACTAGGGGGCAAAATCAGATGCGCTTGTGTTTTCAGACCCTTGCAGAAAAAGGCTTACCAAAACAGTTACTGGGTTAATATTTTTCACGTTTCATTGGTTGGTAGATGCACAGGGGGCCTGATTATAGCACTTAAAACATGGAAAAGTCCGATTTTCAGGGTAAGCGATAACTGACAATTTTCATTTTGGGATGGAGTAACCCTTTCAACTTCCTCCACAGATTTTGTATAGGATTAAGCTTCTGGAGACTGGCTGGACCACTCCAGGACCTTAATCTGCTTTTTCTTGAGCCACTCCTTTGTTGCCTCGGCAGTATGTTTTGGGTCATTGTCATGCTGCAATACCCATCCACGACCCATTTTCAATGCCCTGGTTGGCTTCATTGCCCCGTCCATTGTCCCTTTCATGCGGTGCAGTTGTCTTGTCCCCTTAGCAAAAAAACACCTCCAAAGCATAATGTTTCCACCTCCATGTTTGATGGTGGGGATGGTGTTCTTGGGGTCATAGGTAGCATTCCTCCTCCAAACACGGCGAGTTGAGTTTATGCCAAAGAGCTGGATTTTGGTCTCTTCTGACCACAACACTAAACCCAGTTCTCGAAATCATTGGTAAAATTGAAAAAAAAGAGCAGGGTGACCTTGCAGTAGCTGCAGGATTTCAGTCCTTTACTGCGTAGCATGTTACAATTGTTTTCTTGGTGACCCAGCTGCCTTGAGATCATTGACGAGATCCTTCCGTGTAGTTCTGGGCTGATTCCTCACTGTTCTCATGATCATTTAAACTCCACAAGGTGAGATCTTGCATAGAGCCCCAGTCTGAGGGAGATTGACAGTTATTTTGTTTCTTCCATTTGCGAATAATCGCACCAAATGTTGTCATTCCTCACCAAGCTGTTTGGTAAGCGTTGTGTGGGTCTACAATCTTGTTCCTGACATCCTTGGACAGCTCTTTGGTTTTGGTCACGGTGGGGAGTTTGTAATCTGAATGATTGCTTCTGTAGACAGGTTGTATTTTATACAGGTAACAAACTGAGATTAGGAGCACTCCCTTTAAGAGACCGCTTCTAATCTCAGCTACTTACCTGTGTAAAAGACACCTGGGAGCCAGAAATCTTGTTGATTGATAAAGGATCAAATACTTATTTCACTCATTACAATCCAAATCAATTTATAACTTAAAAAAAAAAGATTTTTTTTCCGGATTTTTCTTTTTCTTTCTCTCACTGTTCAAATAAACCTACCTTTAAATTTATAGACTGATAATTTCTTTGTCTGCGGGCAAACTCGGCAAGCGATTCGGATTGGGGATGTAGAATATGATCATGCAGAATGTGCTTTATAAGCACTAATAAACAGCCAATATGTTAACAAGCATGCTATTCAAAATCAGAAGGAGCTTTTTTGCCAAGTGTGTTTGCTCACACAAGAAATGTGTCTTTGTGTTAGGAGCTTCCAGTACAAAGTACAAACATAGTACAGACAACATATAATTAAGGCAATAAAAAACACTAATGAAGAGAATAGACAATTATGAATAACAATAGTAATAAAATAAAAATATACAGAAGTCCATAGACAACAGTAAATGTGCATGTGTCCTATGTACAGATAAAGGTTTGAGTTATTTACAGATGTACAGTACTGGATGTGTTATGTGTTGTTCAGGTGGGATATGGCCTGGGGGATAAAACTGTTCTTGTGTCTGGCTGTTTTGGTGCTCAGTGCTCTGTAGCGCCGGCCAGAGGGCAACAGTTCAAAGAGAGAGTGAGCTAGGTGTGAGGGGTCCAGAGTGACTTTCTTAGCCCTTTTCCTTACTCTGGAGGTGTAAGTTCTTGGAGGCTGGGCAGAGGGGCACTGTTAATCCTCTCAGCAGTCCTGACTGTCCGTTGTGGTCTTCTGATGTCTGTTTTGGTAGAGTGTTCATCTAAAACAGTTAGATGAACACAGGACCAACTTGATGTTGGCGGAGTAGAACGGTTTCAGCAGCTCCTGTGGCAGGTTGAACTTCCTTGGCTGGCAGAGGAAATACTGCCCCGAAGCACAATGTCATATGTCACACACATACAAATGTTGGCACGCTGCCCATGAGGCCATTCAGGGCTGGATTAGTAATCTGTATTAAGGGGCCGACAGAATGTTATTTAATTTTGTTTTGCTAAGGACCATCACGCAGGGACCGAGCAGCCAATGGCCCATCGGTTTGTCTCCTGTATTGACCGCGTAAACCACCCAATCACAATGAGCTATCTTTAGACGGAGCGATTAAGGGTGAATCCCATTTCTCTCTTACCCCTTCCCCTACCCCTTCATCTTACCCCTAGCCCTTGTCCCTCGAAACAGAGTGGTAAGCGCTAGGTATGAAAACATCCCCCTATGAATTGAGACACCACTTGGTTACTGTTACGTCATCATTAATCGTTGCTAGCTGGCTGCTACATCACCAGAGGCGACAAGTGTTGATCACAAACTTCCAAGATGCCGTCTGCAAGTGTGTGTATGGCAATTAGGTGGGTTTTAGAGATGTTTTTCTCTAGTCAGAGAAATGCAGGACTGTTGTGCAAATCAGCAATGTAACGTTAGCGTAGAAAACTAATGATATTTTAAAACGTTTCAATTAAGAACATGGTTGCAAATAGGGCTGTGCGATATGACAATATATATCGGCTGGATGAAATAAAAAGTCTATAGTTTCATTTGTCATAATATTCTGCGTTAAGCCCCACGAAAGCCACAAAAGCATCATAAAGCACCATAAAGTTTTCGTGCACTATATTTAAAGTGTTCTGAATCTGTTCCATGGTTTAATCTGAGGTACAGATGAATTTAATCGTTAAATTCAAGTTCACGTAAAGTCTTCTCTCCGCTGTAGTTGTCTGTCATCCTCAGTTCAGGATTCAAACTGCACGTTGCGTTCGGTTACTGTAGTCAAACTCTCTTCAAGAGCGCACCGTAATTGAGGTTTAAAACGGTTAAAAGAATAGGCTCAATAAACTAACGCACAGATCTAATACACTACTAGATCAATATCTCTTCCCTCTGTGCTTTTCTTTTCTATGCGGACTCGGAGAGCTGTGCAGCCTGCGTGCTGTGACTCCGTGTTGTTTCAAGCGCATCATGCTGTGCATGGGATGCGCATTGCGCTTTGTGCCGTTCTGTATTTGAGCCTTTCGTTTTATAATACTTTTTCGCAATGAAAGTCTGTCCTGTCATATGTTGCTGCCTTATTATTGTGCTATACATTAAAAAAATACATTTATTTAAAAAATTCTATATGAATATATACTATAAAATTAAAATACAAAGATCAATGTGTGAAATTTTACCAGATTTATTTGTACACTTATTCACTATTACACACACACACACACACACACACACACACACACACGCATGCATACACACATTAGTGACGCACGGATGGTGGTTATATCTGCAGGCGTAGTGGGATGATCCGTGGGTCGGAAAAAAAAAAAAATGCATTCTGATTATTTGCGGGTGGGTCGCGGGTGGATAAGAAATTATTAATGATGCAAATATTAACTACATTTTCTAAATGGGCTACAGAAATCGAATAATGTGTAAACTAACATTCAAGTTATTCAACAAAATATTAGGATATTTAGTCAAGAGCAGTAAGGAATTTTCTGTCTTTTTGTTTGATTAACATTAATGACAGACGGCACAGTTTTATTATAGGCTGCTGTCACAAGACCTATTTCACGAATCCAATACTGATTAGAATTTTCATTCGCTGTTTACAGTAACTTAAGACAAAACTGACAGTGCTTACAAGGATACTCGCCAGGATGATAATTTTGGCGTCATTTTGTGTGTATTTGGCTATTTAAGTGCAACAAGCTATGCTTTAAAAAATTTGATACTTGCTGAGCGCGCCTTGGATGTGATTGTGAACGCACCGAAAATGAGAGCACGAGTACATAGTGGCTTAAAGACGTGAAAAATACATTTTTGTGACAATGCAACAATGACCGATTAGGAAATTGACAATTCAGTCAACTGCACCGAAACGTGAGCTAACAGTCTTATAATACAGCATGCAGCAGCTCTACATGCGTCGATATGAAGAGAAGGTCAAAGAGAGGGTACTCGCGGAATCACCACGCTGTTTTCAAACGACTGAATTTATTTACTCATCTAACCTAAATACCCTATATTGAATAAATGTTTTGCTGTAATTTCCCTCATTTTAAAGTTGAAAGCTGCGGGAATGAGTAATGCGATATATGCGCAATACCGCACTGAAATTCAGGACATAATTGAACACAATTCTATTATACAGAGTATTGTGAAATAGATTTCCATGACTTTTCCCAAACTTTCGGGGTCGGGGACTTTTCCACATCGATCCAGGCTTGGAAATTGCTGTTTTAAAATTCCATTACTTTACCAGGTTTTTCATGACCATACAAACCCTTTATGTGACAATCGGGTGCGGTTATCTGAATCAGACAAAAATATCGATGCGACGGTTGGCGGGTGGATAATTAATTTGAAGCTGCCGATTCGGGTGACGTTTTAGCTCATCCGCGCATCACTAATACATGCATGCATACATACATAAAGAGCTTAAAGTTCTCTTGCACCGTGCTGGTGTCATAAGAAATTGAGTCCCCCCTCAAAATCGGGTCCACTTAGGACCCCGAGTGGTCCCGTTGCCTAAATAAATACATAAAGATATTCATGTAAAAACGTTTGGCTTACTGTATAGTGCATAATAGAACAAAATAGTGCATAATGAAACAAATTAAACATAATTTCTTACACTTTAACTGCTAATTAATAAATAAATGTAATATCCTATTAAGTGAAAAAAAAAATATTAATTAGTTTTATTTAAAAATAAAACATTTGACTTTTAACACTTAATTTATAACATAAAAAAATATTGTGAACATACATAGGATAAGTGCAAATACCTGTATAAAATAAGCTATGCAGCTGATCGGATATCTGTATGCTATGCTAGTACATAAGCTAGCAAATACAGACTTTAATTATCATTGTAACGCAGTTTAAACAGCATTTATCATTACATGATTTTGTAGGAATTGTATTCGAGCCCTAAGGAGAGTACCTATCAAAAGAAATTTGAACCAGTGGGCTTGCTTGGGGTCCTAAGGGCCCCAATTTCGAGGGGGGACTCGATTTCTAATGACACCGGATCTCTGGTGTGCGGCGTTCGGCTGTGAAAAAAAAAAGATAGTCCTACATTTAAAAACTTGTTTATCATGTTCGAATTCACGAGTTCGCCTACCAATAGTATATGAGGGACACCGTTTTCACTCGAGTGTTGTTTTTGGCGGCCTGTTTTAATTTGAGTTTTAGTCTAGTCTTTGTGTGAAGCTGTCATTTTAGTTTTTGTCACGTTCATACTCTTTTTAGTCTAGTCAAGTTTCAGTCAACTAAAAGTCTGAGCAGTTTAGTCAGAATTATCCATGACTATTTTAATCTAGTTTTAGTCGACGAAAACTGATGACATTTAGTCTAAACTGAATTTTATTTTAGTCTCTTTTTAGTAATGCAATTCTATTTAACCCAGTCAATATAGTAGAAGTACCTAGTAGTATAGATGAAACCAAAATGTTATTTTAGCCATACTCATTTCAAACAAGGTTATCTTATTATATTATTGTTACCTTACAGACTCAAGAATATGTCCATTCCAGACACGGAGGACGCTCTGATTTGAATTTACAATTATTTTAGCAACCAAACTTGTTAGAAGTACACATACATAAATTTAAATAAAAACAATAAATAAAATAGCATCACATGACAATGCCAGAAAAAAAATCTCCAACCCTGTAGTTATTCTGCATGCTGTGGCCAGGTTTAGTTTGATATTTTCTTTCTCTTTGTACATTTTGTCAATCAAGTTTAAAATGTTATGTCTTTTTGGCACTTTAAACTTTTTGTCCGTTTTTGCCATCATGGCGATGAACTCATCTTCGACAATTCATGCTGGGATCCACTGCACTATCCCCTCCTCTCTGGGGAGTTGTCGTTGTACCTCCATGTGGCAAAGAAATCCTGAGCACTAGTTGGCTTGTCCATCTTCTTGGGTGGGACTGGTGCTATTTCTTGAATCCAGCACAGGAATAGATACAATGTCAGGACAGATGCAGCCTCTTTAAAATCTAACTGTTGTAAATATTAAGTAGCATAAATCCTTGCTATGATTTTTATCATAGTAAATCAACCTCTGAGTGAGTGACTTGACTGTCCGTAAAAGAGAAAAAATTCTACAAAAACAGAAGTAGTCTAAGCAGTAATCTCAGCAGGAATGTTAATGACAATACCATTTGTTTAAATGTATGCATTGGTCTAGAATAAGGTATTTAAAGTCATGTTGTTGATGCCAAATTCAGTTCAGTCTGATTGCTATGTGAATGACAACTTGCTACAGTATTTGCTTTCTAAAATAGAAAGTAACATTATGTTAATGTCTTGACTTACCTCAATTTCATTATGGAATGGGTTGAGATGTCTCTTAAGGTTTGTGGTGTTTTTCCTGTGATTTTTGTGGCTGCCTTTGTCCCCATCTTTTTCCACAACACATTCCGTTTTCTTTTCCACTTCTATGTAATGAAAGTTTTTCCAAGTGTCTTTTCTTCTTTTCTCCCAAATACAAACCCTGGCTGGCCGGCCATCTGTCCATTTCTCTGTCAGACTTAACTTTCTTTGTTGTCGTCTTCTAAATAATGCCACGAGCAGGGGTGGGAATATCGATACCAATGTTGTTATTGGTATCGGAACGATACTAGCCTGATAAGATCGATACTTTTTCCCCGTTATTTTTCTATCCAAATCATTTTTTCATACATTGCTTAGTACATACAACGTGTAGATATGTTTGTGGGTGTGTATTCCTCACAGGGTTTATGTATAGACTCAGTTGGTCATGTCTAAAATGAAAGTAAACGGATGCGTGCATGCATATTAGATGCGTGCAGGTCTTAAAGGGACGGAACTAAACATGCTTGACTGTCTTTAAAGGGATAGTTCACCCTAAAATTTAATTTATATCATTATTTACTCGCTTACATATTGTCCCAAACCTGTATTAATTTCTTTGTTGTGCTGAACACAAAAGATATTTTGAAGAACATGGGTAACCAAACAGTTGCTGGTCGACATTGTCTTTGATAGAAGGAAAACAATACTGTGTAAGTCACTGAGGACCAGCAACTGTTTGCTTTTTTCACATTCTTCAAAATAGCATTTATGTTCAGCAGAAGAAAAAAAACTCATTGAGGTTTAAAACTAAACTTGAAGTAAATTATAAATATAAAACGCTATGACAGAATCGACAGACAGATGACAATTTTTATTCTTTAATGCTACAAACTACAAAACAAAGAGAAAAAAATTACTAGCTACTTTTGACAGAAAAATAATACAGCTGCTTTAATAGGAATCAATCTATATAGTGTTTTATTTGTATATTTGTTTATTACATTTCTTGAATGCTCCTGTTAAATATGCCTATTGTACCTGAAAATAAAATGTTTTATTTGTAATGAGTATCTTATTTTTAATAACAAAGATAAAATAATGACACCGATTTTTATCTTCGCCCACTTTGGCCTAAATATCCACCATTCTTTTTAAATATTTTGTAACCTTGAAAGGATTTGTCTTTGTAATAGGGAAATTATTTTGTCTGCACTACTCAGACACAATAGTAAAACCAACATGACAAAGAATCGTGATAAAATCGTGAAATTGTGATATTCCTAAACAAAAGTGATTTTTTTGTGCCATATCACCCACCCCTACTTTGACTGTTAGAATAACACCTTTAAATAAACATTTGTTATAATTCATTAACAGCATTAACATTATTACAGCACTTATAAATGTAGGTCAATAAATATTTATAAATTATAAATGTAAGCTACTAATACATGTTTAATATGTTAACATTACTTTATGCTTTAAACACATACCTGATATTAACCAAGATTAATAAATACTATATATATGATGATCAATCACTTTTTATTTTTACTTCACTTATTTTGAGGGTGGTTATGTGTCACATATGGTACCGATACCAAGGTGTATTACATTCTGGTATCGTACTGAAGCCAAATTTATGGTATCGAGCCATCTCTACTGTAGACTTATAACAGTGAATTTGTATTTTAAAATGGGAATACAATGAATTTATGACAATGTTTTATACATTTTATATTTTTATACAAGTTAATAGTGTTAAGTTCTTTAAAAGCACCTGTAATGCAATAAAGTAAGCCTAATTTGCTAATTGTATTTTGAGCCATTTTTAAAACATTTGCTGCATGGATTTAAAAAACTGCTATAGCCTAGACTCATATAAGACAAAATTACATGGAGAAAAAAAAACACAAGTTGTCAACAAATCATTTAAATGTTACGGTATTCAGAACAAAGGAATTTTAAAATCAGAAAATGGAGTCTAAGCAGCTATAAAACTATATTATAATTTTTTTTAATTGTTTAAGTAAAATACATTTTGGCCAGGACTATATATTATATTCCTTTTATATAGGCCTATGTTGTTTTATTTTTTTCGGAAGCGCTGCATGTGCGCCACGGTGTTATTAGCTTATAAGTTACCATTGTAGAGATAAGTGGTTCTTTGAGCTAAATGCTGCTGAATACATATTTTTTTCCCCTGCAAAATTCAAAGACTAGATCAGCAAAATAAATGGTTTTCGTTCTCAATATTAAGCTCACTCGTGATCATGTAAGCAGGGGGGCACGTCGAGTCATTTGGTCTTTTCATATCAGTTTTTTTATTGCAATAATTACAAACAAATGTTACAGTATGTATCAAACAGAAAATACAGTACGTGCATAATACTTTTAATAATAAACGAGTTATGGATTAATAGTTTTCTTTCATATCACTGTTTTCATTCAATAAGCCACTTATGTTAAACTTTTCTTTTATAATGGTTTTCTAAAGGAAGAAAATGCATAATGTGAACTTTGAGCATTGCTTTCCTATTCTGGGCACATCTGCTAACTCGAATATCTAGTTTGCAACATTAATAATGTATTTTCTTTAATATTACGTTTAATTTACTAAGCCATGTTAATAATTTTTTAACTCTTTATTATAAAACTACTTAATAGGAAAATACTTAACATAAAACTGTGCATTGCACTGGGCTCCTCTGCCTGCAAAGTCCTTTTAGAAGACATAATATCCACGTAGCTTTAAGGTGAATATAATATTTGTCATCAATATTACTATTGTTAATTTTTTTTTTATGAGAAGTATCGGCGATACTGGCCTGTATTTACACTGTATCGGATCGATACCAACATTTCTTTGACGACGATATTTTGTCATAATTTTAGTTGACTAAAGCAACACTATTTCACTCTCAACCAAACTAACATTACTAGCCAATCAGAAGTTGTTGCTCTTAAACACACACGAGATACGAAACAGTATCCAGAGCTAGTATTCGAGCCCTGATGAATAGAGAAGCCTGGGTCTCGAGTGTGACACGCTGAAAAAGCTGCGAGGCGCAATGGTCAAAGATGTCTCTCTAGCACATATTTACATAGAAAAGCTATTAAAAAAGCAGTACAGCTTTGTAAAACAGCACTTAGTAATCACATCATCTCCATAAAAATGACATGATTTTCAGAACGAAGTACTGTTCACACATGATCTCTTAATGGTAATTTACCAGTAAAGACTGTATGTGTGAAAGGCACTAAACTCTTCCTCTGCATATGCTGTGAGTTTGGGTTACTTAACCGTTAACTGGGAAAACCATGTGCATTCTCACTAGATATGTAACGTAAATCATTAATACACCTATGCAAGTACAGGACAATACATCAACATATTTCTTTATGCGATTTCTTGTACATCGTGATTTCAAAACAAAAGTTTAAATCCTTGCTCTGAGTTTGCATGTGAAATTAAATGGATTTAAACGTCGTTGAATCACGCTGTATAGTGAAACAACACCAGGCCATTGGCGCCCTCTGCTGGTAGGCTATTTGTTATAATAATAATAATAATAATAATAATAATAATGTCTAAGTTGGTTATGTTCATATTATAGGCATATTGGTGTGTGGTTCTATAAAACCATGTAATTACTTGGTTTTGATACTTTATTTAAGCCAATTATTATTGCTTATTTGTTAGTTTGTATGTAAATAGTCACATTAAAGCCTTATTTTCATTTAGGTCTATTTGTATTACTAAAAAATAACAGATTACTCAATTGTCAAAATAATCAGTAGATTGCTTGATTACCAAAGTAATCGTTAGTTACAGCCCTAGATTAGTTTAAACATTTCAAAATACAACTGCATTGTTTACTTTTTGTGATTGAAAGACAAATATTATGTCATTGAAAATGTATTTAAAATATCGTTAACCAGGTATCTGTATTTTGTCTCATCTTGTGATCTAAGTGCATTGGCACACCCCTAGTGTCATTAAGCGGCGATATAGCTCATAATTGTCCAAGTGTATGATATAGCTTTCATTCTATATAGAGCGGAAGGCTGGGCCATTCGTGGGCCAGGGCATCCGTGCTCTTTGAAAAAAGATTGGGCAGTGAGTTGTCTTCGGAGGCGACGAGCTCTACCAAAGACTTTGAACCGCGAGCGGGTGGAGCGTCCATTCCTCTGAAGAGACATTGTTCCTCGACAACATGTCTGCTCCTTGGTTAATTTTGCCCGGCACATGCGTCACCTTCAGTGAGCGCAGATTGTTCTGAGCCCACACAAGAAAGTCGTTTGCCAGCATGCAGAATCGCTTTGAGGCAAGGCCACCCTGGTAATTTATGTATGACACCACGGACCTGCTGTCTGAGCGTACTAGCACACGGTATCCCCGTATGTCCGGCAGGAAGAATTGACAGCCCTGACACACTGCTAGCATTTCTAGGCAGTTGATGTGTAGGCCCGACGACTCCTCTTCGGACCAAAGGCCGACGGTCGGTTTGCTCTCGCACAGTGCTCCCAAACCTTTGTTGGAAGCGTCTGTCATGACAACCTTCCTTCTGTGCACCATGTCTAGGGTCACGCCTCGCTTTAGCCAGAAGGGGTCCCTCCAATGGCCAGGGCTGATACACAGGCCCGAGTCACTCTTACGCGTGGTGTCCATGATGCCAAGCAGCGGATGGAACCCTCTGCTTCAGCCAGAAATAGATGAGTTGCATGTGAAGCAGAGTCAACTGAAGTACCGGCGACGCCGCTGCCATAAGGCCCAGCATTTTCTGGAAAGATCTGAGCGGACGGGCGGTACCTTCCTTGAAAGAGGCTGCGTGGCGCTGAATTGTCGTGGCTCGCTCCGTTGAGACAGTTGCGGTCATCTGCACTGAGTCGATAACTGTGTCCAGGAACAAAACTCGTTGGCTGGATGACCGTATGCTCTTGGCAAAGTTGACCCTGATCCCCAGGCAATGATCCTAAGTGGCTGAGGAGGAGGGTCTTGTGTGAAGTTAAAACCGCCTGCGACTGGGTCAGAATGAGCCAGTTGTCGAGGTAGAGTATGCGGATTCCCATCTGTCGCAGAGGGGAGAGAGCCACATCCATGCATCGTGTAAAAGTGCAGGGAGCCAGGGACAGCCCAAACAGCAGGACCTTGTATTGATATGCCACCCCTTCGAATGCGAATCTCAAGAATAGTCTGTAAAGGGGGGACTAACTGATCAACTCTTCACAGAAAGTGTGCGTCTTTCAGATCCAGCGACATGAACCAGTCCCTGGGCATATGTTTCAAAGTGATCATCCTGAACAACCTTTTCATCAGGGAGTAATTCAGGAGTCTGAGATCTAGAATAGATCGCAGGTCACCATCTTTTTGGGGACGGGAAGTAGCGGCTGTAAAAGCCTGATTCGCTCTGGGCTGGAGGAACGATTTCTATGGCTCCTTTTTACAGCAGATTCATCACCTCTGCGCGGAGGACTTGGGCGTCCTCGCTGCGCACTGTGGTGGTGAGCACATCGCGGAAGCGCTGTGGTCTTCGAGCGAATTGAAGAGCATAACCTTGTCTTACCGTAGTCATTACCCACGCTGACACACCGAGGATGGCCTGCCAGGCCTCGGCCCACGTGGCAAGGGGTTGAAACTTTGTGCAGACTGGCTGCATAAGGGCAAGACGCTTATGGTAGGCAGAAAAATATTTTTGCACTTTTTTTCAAATGTATGTGTTTTATTGTCCGCTATCGCAGCGGTAACCAAAAACACAATTTCCTCTGCACCCAGCGTTAAGCTGGCGAGAGGCAAATTAGAGGCTGCTTGTGGGGGTGGCCCGGCGGTAGCGAGACTTGGGGCCCCTCTTTCTGCCTGGCTGATCAGGAGGACTTCTGAGGCGCCGGATTCGAGGCAATCATGGGCTGGGGTCCTTGGCGCTTCGGGAAGTGGTAGCATCGTGCAGAGTGTAAAAGCCCTCTATCTCGCCTACCCTCAGGAGGTCTGGGCCCAGGGGTGGCTGGTGTTGGTTTAGTTGGCGCAGGCCTGGGGCGATTGGAAGCAGCAGAAGAGCTGGTGCGCTTAGGGAGCAAGTGTCGCATCGCTTGAGACGACTTCTGAGCAGTCCAGCCATTGGTGCTGATGTAATTAATTTAATTTAAATTATGGTTTAAAAATGTGGTAATTCATATTTAAATAAATAATAATAATTAGAGATTGTTTATTCATACCCCCATAGCTTTGTCCAATATTTAATAAATTATATATATATATATATATATATATATATATATATATTCGATTCCATTTATTGCTTAAGTATTTTGATGGTTTTAAGTTATTTTGCTGTATGAGTAATTTTTTTCGCTTTCTTTTCTTTCATGTGTACCAGCTGGCCCAGAGGAAGATTCAGGAGATTATCTTTCAGGTGAGGCGGCAGCAGCAGCCCAAGGCCTCGGCCACAGGTCCACCAGTCGCCCGAAGGAAATAGAGCCACTGCGTCTTTTTGGAGACTGAAAGGACACAGGACGCATCCATCTCAGGGGTCAGGGAATGTCCTTACAACCTCGCCCGCTATTGCACCCATTCCTCCTGAAGTTTCAGTGAGATTGTGTACACCTGCACTTCCCCGCATCACAATCCCCCCTCTTTCAAACAAATCATAAGAAAGTCAGTCACCCAGTCCTTGCCTTAATACAGTAACTGCACCTTAATTGACAGATGTTGAACTTTGTTTTGGTTATGAGTTTTTTGGTAAATTCACCATTTAATATAAAAAGCTTTTCAAGCCTGATTTTGGGGTAAGGAATGGGGGACAAAGGGTGGGGTTTAAGGTCTTTGGCTTGAGATGGAAAGAGGGTTGTTTATGTAAGTACGCTGTCCTGGGATCCGTAGTGGCATTTTATAAATTCTGATGCATTTTATAGATGAATAGATGTATGTACATATATCAAATTTATGAAAGAAGGTGGAGCAACACTGCCACTTATGACTGAGGGAAGTGTTGATTGGTGTTTGCCAGGAAACAAATTTAATATGCATTTTACTGATCTACCTCAGGCTAGAGTACCTCAGAAAAAAAATGATATATGAAAGTTCTGTTCTTTTTTTATTTTGCTTTGTGGTATTTTGTATACTTTATAAAGCTAATAGTTGAACATTTTTATTTTTTTAAGAAAATGTAAAATTGTCTGTAGTTAACGGATGATGCTCGAATTCCGCCTTGCTCCTTTTGCCATGTCTGCAATGAATAACTAACTATAAGTACACGTTTGCATGCGTTGCACAGGTGAAAGAGCAGAGTTTTGACTTCTGTGTTAGCTACAGATAGGATAGAAAGAAAAGAAAAGCGCCTCAGTGTCGCTGAGGAGCCACCACCCTCTGAACACCGTCAAGGTAATGAGAAATAACGCCACCCGTACATACCACAGCAATGCCGTGCTAATAACTGTTTCGGCGTTAGCAGACTTTTCACCCGCATTTCATTACACTTCAGTTAGGGTTGGATGCAAGCAATAGAGGTCAGAGATAAGCAAGATCCTGCTGTGTAACCTCTTTGACACCCTCTCATCCTCGGCGCGACTAGTTATCTATAAAATTAAAATTAATGACCTGCCTGATTGAGGTAGTTTTTCTTTTCCTGTGGTCAGAGTTTTTTTATTTTGTTTTTTTTGGGGGGGGGCTTTTTGTTTTTCGCATCAAACTGGGCTTTACATGCCGAAGGTTTTCAGTGTTTAATGTCAGTCAATGCATGTCAGGGGTTCGGGGAGTTACACTGTTCTGATGCTTTTGCGTTGATAGCTATATAGGTTACAATAGTCAAGGGCGCGTCTCTAGGCTAACGAGCAGTAACGTAGAGATGGATGCGAACATTTTCATTTATATCTTTTGTTTATCATTCAAAGTGAAAAAAGCATATATATATATGTGTGTGTGTATTTAAAATGATCTTTAGCAAAGAAAAAACATTTAGTAAAGAAACTGAGATACCAATATTCCTTTTGTTTTCATACAGAATGTAAATATGATTTGATTGTGGTAAAAGAGTGCATCCATGCTTCCACACTAGTAAGGCCATTGTCTACCTCAGCTGAGGAAAGGGTGGGCCCGTCTCACCTGAGACCTCCAGCGTGCGCAGTGTTACTTCAAGTCCCTCGCGAACACTTCCGCACTGGGTACACGCATGGCGCCAAGCGCTGACCAGAGGGACACAAGTGATCGTTTTGGTTTTTTCTCTCACCCTTCTCTTACACCATTTTGATCTACCTCTTATTAGAAAAGTATTTAAATTAGAGGTATATTGCTATGTGTTAGAATCTATAGGGTGATGTTCCATCTGCCCCTTTCCTCACAGAAAAAATATATAATAAAAAAAAAATCATGTATGGCTAGATTTTAAAGATGAGTGAGAAAATGATTTCGTTTTTGCCTGCCATTTATGCTCTGCTAACTGATTTGAAACCTCATCTTATTGCGATTTTTCTTCCGCTTCTTGGTTTGGTGGTGTGGCTTCCTTGTATTGGTCTTTATTTCTTGCATAAGTATTGTATTAAAAGTCAGTGTTTATTTGGAATCTGATTAATGATCGCTATAGAAAAGTTTGTTTTCAAGGGCCTGCTTCATTTCTTGCTTATGAAATATGAACCATTAAGTCTTTGTTTTACTTTTTTCATGTCTTATGGATGCTACAGTGTTTTTCTTCTGTTTTTTTTGACTGGGATCTGATCCAATTTCATTTCATGGCTGTGTTGTGTGGTGAGTCATGTTTCAGTGGGAGTGTGATGTGGAAATCCGGGGGGGAAAGTGGTCCGATTTCAGCATAAGCAACATCCCCTCTGACCGTGCTTGTGTGCCCTCACACACCTCCACTTGTCAAATGCCTCTGATACAAAGAAAATAATTAAAAGTCAAGTTGGCTGCGTTTGTAATTCCTTGGCTGTTCTTGGTGTCCATATTTGTAGGATGTTTTAACAGTTGTTGTTTCATGTGTGTATTTGGGAGCATTTGATTTGTGAACTTGAAGGTTGTTCCCACCCTCCCGTCCCCAAATATTAGTTTCATTTCAGTTCCAATGACACCTACACTCTTAAAAGTAAAGTTGTTTCACAATGCCATAGAAGAACCTTTTTGTGTAAATGGTTCCATAAAGAACCTTTAACATCTGAAGAACCATTGTTTCACAAAAGGTTCTTTGTGGATAAAGGTTCTTCAGATTATAAAAAGGTAAGAAAGAGATTGTTCTTTAAAGAACCTTTGGCTGAATGGTTCTTTGTGGAACCAAAAATGGTTCTTCTATGGCATCGCTGTGAAAGAAGCTTTGAAGCACCTTTATCTTTAAGTGTATATCTGTAGTTTGAAGAATCTTTCACATCCATTGAAACTTTTCATTGTTCAAAATATTCTTTTGTGAAAACAAAGCATTGCCAAAAAAGTGTGTGAAGATATTTAGACAATTTAAAATTGGCCACCAGTGTGACAGAGGTAAGCAAACAGTGGTTTAGAAATTTTATTATTATTTGTGTATATATAGCACTTACTGAAATCAGAATTTCTAAGTGCTGTAAAATGTTAACTTTTTAAATACATAAGCTTATCTGCATGTAAATGTGATCAGTAACACAAATTTCCCATGTGGTTTAATTCATGCTTTATAAGAAGAAATGGTTAGTAAAGTGATTTCTTATGAAACTACAGCTTAATTGCCATCAAATAGAGGTATTTCTCAAAAACTGGACCTATTTAAGTCCCCATCAATTCAAATATCTCTTAACTATGGTCAAAATAAAATGGATCATAAAGCATCCAACATCGGTCATCTTTCTCATCCTGTCTGCAAATTAAGTAGCATGTCAAATCAATTGAGACAAAGTGTCACTCGAAAAATGTGCAAAAGTAGTTATTTCCACCATATTTTAGTGATTTTGGTTTGGGGAAACCAAACTGCAATTTCTCATGCATTGGACTATGATTGGTTGGTTAGTATTAGTTTTAGTCATTTTAAATGATGGAAACACCTGTAGATCTGGTATATCCGATTTCTTTCATTAAAAATCTTTAAAGCTAGCATGTGATAACTGAAATGCTGTGATTATTTATCCTAGTCAAACTGATGCCAGTGTTATCTAATCTTGCTAAAAGCAAGCTCCTATGAGATCTCTTATTATTCTCTTAGATAACCTACAGCCAAACTCATGCATCAAAGAAATGGCAACTTTGCTGCAACCACTCCGATCAGTCTATAGTGGCCTCTCGGTCAATAAACTGCTTCTCTCCTCGTCAGCAGAGAACAGAGTTGCTCTTAGTTTGCTTAAACTCCAGCTACCAACACTTCTCTCAGCATCATCCAACATAGAGCGTCTCACTGGACGATACACCTTATATCGCCTAAAAAAAAACAATATTAAAGATTAGGATGCATACGGTTATGTTTTCAAACTATCAGTTTGGTTAGTGGTACTCACTTGTAAACCATGATGGCAATGAATGCAAAGATGGAAATAAGCACAGCGCTGGAAGACAGAACCACCTCAGCTACATGGGAGGATTTAGGAGGCCTAAGAAAAGAAAGAGACCAAATGTAAATGATTATCAGCCAGTTATGATGTTTATAATCATGAATATTAAATGTAAATCTGTAATATTTTTGGGGATATACAATTAGGCACTATACTTTGTATAGTGTTGCTATTAACTAATACAAAAAATTTTTTGTCTTTATTGAAATAAAGCTGAATGAAATAAAATATTAGATGACAAATTAAAATGATAAATAAATGATACTTGAACTGAAACTTTAGAGTAAAGTAAAATTAATAAAATGACCAAAGCACGTACCACGTACAAAAAAATTACTAATTAAAATTAAAGCAAATTATAATAATACAAGCCAATTCAAAATATTTGAAAAAATACTTAAAGCTTAATTAAGATTTAAAACAAACGTAAAACAACTCAAAACATTTTAAATATGAATAAACCTCAAATAAAAAGCTAAATAGAAATGTTTAAAAACTAAACTAAACAATGACAATTACATAAAACATCCTAAAACAAAACTTTTAACAAAGAATTATAAAAATAAAAGGCAATTTAAAACATTTATAAATGCTATAATAGCATATAAAAATACTACACTAAAGCTACAATAAAATAACAGAACTTGAAACAGTTCAAAATACTAAAACTGATAACAGAAATGTTAAAAGAAAAAATTACAAAAGCACTTAAAATGACCAAAAACACTGAAAATTACAACAATTAAAATTAAAGCAAATTATAAAAATACATTTTAATTTAAAACATGAATAAATTATATAATATCTAAATGCTAGAATAACACTGCTGTGTAAATGTGCTTTATAACAATATATTTTAAAATGATTGAATGGAAAATAAATATACAGACAAAATTGACAACAATTCTCAAATCTGACTTATGTTAGGGCTGTTGCCAATTGTAACTGAGGTGGTGGTGGCAAGAGCCAAGCCTCCAGGCAGACCCAACGTGATGTTAACACAGTAATTGCCCGGCGTTTGGAAAATGCGCGTCAAGCTGATCTTGCATCCTTCGCTGTAAGGGGCCACGTCCTCACACACGATATTCTTGACCTCCCGACAGGCAGAGTTGGCCACTATGGTGCAGGCCACCGAGGGAACACTGAGAAAAGGAGAGATGATGCTCAGTTAAATGTAATGTATGTGTGTGATCTTGCGGTCATCTGTTGTAATGTGACAATGTTTTTGACGATATGACGGCTTCAAACAGTCTCAGCTGCAGGATTCTGCACATCAGAATCATATACATCTTATAAATGCTCTTCACTTTCTGGCTTGTCATGTGAAGCATATGATAACCTGTCGTTGTACTGCATATATTTGTGTGTGTGTGTGTGAATCTTACCTGCCTGAGCAAGTCACCATGAAGTTTACAGATGTGTTGGTCACTTTTTCAGCAGACACCTTTAAAATCTGATTGGCTGGCAGGTTCTGCAGAGCTGGAGGAGGTTCTGTAGAAACAGACATAAAAATAGATATTTAAAGTTAGATTTTAGAATTCATTATTTTATAATTATTATAATTGAATTACTTTAAAAAAATGTAATACTTAAAAGCTTTTGTATACTGGAGTACAATGCAAAGTGTTATTTTAGTATAGTTTATCATTAACTCTTTTTTATTTTTTAAATTATATTTATTTGTATATTTAAATTTGAGTTAAAATTTAAGTAATATGTTGTTTTGTAATTTGTTTTATTATTATTTTATTAGTTCTTTGTTTTTAGAAGATGCTTATAGTTTATTTTAGTACTTAAACAGAAACAGTTATTTTGTATTTAGTTTTATTTCAGTTAATTTTCAGTATTAATTTAAGGTTTTAATTTTATATGAAATATAAACTTAATCTCACAATTCAGACTTTTTTCACAAATTCTTACGGTCTTTTGTTTGTTTTCATAAATGCAGAATTATATATTTTTTTGCAATTCAAAGTTTACATCTCACAGTTTCTAATTTGTTTTTTGTTTTTTCCCTCAGAAGTGTGGTTTTGTCTCACAAGTTTTCTTTCAGTTTTATTAAATTTTTTCCACCACAGAATAAAACAAAAAAGGTCACTTTGTATATCACAATTTCAATTGTTTTCTTGCAATAGTGAGTTTATATTTCACACTTCTGACTTTTCTTTGAATTTTGAGTTGTGATTTTTAAGCTTCCATAAGTTTACAATAACTCTATATACCAAAATCTTGCATAAAAAAAGAAAGTGGTCCGACAATCTTCTTACCAATGATGATGATCTCGCCTTCAAAGGAGCCATACATGTGGCGGAAACAGTCAGACTCCTTGACGTGTGTTTGTTTGATCATCGGGGGTGAGGTGGGCTGCTTAGAGGTGGAACTGGTCTCAGGCACAGAGGTTGCTGTAGACGTCACCTCTGAATCAGTCTGGAATGGTTCAGTTGTTGGGACAGCAGTTGTAGGGACTCGAGGAGTTGTAGTTGGTGAAGGATTGGTGATGATGGGAGCTGGAGCAGGGATTTAAAATGTTGAAAATGTAAAATGCATTGAAGAAATGTTCTTTAAGTTCTTTATTAGATATAATTGTTTTTTCTTATTGTAAACACAACTCGTCTCACCCTTGGTTGTCTCCATTTTGCTAGTGAATGCATGAGTGCCAGGCGGTAACGTAGGCATCGCTACAACACATGAAAATTATTTTATAGAAAGACTGTTGGCTGGCCTTTAACATGATAGCATATATTTGCTTTACTCCACAAGATAAATGGACACATTTTGTCCTGATGGACAATAATGAATATGATATGTCTGGCTTGGATAATAGGATATCTGTTGTCTGGGAGAGTAAAGTGCCTGTGTTTATAAGATTACCCATGGTATGAGCTTGTGTAAAGTGCATTGGTGTTGAAGTCGGTGGCGGGCAGGGCACACGGAATGATGCCTCCACGAGGAGCTTGACTGTCACATTTCCAAGAGTGTTGTAGGCATGGGTTGCCACATTGCTGTGCGTGACCAACTGGTTGCCATCCCGAAAGTCCCAAATGAAGTCCACTGCATTAGCTGTCTTCAGATAGCTGCTTGGGTCGTGGATCTGGACATTGAAAATCACATCTGACCCTCTGACAAAGACGTTTTTGTCAGTTATGCTGCCTGGATACTTCTGGGAAATGTTCACGGAGAGTGGAATCTTATCTGGATGAAAAAAAATGTGATCAATAAATATGGAAAGGGTTTATATATATATATATATATATATATATATATTACACACACATACATATGTACATACTATCACCAGTCAAGAGTTTGATATAATATGGATGATTTTTATAAAAAAAAAAAATTGGGGTCTCTAATGCTCACCAATTTATTTAATCAAAAATACAGTGATGACTGTAATGTTAAGAAATTATTACAATTTTAAATGAATTATCTTCTAGAATGTTTAAAAATTTAATATACAGTATCTCGCAGAAGTGAATACACCCTCACTAATTTTTGTAAATATTGTATTATATCTTTTCATGTGACAACACTGAAGAAATGTCACTTTGCTACAATGTAAATTAGTGAGTGTACAGGATGTATAACAGTGTAAATGTGCTGTCCCCTCAAAATAACTCAACACAGCTATTAATGTCTAAACCACTTGCCACAAATGTGAGTACACCCCTAAGTGAAAATGTCCAAATTGGGCCCAATTAGCCATTTTCTCTCCCCGGTGTCATGTGACTTATTAGTGTTACAAGGTCTCAGTGTGAATGGAGAGCAGGTGTTAAATTTGGTGTTATCGCTCTCACTCTCTCATACTGGACACTGGAAGTTCAACATGGCACCTCATGGCAAAGAACTCCCTGAGGATATGAAAAACAGAATTGTTGCTCTACATAAAGATGACGTAGGCTGGAACTGAGCTGCAGCACGGTGGCCAAGACCATACAGCAGTTTAACAGGACAGGTTCCACTCAAACAGGCCTCGCCATGGTCAGCCAAAGAAGTTGAGTGCACATGCTCAGCATCATCCAGAGGTTGTGTTTCTGCAGCATTGGTTCAGAGATTGAAGGTGGGGTCAGCCTGGTCAGTGCTCAGACCATACACGCACACTGCATCAAATTGGTCTGCATGGCTGTTGTCCCAGAAGGAAGCCTCTTCTAAAGATGATGCACAAGAAAGCCCGCAAACAGTTTGCTGAAGACAAGCAGACTAAGGACATGGATTACTGGAACCATGTCCTGTGGTCTAATGAGAACAAGATAAACTTATTTGGTTCAGATGGTGTCAAGTGTGCGTGGCAGCAACCAGGTGAGGAGTACAAAGACAAGTGTGTCTTGCCTACAGTCAAGCATGGTGGTGGGAGTGTCATGGTCTGGGGCTGCATGATTGCTGCCGGCACTGGGGAGCTACAGTTCATTGAGGGAACCATGAATGCCAACATGTCTGAAGCAGAGCATGATCCCCTCCCTTCGGAGACTGGGCCGCAGGGCAGTATTCAACATGATAACGACCACTGCCTTGCTAAAGAAGCTGAGGGTAAAGGTAATCTGTGGGGCATCCTCAAACAGAAGGTGGAGGAGTGCAAGGTCTCTAACATCCACCAGCTCTGTGATGTCATCATGGAGGAGTGGAAGAGGACTCCAGTGGCAACCTGTGAAGCTCTAGTGAACTCCATGCCTAAAGAGGGTTAAGGCAGTGCTGGAAAATAATGGTGTCCACACAAAATATTGTCACTTTGGGCCCAATTCTGACATTTTCACATAGGGGTGTACTCACTTTTGTGACCAGCGGTTTATACATTAATGGCTATGTGTTGAGTTATTTTGAGGGGACAGCAAATCTACACTGTTATACAAGCTATACACTCACTACTTTACATTGTAGCAAAGTGTAATTTCTTCAGTGTTGTCACATGAAAAGATATAATAAAATATTTCCTAAAATGTGAGGGGTGTATTCACTTCTGTGAGATACTGTATTTGTGTCATGGCAAAACAGAATTTTCAGGTTTTTAATGTTTAAATTTTGTTAAAATGGTTCTCATATGTTGTAAACAGTTTTTGCTGCTTTATATTCTTTGTGGAAACTGTGATACTTTCGTTTTCAAGACTCTTTGATGACATAATGTATTTGAAATATAATTTATTTGTAGCATTATAAATGTTTTTAACTGTCACTTTTAAATCAATTTAATGTATCCTTCCTGAATAAGTATTCGTTTATTTTGTTTAATCTCTTAAAATGATTGTGGATCGTGGTTTCCACAAAAATATTAAAAAGCACAACTGTTTTCTGCATTAATAAGAATAAATGTTTTAAATGTCAACATGTTAGAATTATTTCTGAAGGATCATGTGACACTGAAGACTGGAGAAATTTCTGCTGAAAATTTTATTAACTAATATTGCTATATTTCATGTATAAAATATATACATATATTACTGATTAATTATATAATGTTTTTAATTAAAATTGTGTATATAAAATATCATAGTTTAGTTTTGATCCTACACAATAAATATGATTAAGATAAGACAAAAGTAACTAGCAGACCTGTTATGAAGAATACGGTACTGTCCACAGAGAGTGGGCTGTACTTCCTGCGCTCACGTTTACGGTACACCATCACCTCCATCACACCAGCTCCGAATGTCATGTTAGTGGTGTTCAGGGTCAGATGGGAGGAGGAGCCATCACATGTCTCAAAATACTGGCCTGTGAGGGAAACCACAGGATGATGGTCCATTAGTGTGCTTACACTATATAGAGTGATTTATTAAAACACAGATATGATTCAGGTAAGTGAATGACTGACACTCACCCATGGTGTGCCACACATACACATAACCTCTACGTCTCCAGTCATTGCTCTGAGGAAAAGGCTTTCCATCAGGGAAAACATTGCACCTCTTTAGATCTGTACACTTTCCAAAGCCATAGTCATCCAACCAGGATGTCCAATTAAACACGTATCCTGAACGCATCTGTCCATTGGCTGAAAAATCAGTGTTAAAGAAGGTGTTAGACACATTGAAAAATGCTTTTCATCCTTATTTGGGAATATAAATGCAACTTTTTAAAATACAGGTAATTTTTTTCCTTGCATTGGTACATTGTTAAGAGATTATAGGAGTATGAAGCACCTGAGGCCTCCATCATACCGTCGTCACAGTGCTCATCATACACCAGGTTGCCGCTGCTGTCCTCCTTCTGGCATGGTGGAAACTCCAGAGCTGCAGTGAACGAGATGCACGAGCCGTTCATTGCTGGACTGTCGCTCGTGAGACGCGCCCTCGGTGGTTTATCTGTGGTGTTCATTAGAGAGCATCGCATGATTAGTGTGTATTAATATATATTAATATAATGAAGAAAATAAAATCAGTCTCTCTTGGTAACACAAAACAGGGAACATTTAATAACCTAAGAAGTAACAGAAAGTCTCAAACTGTTTCATTTCCCCTCCCAAAATATTTGAAGCTCTGAAACTCAAATAGATAGATGAAAAGAGGGCTTACAGTTTTAATATTATAAAAGAAAAAACAAGAAATATTTTCAAGCCATTTCATATTCATATATTTTCCCCATAATTCCTCAAATCAAAATGTTTCAAAGTTTAAAATACTGTTTAAATTGGTAGTTTTTTCCTTCCCCTGTGGCCTTGGTATGAATTTCCATCTTGTCAAACTTTTGTAATATCACTTTAACCTATGAGGTCATTGGAGGGAGAGGTTGTGGAAACCTTTCCAGTGTAAGTTAAATACTAATAATAATTCGATATTACATATAATTTGGTAGTAAAACAAAGTTGTAAACATTTTATTGATGCAAAGATGAGTGTTTATTTTACAATATTTGCAACTGATTTTTAGCAATTAATTAAAAGCACCACTTTTTACTTAATTGTGTCCTTTTTTAGAGAATACTGAACAGAGATGTATTGTACAGTAAATACATTATTTAAGTAGCCTATATGCTACAAGTAAGTGCAAAGATCGCAAGTGTGGATATTTGGACAAGCCCTATTGGCAACTGATGAATTAATGTGTGGTATTTTGTGTCGCTCTAAAACGTTCCATTATGTTTGAGAAAACTATAGAAGATTTTTTTTTTTTTATCCCTTGCTATTGTGTAAATAATCAGGTTAATACATTTTGATAGCTACATTATACACTTTGAGAGCCCGAGTTTGCATGGTTTACACTTTTATAAAAAATACTTTCCTATTCATCATTTTGTAATTTTGTGTGTTATGTAAATCAAACATTACTGCATAGCAGGAATATCTTACCAACTCTTACCATGTCTGCGGTTCAGCTGCTGTTTGAAGGGGGGATACAGATATTCGTCCCACGGGTTCGTGTCCGGTTCCCATCCAGGGATTGGGAATGGAATTGGGAGTTTGTGTTTATGAGGGAACATTTCACCATAAGCTGCACGAATGACAGGGAACAACAAAAAAACGATAATGCACATGAAATAAACGCACAAGGATTTAAGCTGCTAGTGGGCTGTACAAACCAACAGAAGATTTTGATTGGTTTGTTTGATGTCATGTGGGTTGTTGTATCGGTTCACGCTCCTGGTGGCGGTAGTGGGCGATTTTTTTAGCGATCCGTCAAAAAAAACTAACGAACAAAACGGCGGAGGCACGGTAGATGAGTGGAAGAGGTAAGCGTGATGTACAATTTTGTTTGTTTTGTTTTGTAAAACTAAAAAGTATTACAAGCTGTGAATAGTGTTTTTTCTTGGTGGCTTTTGTACAACGTTTTCTTAGTACTACACACAGCTTACAATCTGTAATGTGTCTGACAATATATTTTTTCTTTTCTACAAACAACTAATTTGCTCTCCAGGTTATGGATACTGAAGACCATAAGCAGGTAATGTAATTGAATGGCATTATAATTTTGGTAACACTTTCTATGAAGCTCATACAATACACTATAAGTATATTTTAAGGCATTATAATGAATGCATAATGCATTATAAAAAAAAACTTAGAATATTTAATCTTATGAATATTCATAAGATCAGTTTTAATGTATTATAATATTTACTTATTTGTGGTTATAGTGTTTAAGAGCAGGATGATTTATAATACACAGTGAACACGTTGCATCCACTTAAGTTACAATGGATTATATTTCTCATAGTTATAATGTATTATGTCTCATATCTTGCCACCTTTCTTATGCTACTTAAAGCCATCAATGACCACTTATAAGTATAGTAATAATAATAGTAATACTTTTTTTCTCTCAAACAGCCATAAGATCAGATCAGATTGCTTTGAACTATTTTTTTATATCAGTTTGATTATTTTGATGGTACCCTTGAGACAGCTGTTGATAAGCAACTTTGCAACTACATGTAAACTAGCAGTCATTGGAGTATTATTAGCAGTATATCTGCTAAATATATTAACACTTTATTTTGATGGTTCCCCAACAGACAAACTGACTATAAGTAAAATTGTATGCCAATATTCTAGCCTTAACCTAAGTCTACTAATACTCTAATGACAGTTAGTTGACATGTAGTTGCAAAGTTGCTTATAGTCAATAGACTAAGGGGACATCAAAATTAAATGTAACCTAACATATAAACATTGCTTTATTTTCAGTTGAAATGATTAACTAGCTCACATCAAAATTAGCCTCAAAGGGAACACTCAAATAACACTTCACACCTAACCACTTACAAGATGTACTGTAGTAAGATATGCAGATATAGTCCCATTATCAATGTTAAAGTAGATTTAATATGGTGTCCATTGTGTTATATATAATCCTAATCGTAAAAGTTATAAGCACAAATGCGTAAGCATTATAATGTATTATAATTGTTATGATTATTTATAAGACAATATATCATTTTATAAGTTTTTTTTAATAATGCATTATGCATTCATTATAATGCCTTAAGAATACCCTTATAATGCATTATAAATATGGGGTTCATAGAAAGTGTTTTGTACATTTTGGACTGCACTGATTTATAAAGTATAAGTCTTAAACCTTTGTAAATGGATACCTGTTTTTATACAGTCTATGATAGAAACACTGTAAAAAGTGAACAGTTGGATCAACTTAAAAAAAATATTACAAATTCAATACAAATTGAAGTATTTTTTTAAGTTGATCTAACTGTTCATTTTTCACGGTGTAATTTTCTAAAGAATAAGGTACATTTTCAAAAGCACTAGAACACAACTCATAATCTCCTAATCCGCAATGTAATATAATTAAAACATGGTTTAAATAAAAAAAATGTATTTCATACTAATAATAATCAATAATCAGTTTTGTGTAAATTCATGGTGAATAAACTAGAATATAAAAAGGAATACTTTGTTAAATAATTGTTATAAAGTCTAATTTACTTGGCCTAATGTCGTCCCTTTACATTTCTGGACACCATTTACTTGCATAGCATAGACCCACAGAGCTGAGAAATCATTCTTGAAATGTTTGTACATGTTCAACAAGAGAATAAAGTCATGAAGATAATGGATGGTATGGGGAGAATGTTTTAAATGTGGGTTAACCCTAATGCGCATTGTGCTTCTTGTGTACCCACCACAGATTATGTTGGGAAGGGCAAGCAAGGCGAGCTCCGTGGAAGTTACTTGAAAGCAATGCATCCGGGATTTAGCAGTGTCCACTGCATGCATGTCTATTGTGCTGAATGAATGATTGTACATCATTTGATTTAAAAAAAATTAAGTTATTTACCCACCCTGAGATTTCAAATTAATACATTGATTTGTGTATCATGTTCTGAAGAAGATTTGTCTGTCATTTACTGTAATTTGAAAAAAAATATGCAAAATAAAAAATGTGCAGTACAGGCAAATGGTAACTAACTACATTTTCTTAACAGTATACTCAACATTTTCTTTATGTATCACACATTTACCTCCTAAGTGCAATTGCATCTCACTTTAATGTTCCTTGGTAGGCTACTGTAGAAGAATTTTAGAAGTAAAATGTAATAAACAGAAATATGCTTAAATTACTACAGTTAAAGTATTTAAAATGAGACCATCACAAAGCATGTCAAAAGGTGTAAAGACATGCTTTCAATGTTGACAGTGAATGGTATTGGATACAAACAATACTGACTAAGAATTTCAGCTGAAACTACTATGAAAATGCGTCATATTTATATCATTTTAAACTAAGATGAAATCCAGCCTAGCGGCATAAGCTCCTCCCACATGATGTTCTCAAGCTCCTCCCGCTTGTGGTTCTTGGCACAAGCTCCTCCCACTTTCATGTCTCCGGGCTGCAGCGATACCTACTTTGCGGCTCCGTTCCGAGCAGAAAACGTACTGCTCCACGTAGCCCAAACAAGTAGCGCGGATTCGTTCCACTTTGTCCAATGGCGTTTGTCAAATGTAGCTCTTGTAAATCGGGCATGATGAGAACGCAAGGCTGTTCATTCCATTTTTCAAACTGAGAAACAACCTTTCTTTCACTAAAAGCGCGTTGCGATGACGTCACGGGACGTGTCTAAACCCAAAATTTGCGGCAATTACAAAAATTTGCGAGCTCTTGCGAAAATTGCGGAGTTTGCTTGATTTTGCGATAAATTCAGCGATCACAGAATCGCAAAATCCTGGAGGGACTTGTGCTCTCACGTAACGCGGATTGCCTAATTAGTTTCACGAGACTGTAGCGCGCGGAAGAAAACAGCTTAATCCAAATGTAAAAACATCTCAAGTTAGCCTAAGTAGTCTATATTTGTTTTATTAGCCTACAATATCTCGTCTATCTCAGTGACAATGTATAGCTTAACTTACTCTATAAAATAGTTTATAGATGACTTATATAAAAAATACGTTATTATCTTGATAACATTCGCTTGTGCAGCAACGTCAAAAGTATGTTATTTAAAAAATACAATAACTGCTGATTAAATATGTAGCAATTATAATTCTAAACATTCAGTTCCTACTTACTTTTTTTGCTGTTCGTTACAGGGACGAACAATGCCCAGGCCAGCACAAGTAACATTTCCAAATGCATCGTGTCGATTTGTTGGATGAGAATGAAGGTATTATTTATTCAAGGGCTTTTTCTTTTGCCACTCCAGCTGCAAAATCTCAGACCCCTCAACTCTCTTCTGCTCTCTCACCCACCCATCTCCCAGTCACCCGCACGAGCTCTAACTTAATACTGCAAACATGTGACGTTTCTGTAACGAGAATCATCTGATTCTTAATTAGCATCTATGTGCGCGAGCTGGAAGGAGGTCTCGGAGTCTCGTGTTTTCACTTTCCTCTTGTATTTCGAAAAAGGCCATTTCAAAACCATCCTCTGATTGTGAGCTTTTTATGTATTGTCTAAAATAATATAGCCTATTCTTATTCACCAACGAGATATCCTTGATCTGTCTCAGAGTCCTTTAAAAGTGTAATCTTTGTATTGTTCATTTCATGTATTTTTTGAGAAACATTTATACCAATGTCCTTAAAGTTTCTGACAAGTGTTACATTTGAGTGTACAACTTAATTATTGTTGTAATTTTTTAAAAACATTTTCAATACGTTTTCATGCTCGTATGTTTTTTTAAATATTTTTTTTTACGTTTTCTCTAAGTTACAAACATCACTGTCTTTGATTTGTGTGTCATTTGCTCCTAAACATAATATTATTTATTATTAGTATTACCCCACAAAGAAAAGAGAGGTTTATTCAGATATTGTCTGTTTTGCATTTGCATTTGAATACCTTATTAACAAAAGGAGCACGATAAAAAGAGAACAAATATTTTGGCTGCAGTATAGACTAATCCATGCAGGTGAATAAACATTATATATCGTCATAATCATTAAAAATAATCTTAAAGAAGGTCTTTTGAAGTTTATCATTACACTAAATTTAGTTTAGTGTAATGGTAATAAAAGTTTTTTTCATTGTTTTATATTTATGATTCACTTTACACAATGTTAGTTGAAGTTCGTAACATGCTGCATGTTTATAATCGCATATAGCCTATTTAAATAAATTATTTGCGTGAACGCACACTCAATTGTTTGTGCTGTCTTGAAATTAAAACTGTGCAAAGGTTTTTTTGGTCATAAAAATTGCAGTCTCATTGCACACTGTTAAAAACAATTGAAACATCCGGATGTCACAAGATGTTCAGCCGGATATGCACAGATCCGCGCGCTTTCAGGTGACGAGTCATTGAGAAACAGCTGGAGGTCAAAGAACGAACGATTTGGGGAATATGTGTAAAGCGCAAACCCTCCTTGATTTATTTCAAATAGTTCGCTAAAATACATACATTTTAACATTAGAAAAAGCAATTATGAGGGGGAGCTAACTGCAATATTGATTAGTCTAATCATAAATGAATGAAATCTCTCTGTTTTCAGCTCCTGTTTACTCATAACGGAAACTGGCATGACATCACATGCTTCGATGCGTCTCTCACGAGCTCCGTTTGAAAGTTCCTTCCAGTTTTTAATGTCATCTGGCAAGACTTTCCATGACATTTAAGTGACAGCACTCCTGTCCACCAGAATCGACACTGAAAAAAACAAGAAAATCACAAAACTAGCCATGTGCAAAACTTCAGTGCATGCTAAGTTATTTCTAATTTTGTCCTCTGTTCAAGAAGGGATCCTCATTCTTCACATGGTTCATGTGAAGTTCAGAAACGCTCATTTTGAGCAGAATAACTTAATCTGAGTCTAGGGCAGGCTATGTAATCTTTATGTGCTAAATTAGTCTCATGCGTTTTTAACAAAAGCACGTTACCAATTACGATAATGACTTGTTAGCAAATTTCCTTATTTCAGTCAAAAATATTTTTGTATTTTGTTTACAAGCAAATTGCATTATTTCAGTGACAAGTAGGCTACCTTTATACTGTTTAGACACAGTAGTAGCCTAATAATTTAGTCATAAACATTGCCATTGTCTTGCTTGGATATATACTGATAATGTCATAGTTCTAACTGTATGCATTCTAAATAGATACAATAATACAATTTCATCAATGGAATTTTAATCTTTTTATATTATAACAGGGACATGCAGAGAGTTCCTCAGGGGAAGGGGCTCAAATGTAAAATGGGGCAAAGTGAAAAAGAAAAAATAATAATAATATATATATATATATACAGGTCAACCGTTTGGATACATTACTATTATTTATTATTTATGGATACATTACTATTTTTTTAAGACTAAATTACAAAAACTACTATTTTAAGACTACATTTATTTGATCAAAATTTGAATATACTTTAAAATATATTTTATGCAATGCTGATTTATTATAAATGTTGGAAACCTGTGATACGTTTTTCGGGATTCTTTAATGAATAAAAACCTTTAAAAGAATAGCTTTTTCCTAGTGAAAAATAAATATATTTAAAATGCATTTGAAATACATCTATTTCATGCTAAGTGTCACGAATCTGGTCTATGAACTTCCTTTAACTCCCCACCAGAGGTCACTCGCTCACCACATTGACTGTTGCACTCCACCTCAGACTACAATTCCCATCATCCATTGCACTGACGACACACACAGCTGATTGCACGGACCACACACTCTACATAAACCATGGACTTCCTCTTCCTCTCTGCCAAGTATTGTTTAGCATTTAGCATTCTCCTAATGTTAGCTATTTACCAAGCCTGTCTGTGTTGTTTTGTGTTCAGTCTCCTGTATTGTTCTGTGTTTATCACTCTCCGAGTATTAGCTGCTTTACGGAGCCATTCCTAGTTTCCGTTTCTTATTTTAGTTTAAGTCTAGTCTTTTCGTGTTGCCTTGTTGTCTGGTTCCTGACCTTCTGTCTTGTATATTGGATTAACGCTTTGCCTTCCATTAGGACTCTGTTTGCTCCTGCCTGGACCATTGCTTATATACCTGGATTACCCCTCTTGTCAAGCCCTCTGTATATTGTTTGTCGATCGAAGACCACACCCGTTTACTTGATTACTCATCTGCCTTACCCTCAATATACCTGTTTGCCATTTGTTCGACCCTGCTTGTGTTTTTGAACATGTCTATGATTAAAAGCTTGCACATGGATCTGCACGCCTCACGTCTCATTCGCCCCGTAACACTAAGTATGCTACGAATGCATTTTTATATTTATGTACAAAATGATATGTCCTGCAATTGTACGTTTAGTATACTACACTGGTATACTTAGTCTGGTAAACTGGAACAACTAGTTTTGTACTTAATGCACTTTAATTGTGCTGAAGTACAATTAAAGATATAATTATTATATTTAGTATAGCTTTTAGTTCATTTTAATACTAGCCATTTATAATACAATTTTCATCTTAACGTAAGAGTAATAAGCGAGTGAAATCAGAAAATGTACTCTTACTCATTTTAACTTCAAATGTCTTCATCTCCATCTTCGGTGGCGCTGTCAATTGGAGATTACGCTCTTTCTTCTTCCTCTGCTCTTATTAAAATAAACTATTTTACTTCTTTGTTGGACCAGTTGTTCCCCTATTGGTAGACATTATATTATTATTATCATTAATGTTAGCTAAAACATGGAGCTAGCTTACGTGTTTTTGTCTCGAACTGACAAGCATCCTTTGGGTTGTCATGACAACGACTCTGCTTAGAGCGGCACTGTTTCGCGTGTTATTTACACTGAGTCAAAACAGCATTGCGTCGCCTTTGATACTAGGGACAGACGTGGGTCAGATCCGGCGTATTTTAGGTATGCTTTTATGCGGCATTGCGTCTGTACACTGAATTCTGAGCAGACACAGACCCGCTTTAGAGCAGCCTTAAATCGGCTGTGTAGAGTTGCCTATTGTCATGTTAATGAAAATCCAAATGCATTTCGTTTTATTGACCACAATATCATTGCTATTTTTCTGAGAGGGTCACTTTTGAATAATTTTGAAAAAGGAACGAGGCTTGAGCCCCCAAAGCAACCCCCACCCCTTCTGCACATGCCTGTTTAATAATATTTTCACTTGTTCCAAACAAACCGAGGAAAGACCGTTGGGCGGCGCTACAGAATCAGTTCACCCACCGAAAACAGACGAAGAAGAAACGTCACCGCAGTGACAGAGGTGAATGATTTTATATAAGCATTCGGCCTCGTCAGCTGATTAGCCTTTTAAGCTTTGTCCGCTTCATTTGTTTAATGTTGTTTATAATGAATTTTAAAGGCATACTGAACACAAACGTATTATTTAGTTAATAACCGGGTTTAATTGTTTACTGCTCACGTGTGTGAATGTCACCACATCAGAAAATCAAATTTCAGTTTTCAGTGTTGTTGGATATTATTATGTAAATTCAATAACTAAACTGCTTTCGGTCTGATATTATTATCAGGTGTCTGTCATATTCGATCATGAGTGTCCCGTGTTTTGTGAGAACGGTGGCCAGAAGTTTCGCCGGTGGATCAGGACAGTTCAGACCAGTTGTTTGCTGTTCATGTAAAGACATTGTCACACAGTGAGTATCCACAACCTGCAGCTCTTTCTAGAGGCGTTGGGTGTAGTGCTTGTGTTTGAAAACCTAGTGAGCTGGCTACTAAGCAAAACTACGTTATTTAGCTCGATGGTTTTTGAGAAACAGTCAGTAATTATTGCTCTAAATTGGTTTTAGAAAAATGTCATCAAGGAGACAGACTGGCCATCTAGAGAGAACTGCTGGCGTTCATAGACAAATGGTGAGTAGTCTTAGAGTTCTTTATGAAACCCTCGACCTGTTGACCATAGATTCCTCTGTGACTTCTTTAATAGGTGAAAGTTCAAACACTTGTTCAGTGTTGTAGGTCAGCCAGTGTGTCATTTGATTTTTGTCATGAGACTGAATTCTAGATGAGTCTATCTATCTATCTATCTATCTATCTATCTATCTATCTATCTATCTATCTATCTATCTATCTATCTATCTATCTATTAGTAGTAGTGTACTCTATAGTGTTATTTCATTAACATCCTATGCCGATTTTCTTGTCATGCTGTAGATTTTTTTATACTTCAGTCAATAAATGTGTGCACAGTTGTAAAAAAATGTATAATAATGGCTCCCATTTGTACATTCACATGGCTTAATGTATTGCATTTAAAATGCTGAGATGCTACATTTGTACTATATATTCTCTATGAAGTTATGTTTTGTGTGTATCCAGGAGCTTTTCTCTGCACGTGTTAGTGACATTATGAGTGAATCTGATACAGTGAAGAGACTGAGACTGGAGGTACCACATCCTGACTTCAGCTTCCGTGCTGGACAGTGGTAAGAACTTCGTGAAATATGTATTGAAAACATGTAATATTGATGACAATACTAAAAGATATCCAGTATAATATGATGGGGCTCCGGGGGTTCACCAAACAATACAAAGCTGGTAGGGAATACTGTTCTTAGATGTTACATTTTCACTTGAATAATGACTAATAGTTGAGAAGACATGCAATTTGCAAAATGGACACGAGATGGCGCTTTCCTCTCAGACAAAATTCTCACTTCAGCTTGAGATGTTATCAGCAAACCATGCAAAATACTGTAGATGTATTCTTACACCCACCTCTCCTCACACTTTCTCACTTCTGCTCTCGCTCCCATTGTGCCTTATTGCATTTGTTGTGAATGTGTGCGAGTTTTGTGTGAGTGAGGTGAAAAAGTCAGACGATGATTTATGCAGATGTATGCACAGAAACTCCTCCAGACCATATGATGTTGTGTTCTTGCTAAAGAACATGAGTCAGGGAGAGCAGAGCGAGTGTGTGTGTGTGTGTTGCGACATATGTGCTTATCACTTATTCATGCTCTGTGTACACATGGTGACTCAAAGCGTATGTGTTGCTTTACTTTTTCAAAGTAAGTATTATTGACATGCGTAATACTGGACACATGGGTTTAGTTGTGCTGGCATGTTACTGTGTGGGAAGAATCTGGTTTTGTCAACTTTCTAAAAGTGCTTTATGTAGTTAGTTTTGAGTATGTTAGATTTTAGTCATTAACATGTGGAGTCGATGAATAAGGCAAACAGTTAAGTTCATATAATGTATACCAGCAGTGTTTAAATATTTGTCATTATATAATAGTTGAAGTGCACCCTTTTCACAGGGTGGATTTCTTCATCCCAGGTGTGGATACAGTGGGTGGCTTCTCTATCTGCTCCAGTCCTGGTCTGCTGCAGAGAGAGGGAGTGATTGAACTGGCCGTCAAATACACACGCCATCCTCCAGCGCACTGGATCCACACCAAAGTGAGTGAATGAATTAAAAAGTATATACACTACTATTCAAAGGTTTGAGGTTGGTAAGAACTGAATGTTTTTGAAAGAAGTCTCTTATGCTCACCAAGGTTGCATTTATTTGATCAAAATACAGTAAAAACTGTAATATTGTGAAATGTTATTACAATATTATGTGACTGATGCACTCCTTAATATCATTGTGGAAACAATGACCATTTTTTTTTAGGATTCCTTGATGAATAGAAAGTTCAGAAGAACAGCGTTTATTTTATATAGAAATCTTTTGTAACGTTATAAATGGTTACTGTTACTTTTGATCATTTTAATGCATCTTTTCTTAAAGCATTCCCCCCAAAACACCTATTTTGTGGTAATGTGTGGTAGTGTTGTCACGATACTGGAATTTCTAACTGATCGATACCTTGAAAAATATCGATATTCGATACCATTTTCGATACCAGGGAGAGAAAAAAACTGCCACAACATTAAGGGGGTCAATTATTATTATTTTTTTAGATAAATATAACATGACAATGAGGTATATTTTACATGAACAAAAATGTCTTGAGGTAGTGCACTTGTTCAAGGTGTAGTGTCTAGTGTAGGTTGTGAGTGTGTTGTTTTGTTGCAGGTCGAGTCTCATCTTCTTTCTGGTGCTACAAGAAAATGCCAAACTTTAATAAAACATGTATTTTATTTTATTTTTGGCCACACTTTTAAAATGAACTGAACTATCTAACTAATCGTAGAACTTAAGTTAATGGTAATAGATATTTGTTAACGTTAGTTAACATGAATAAACAATGAAAAATACTTCCAAAACATTTATTAATCTTTGTTAAAAGTATATTTAAACTAACATTTACTAATACATGTACTAATTAAAATCCAAAGTTCTATCTGTTAATATTTTTTTTCATTGGACCAGAGCGAACATGATCCGTTGTATTTTTATTACCTACTGTTATCAAAGATTAAAATATACTGTAGCAAATGCATTGCTCATCGTTCATAAATGCTGGTTAATACATAATATTATTTTATGAACAGATTTTAATGCCGGATTCACATATCACATAAGCGTGCGTGCATCACACGCGAAAACAATGCTCACTGGATCGACATGAAGACAAATTGCAGAATTTAAGTAATACTTTTTTTAATGAAGTTAAATGAGCACAAGTTAATTTACATTTGACAACAGTTAAAGTATTTAAAGATTCACAGTTAAAGATTCCTCAGTCAGATTATATTAACTTTAATAATTACGGTGAAAAAACGAGACAACACTCATATCAGGTTTGATCGTGCGCACGCGCCCGGACCGAAGTTAACTTCAGGTCTGTGTTTGTATATCGGGCTGGTTAGTGGCGCCGGCTACAAACACAGTTAAAGTGATTAGTAATGAAGTTGGGCTCAGGTTGTTGTGCTGTGGGATGTTTCACATACATACATTTATTTGAGGCGACCCACCACAATATCAAAACTTTTCCAAAAGGCTTTGTTGAATAACATGAGCACGTAATGCATGTTTAAAAATTAAAACGAGGCGCAGGTGTTTTTATATCACTGTATTTCTGAAGGAACACTGTCTTTAGGAAATGTTTGATGTCATTTTCATTTCATCTTGCATGTTATATGTCTGATAAAGCAGCGTTTGTACGCTCAGTTTACAGCCGTTACAACCTCTAACGTTAACATTACGTTATTTCTCCCGCTTTTAAGCGTCTCCTGCTGACAGAGTTGATTTGCATTTTTAAGAAGTCCGTCCAAGTAGTAATCGCTGCATCTCAGTCCGTCTGATTTAAGAAGCAAACATATTTTGCTTGTTAGAAACAAGCCGCACTCACCATCTTTATATTCACTTCACTTTTGCTATTTAACCAGAGCGAATGAGACGAGACACGTGACAGGCACTGCGGTCACGTGTGGTGTTTGTCAACGCGCCTTTGGAGAGAAGTGAAAGTGACAGCTCGGCTAGGATCGAAGTATCGATACCTCGGAAAATTAGTATTGGTACCGTTCAGATATTTCAGTATCGATATTTATCGAAATATCGATATTTTTGACAACACTAATGTGTGGTTAAGTTCAGTTTTACATTCTATGTTTTTATTTTGAATGTTCCATTCCATATTTTTATTGGAATGTTTATGCAAATCTGTATATTTTTCATCTTTCAAATATTCAGTTTCACTCCTAAATATGTATCATTACAAAAGTAAACTGTTTGCAAGTCTTTGTTCTATTTGTCTTCAAGAGACACTGCTTGTGCGTGTACAGTGTGGACAGTTTTTCATACAATTATTATAACTTGTTTTATTTATTAACCTTTATTTTGAAAGTTTCTTTGTATACCAGAACTGCAGGGATCTACATTACATATGAACTATTGTATGCCACTATTTTGTAAAAAAAAATGTTTTGTGTAAATTGCTCTATTTCAGTGCTCTGTGGACTCTCAGGTAACTGTGAGGGTGGGAGGTAACTTCTACTTTGACCCTCAACCTTCGGACCCTGCGGTAGACCTGTTGCTGATAGCTGGTGGTGTTGGCATCAACCCTCTGTACTCCATCCTGCTGCATGCAGCTGATCTGCTCAGACAGACTCATGGTCACAGGTACACTCCAGGGCGCACACACCTGTGCTACAGCGCCAAGAACACCAAAGAATTGCTCTTCAAGGTATGTCTATGTACCTTTCACTTGTCCCTGAAGTGAGATTGAAGCTGCCAACTGACTTCTAAATATCTTCTGTTTTCAGAACACCATTATTGACATTTGTCACGAGAGACCAAATAAATTCTCCTGCGATTTCCATGTTACCCAGCAGAGCTCTGACATAGAGCAGGAACTTCAGCCTTACACCATAAGTGAGTTGCACACATCTACATTTATTTATTTGACCCTCCATAACCTACAACCTTTTAATTAAATGAATTATTATCGGACCTGATTTGTCACATGAGATATTCTTGTGTCTCTACAGATGGAAGGATATCAGAAAAGGAACTTGAGCGCTATGTAGATCCTGAGAACACATTGTGTTATCTCTGTGGCCCTCCTCCTATGACTGAGAAAGTGAGTTCAGACCTGAAGAGAGTCGGCCTGTCAGAGGACAAAATCCTTTTTGAGAAATGGTGGTAGCTCAGATATTCACAGCAGTGGATGTATCTGCATCATCATGGAAACAGACTGTAATGGACCAGTAATGCCTTTGAGATCAGTCGAAACGCACAGCAGACACTGTGTCTGCATTTAAACAGACAATTATCCAGACTCTATACCCTATTTTTGTTATACCTCATTTTAAAGATACTCAACCAATTGACCGTAACCAGCTGTAATGCTCTACATTATAGTTCATTTGCTGGGTAATGGCATAGGCATCCTGCTTCAAGGGCATGATGAAAGATTGCACTCTCAGATTGCACTGGGTTTTTAGAGATCTGTGTATAATTATTTGTTGTTTGCATTTTAGAACACATATTAATTCATTAATAACGTTAGGGGCATAGAAATCAAAAGAGTTAGTTCACCCCAAATTCTGTCATTAGTTACTTATCCTCATGTGGTTCCAAACCCATAAGACCTTTGTTCATCTTCAGAACACGTTTATTTGGATGAAATCCAAGAGCTTTCTGACCCTGCATAGACAGCCAGGGAATTACCACATTCAAGGTTCAGAAACGTAGTAAGGACATCGTTAAAAACAGAAAATTCTCAGATTTCATTAAAAAATATTTTAATTTGTGTTCTGAAGATAAACGAAGGTCTTGCGGGTTTGGAACGAGTAATTAATGACAGAATTTTCTTTTTTTGGGTGAACTATCCCTTTAATTTCCACGCCCATCTTTGCTCATCAATATAGTCCTAATTTGCTGAAAGGTGCTAAACATTGTCCCCTTTAAAGGGATGTTCCACCCAAAAATAAGAACTCTGAAAACAAACAAAAATTTTTTTATGATAAAAAATCCATCTCTGTGAGTCCATATGATGCAAGTGGTTTGAACCCTCAAAGGTGATGCTTCAGAAACCACACCAAGTGATCATGACGGTACTCAAATGATCCCAGTGGATGAATCAATGTCTTCAGAAGCAAAACGATTGGTGTGTGAGAAATTGTAACTTTTTAAAGTTTATAAAACATAGCTTCTGGTCAACTGAGGGTTCAATCCACTTACATATTATGGACTCACTATCCCTTTAAGGCAAGTTAGTTCACTTGGTGGCCATATTTGTAACATCCCATGGGCAACTATTTCCAGCTTTGCTAGCACAGCTCCAATATACCTAAATTATACTTTAAAAAACTCTTTGCTGAAACTCATTGAAACTTTGCAATCACAATTTTCAAATCTGGAAATGCAGTGTGTCATTTATTAAGTATTTTAACATCAAATCACGCAAAAATTTATTTTAGCCTGGGCCAGCCAAGTTGCCATTTTTGACGGTAAAGCAGGATTACAACTGTGAACTATTCCAATTACAATTAAGCTCATAAAATATAATTATCTCCCACGTCTTGGGAAGGATGGTTCTTCAAAACTGGATTGATGAACAAGATCTTTACCTCAGTAGTGCTGAAATGTTTTGTAAAGTCATTTTGAAAAACGACACTGAAAACTGCAAGCTGTTGCTGAAAATGAAGCCGATTATTGAGAGCTTTTATTTACACCATTAACTGTTTCACAGACATTCACTATAACTTTACAAAATTAGACATTAGTTACTGGAATCCTCACTGATTTAAATAAATTGATTAACTGATGAAATAAATGAGCATCTTGTATGCATTTGAGCTAGTGCATATATTGCATATGCTAATACAGTATGTAATAAAATGAGTTAACATCACAGATTCACACAGCTACAAGTCTCAACACATTGGTCAGCATTTAGAATATTCAGAGCTCCGAACAGATGTTATATAGCAGATATTTGTTACCCAAATAATTAAGAGCAGCAAGATTCAAACCCCTCTTTGCAATCTTACAGGACAATTACTCTGTCAGCAGATGTATATGCCCAGACACGGGCCTGACCATAGTGTGTTGTGCCTGAATAAACATGAACATATTGTAATGTTTAAATATCCATAAATGAATACTGTCAGCACACTCCAGAGAATAAAGCCCTCTCTGTTACAAGCGCTCGCACGTCCTCGTGTTTACCACACGTAATTGTATGCTTTAATTCCTGATTGCCGTTTGTAATTCCATCCTTTTTTGCTGGGCTGATGTTTGGGATGTCGATGTGGAATTCCACCATCCTTTCCGCTTGATCTCTCCTCTCTGGGCTTTCTGGCAAATTCTGCCCATTTTCTTTCTGGATAATCTCACGTTGTCTCATCAGACTTGTGTTTTCTCTCTCCATTCGTTCCATTTCTCTCTCAATTGTTGCCAGCGGTGATATCTCCCTCTCTGGTGTCTTTTTATTATTTAAGTTCCTTTTGTTTTGACCTCTGAGGTGCAGTTTCTGGAAAACATACACACGAACTGTCAGACACTGAGCTACTTTTGAGGATTTTAAAGTGAACTGACAATGCTATTACAATTTCACACAGTTCTTTAAGACGGCTCTGATCTAATTTTAGCAGAAATAAACTTTGTGCCATGTATACACACCGTCAAGTCTCTCCTCTTGCGAGGCAGCGTGGGTCTCTGGAGGAAGAGGATCTGTTTTGTGGCCAAACTTCCATCACTAAGACAAAAATAAATCTGGTATAAAATATGTAAGAATTATAATTGTTTTCTTCTGGTATGACTGAGAAATATTTTTACAGGTCATATTTATCCTATTATTAGCCCTGAACTGCAACAACGAAGTAATGCTCTTGTTTAAAGGCATAGTTTTTTTAATGAAAGTTTTTGCACCCTCAGTCCATCCGAGATATACAGTGGTGCAAAAAAGTATTTAGTCAGCCACCAATTGTGCAAGTTCTCCCACTTAAAAATATGAGAGAGGCCTGTCATTTTCATCATAGGTATACCTCAACTATGAGAGACAAAAAAAAAAAAAAATACATTCTTTAAAAATCCTACAATGTGATTTTCTGGATTTTTTTTCTTATTTTGTCTCTCATAGTTGAGTTTGTTTCTTCATTCAGATTTGGAGGAATTTAGCATAATTTCACTTGCTCACAGTCACAAATGGTCTCAAACAGCTGATAAAAATCGACACATTCCACATTACTCATGATCATGAAGATGCTTTTAACATTAATCTATTGCGTCTGTCTAAACTATGAGTACCTTTATCTATAATATTCTCCAGTAAAATGGATGGACTGGAGTCATTTGGATTATTTGTGGATTATTGTGATGTTTAATCAGATATTAGGACTCTCATTCTGACGGCACCCATTCACTACAGAGGATCCACTGGTGACCAGACAATGTAATGCTAAATTTCTCCAAATCTGTTCCGATGAAGAAACAAGCTCATCACATTTTGGATGGATGATCTTTGAATGTTTTTATTTTTGTGAACTATTCCTTTAAGGGTTTAGTAAGGATTTGGAACCTTTTCATTTTGACGATGGGAGTGGGCAGAACACACATTAGTCTCCAGCCGTACGGAGCCAGAGACTGGAGCAGAGGGATGTAGTCTGTTTTCACTGCAACACCCTGCAAAACAGAAGTGTCATTTTGGGTGAATGTGCACATGTCTGCATTCATTTAAAAGGCAGTTTGTTCAAAGAAAGGTGTAGAAGTTCACCAGATAAGAATGCAATGAATTGAATTTGGGATGTACCACTGTAGACTTACATCAATAACAGTCCATTGCTCAACTACAATGGCGTCATACACTGTGGTTGGCCCGGCATCACCTGAAGCACTTTGGAAAATAAAAACACTCTCCACAGTGGAAGAAGATGCTGAAGATAGAGCAAGAAAAGGATTGGAAAATGTTGATAATTTGTTTTAGAGTTATCTACTCAGCAGGTTAATAAAATATTTGAAAACTATTTTTCTATTTTATTATATTTGTATTATGCATTTTTCATGCTTGTTTGTGTATATATATATATATAAAATTTCACAACACCTCCAGTACCTGCATCATCTTCAAGGTTAAAGTACCCGTCAATGAGTTGCGCGCCACTTCTGAAGTGCTGCATCATGTGGTCCAGCCAATGGGAGTCAACCGAGCTAACAAGCCCCGCCTCCCTGTGTACCTGCAGTGGAACCCTCAGAGAAAAGATCTTTGGCGATCCCGACAGAACTATCTTATGGTTGTACAGCGCAAAAACCTGCACACCTACACATACAGAGACAAAGTGTTTTATGACATATATGTCGCTGTTGCTACATGTTAGTTTCAAAAATCTAATGGCTAATTATAAACCAACTCAGAGCGAAGAAATTTTACATTGCTATGGATATTCACATAACACCACGATTGAGAGTCATACCAATAATATACAACATCTGAACAAGAACTTAAATTTGAGTGATTGTGAACAAACGAAAGAAATGCATTTGACCGTCTCGAATCACACTCGCGGAAAGCGCTCGAGAAACAGTGCTTTCAACTCATTTTTCGAGTAAGAGACTTTATGACATTCACTACATGATTTGATTGATTTTTACATAGAAAGGGCAACAGCACCGCATTACAATAAATTATCATTCATGTTTTCATAGCCGTTGGCAAAATGCAGAAAGGAAACTAAAATGAAATCATCTTTGAGAGCAAGGGGCCCCTGGTGTTTCGGGGGCCCTAAGCAGCTTGCGTATTCTGCATATAGGGAGGATCGGCTCTGGCATCAACACAATGAAAGTGAATTGAACAAATAATGACCAATTCAGAGATTTGCATCACTAGTAATCATTGTAATCAAATCTATGGAAGCCCGTTTTTTTTATAATCATATTTTTTTTATAAAAAATTAAAAAGGTAATTGCGACTTTTTAATCTCACATTTCTGACTTTTTTTCTCAGATTTGCATGAGATAAACTCGCAATTTTGAGAAATAAAGTCAGAACGGCGAGATATAAATTCACAATTCTGTGAATAAACCCAGAATTGTGAGATTAAAAAGTCGCTAAAACCTTTTTAAAATGTTTTTATTCAGTGGCAGAAACTGGCTTCCATAGAATCAGAGTATTTTCAGAGCAAATATTTACACACAAAGGATTTAAAAACAGCTTGTCTCATCTCATTTGATACATTATTTATGATCTAAATCTAATCTAATATATAGCCCCCCCTCTTTCCCTTTCTCTGTATTTCAACAGACGGCACACTTACGATTCAGCATTGGGGTGGTTCTGCTACGCTTGCTGTGTTTGTCTTGGCTTTTGACCTGCTCCCTG
Source organism: Gymnocypris eckloni scoliostomus (assembly GCA_027564155.1). Lineage (NCBI taxonomy): Eukaryota > Metazoa > Chordata > Actinopteri > Cypriniformes > Cyprinidae > Gymnocypris > Gymnocypris eckloni. Next base: position 10,748,800 of record CM050421.1, read on the forward strand.
TGCTCTCTTTTGTTGTTTTCTGCCAAATCACAGCTGGGCAAGTCAGGCTGTATTCTTGTGCTCTGGGTCTGATGTGGCTCTGGTGCACAAGAGCTTAATATAAACTCATGCGATGGCATTTGGTTCTTCAAATCCTCAGCTTGCGTACTTTCACCTTCAATGTTTAAGTACTGATAATCAGGAGACTGATAGTTCTCAGCGAAAGGATTCTGATTATTCCAGCACTGGCTGCTCTCAGTGCTTTGCATTTGAAAGCTGTGGTTCATAAAGTCTTCATTGTCTGAATGAAAGTTTGTACAATTCTGGTTTCGTTGATCCCCATTGTCTCTATCCTGTTGGCTCTGCACGCTCCCAGGGCTGAGGGTCAGAGGGCGGCTGCTGTGATGACCCGAACAGGGACTGGAGTGCAAGGAGGAAAGATCTTCTGGTTCCCAGTGACCAAGGAAATATGGACCTCCACCGGGCTGTGGCAAAACCCCACAAAAGATCACCCTGATCAGCCAAATCCTGCACCTGCATCCCCAAAACAACCAGGATGAATAGAAGAAGTGAACTAATCATCAATCTTGATACCACCTGTTCCAATCAAAGCTGACAATGAAAGTAAGGGATTCCAATGTAATATGAATCATTTTACAGTGTTTTAGAGGAGAAAGGTGGTGCGTTTTCCTGCAGATTCTTTTAAAATAAGCTCTGTGGAGCTGTGACGGGAAACGCTTAATGAAAACCATATTTTCCAATCATCATACTTGTCACACCACACACACGCATCGCCTAAATCATCAGTAAATGTCACACGGCTCAAACAGTTCAACACACACAGTCAGTCAAACAGTGCTTATCTCCAGATAAATGCAATTACTGAAAGGCGAGGGTGACGACTAATGGAATGGCAGATGAATGTGGGTGTCAGTGTTCATGGAGCAGCCTGTCGGCTTATGTTTTCTGTTTCACAGCCGTATTGTAGGACCATGATAGAGAGAGTTTAAAGTAAGTGGGTTTTCAGTGTCATATTTAATGGAGTGATGACATTAAGTGTGCCACTAAAGTTTAGTAACTAAATGACAAACAAATTGACCTGCTACTCTTGGTTTGAATGAAAACAAATGCACTTTTAAAGAAGGTCTAACCTTTTTCACATAGCCCTGTATGACTTCTGGGTCAGGGTCCTGGTGACCGTGGTAACACACGTCTGTCATGAGATGAGGCTCAACCCAGTTCAGCACGCCACTGTCAGAACCACTGTAACAAAAAACAAAACAAATCCATGTTTGAACATCCAAAATGTACCCACTTAATGCTAAATCTTGGTCTTATTGTAAATGGTTCATATGCAAATCTAATTCCAGGAATGTATCAATCATTTTCATCAAAGTAAAATAAATTACACTTCCTTGGAAACAACTTTCCTTTCCCTGTCATGTGACTTGGATAATATCTGCTACTGTGCAGTACATAGTATGTAAATACAGTAATATTGTGACAATTAAATTTAAATAGCTGTTTTCTGTTTTAATACCTTTTAAAATGTAATTTATTGATGTGATGGAAAAGCTAAATTTTCAACATCATTAATCCAGTCTTCAGTGTCACATGATCCTTCAGAAATCATTCTAATATGCTGATTTGGTCAAGAAACCCTTCTTCTTATCATCAATGTTGAAAACTGTGCTGCTAAATATTTTTGTGAAAACTGTGCTATTCATTTTTCAGAATTCTTTGATGAATAAAAAGTTCAACAGAATTTGAAATATACATTTTTGTAACATTACAAATTTGTCACTTTTGATCAAATTAATGCATCCTTGCAGAACTGGAAACAAAACAATACACACAAAAAAAACTAAACATTTGAATGGTAGTGTCTCACAACTTTTAACCGACCTGACAAATTCAAATGCAAAGTAATCCTTTTCATTTCTGACATGATCACTGGACACCACTCACTGATTAAATAATGCAACATAGTACTGTATAATGCACAAAAATGTTACTGTTTGAAATGTTTACTGGTGTGTACAGAACACTGTTTATGTGCAATAAGCTGTCTATATTATATCATTTCTAGTGTATACCTGTGTGTTTCTCTGATGAGCACAGCCCGGTGTAACTGCTTCTGAAGGTTAGCACTAGCAGGGCCGCAGGAGTGAACAAAGGGATGGACAGCAGCCAGAACGAACCCCTTCTGATACAACTCACACACCTGGACCGGAAGCTCTCTGACTGATGACAGACACAGCAATGAGGACACTGCCACCTCTGAAGAGACATACAGACAGTCAGAGAGGCACAGAGAGAGAAATGAGCAGAGAAAGAAAAATGTATATATATATATATAACATTTCATCTGTCTTTCAACCATCATCATTTGTCTTGATGTCTTGACCAGTGTTGGGCTCATTCTTGTTACTAGGTACTCCTTTTAAAATTAATATTATTATGTTAGGCTACTTATTCATTTTTGGCAACAGTAATTAGTTACACTACTAGTTACATTTCTTTCACACCCCACAGAAGTTGTAATTGCATATCATCCCCACAAAATTCTTCTAAAATGTTACAATATATTTCTGCCTCATCATATCACCAAAATGCAAATTGGATCACAGTTAGAAGTTATTACAAATGCTCAGTGGTGATTGATAGTGACGTTAAAGTGAAAGTGTTATATTATTTTCATTAATTGTGTGGCTTGAGGCTAATTGTAGCTATACTTTCTCTGTTACCCATATATGATTATATTTTATGAAAATGTTTCATTTTCTAATACAATTTATATCAGGATCAGAGGGATGTGGGATGTGGGTGGACATGTGGGGTGCCAGAGTAAACTAATGCCATGACTTAAAAATCGATGTTCAGATCATCTTTTCTCCTGACAAAATCAATGTAATAGCAATATTTCCATCCGTTGAATGTAAGGTTTTCCATATTCCAAGCTTCCCTGCTGCACTGGTGACTTCATGTGCCTGTGCAAGTCATGAAAATTATGTAAATAAATTATTGAATTGTTGGATTTCAAATCATTCAAAATTAAGTGACAAGCTGTTTTATGGATGGCAACTGTAATATTATTACAGAAATCTTATTAGCAATTAGTTGCACTACTAGTTACAGAAAAAGTAATATTATTACTGTAGCCAGTTACTAGTAACTAGTGCCCAACACTGGTCCCGACACAGCTACTAGACTACTGCTCAAAAATAAACAGAAAATCCCTAATTTACCATTGTGACAACTTACCTATTAGTGTATATAATAAAATAATGAAACAAACAAACAAACAATACTATATATATATATATATATATATATAATAACTTTCTATTCAAGGACTTCTGATAAAAAAAGTATAAATGTTTCCACAATAATATTAAACTGCACATCTGTTTTCAATAGTGAGAAATAATTCTTAAACTCCAAATCAGTAAATTAGATTGATTTCTAAAGGACACTGAAGACTGGAGTAATGATGCTGAAAATTCAGCTTTGCAACACAGGAATAAATTACATTTAAAATATATTAAAATTAAATACAGTTATTTAAAAATGTAATAGAATTTCACAATATTACTATTTTACTGTATTTTCAATTAAATAAATGCAGTCTTGGTGAGCTTAAGTCAGCATATATCAGTACACCAAAACTGACATAACTGATGACTAATGAAAGCACTTTTAAACCACTATATATCAGCATCATTTACTATACACCCCTACCACATACTCAACAAAATGAACTAGAAATGGGGTTGATGAATGACGTAAGACAGAAATAAGACGATAACCATTTCCTTCACAGTCATCTCTACCAAATAAAGTGTTAACATGCTGGTTTTCAGACACACAAACTGAATCGCTGTAGAAATAGTTTGAAAGTATTTTGGTGAGACTGTTATACAAGCTAATTGTTTCTGGAATCAGTAATTAAACTTAATTTCCACTGCTCATTATTCAGAGCACCATTAAGGGTAGCAGCGAGCTGTAATCTGAGCACTGCTTGACTGCAATCATCTTTCAGAGGTGTGAGGAGCGGTCTGAACACGCTTTGACTCTGAGGGGGGTTTATTAGTGTTGCCACTGAATAAATAACTGCACAGTTCATAGCAAGATGAACGTATAGGTGAATTGAGTGCAAATGTGTGATAAACATGCTAATTTGGACAAAAAAACTTATTAAGTCACTCTCTCAAATGTCACTAAAAAAGATTACATTTAAAAGAAAAATTAACAACAGAATTACATGTTCAGTGTCCAGTTCAGTATAACAGCACAAAGACATATAACCTATGTATCTGTCATGACACACACCCATTAAACATCACCAAATAACAAAATCTGTTTGCAATCATCAGGTAGTGCTGAAACTGCGGAAGTGTCTTAGACTTTATGACGTCTATTAACTTACTCCAGTCCAGAGCATGAACCATAATAACCAGTGCATCACTCAAAAGGCCCGTGGCAAAGGACCCATGCAGTAGCTATGCATGAGAGAATGAGAAAATATGTTTGTTTGTGTGAGACCAACAAAAAGAGAAGATTTCGCTGCTCCTGCAAGACCAAGTATATAATAATCTGTCCCTATATTTACTACAGGGGAATTTCACCTCCATAAAGCAGAATTTACTCAGTCGGGGGTTAAACATTTGGGTAAACAGCCAATCTCAGCAATAAACTTCACCTCAAGAATGCATCCTCTAAACGAATGTGCAATGTACACGCTCTAAAAATGAGTAGCACAGACTTTGGCGAATCAGTTAAACCCCGCCAGGAGAGAAATATGTTTTATGCTAAAACATCAAGTGTTGTATAAAATCTTCTTGGGTTGTCTGGATCTAGCAGGATCTGTTCTGTCTAACAGGATTTGTACTTTAGTTTTTTAAATCAGTGATTGGTCAGAACACAAAAATAATTATCAGCTTATCGACCAGAATTAATACCCATGCATCCTTTGAATTGACCAATCAGCATCCAGATCTATCCATTTTTTAATAACACTTACTCATTTATTATTAAAACAAAGTTGTTCAGTGTGTTTTAAATGCCATAGTAATTCAATTTCTTTGAACCAATCCTACTGAATGATTCTTTGAACTAAATGTGTTAGTAGCAAATCTATTAGATAGCCGTCCCTTCTCCTGCTGTGCTGACCTATCAGAACAGCTCTCTAAATATTGATATGACATAAATATTAAAGTAAGTGTTTATATGATTCATAAGTATAAGGGATTCTTGCTGCTTATGAGGGTGATGTTGGGTCCTTGGGGGTCTTATTTTATTTTGTAATAACCCGACAGAGAGTGGAATTGCATTATTTATAAACCAATTTCAATTAAAACAAGATTTGGCTATAAATACAGTTCAGTGTCACTAGGGTGACTGGTTTTCTCTTTTCTATTTTAGTATTAAGCCCTCCCATCTTCAAGATCAGATCATCTTTAAAGGATGCCTCTCTCTCTGTTTTTTCCCTTTATCTCTGTTTTTTCATCCCTGTCATTCATTCAGACACTTATTGTTGCTTTCAATATTGATGCCCTAAAACAAACTCGCGCTGTCACAGCAGTTTGCAGTGAAACTCTTTTTTTGTCTCGTGTCTCTGTAGGCATCAGTGAATTTTACATATAAATGACCTGCCTGCCTGTCTACCGATAAGCAGCTAAAACAGAAAGCCTTGAGTGTGTGTGTGTGTGTGTGTGTGTGTGTGTGTGTGTGTGTGTGTGTGTGTGTGTGTGTGTGTGTGTGTGTGTGTGTGTGTGTGTGTGTGTGTGTGTGTGTGTGTGTGTTCAGAACCTGAACGATTGCTGCTGTGTCAGTTCTCACATATTCCTATTTTTTATATAAATAAATATTTGATCCAGGTCACACTCTCAGATGCTCACCTACACGCACACACTTTTGTGTTTGGGTAATGTTGTAAGTGTTGTAAGTAAATGCAATAGACTTGATAAACTAACATTATTTACATTACTGCTAAATAAGCCTAGACAGAGTGGACATGATTGGCATTTATTACAAGACCAAATAAACAAATACTGATATAATGCATTGATATGGATGACAATGACCATTGAATGGTCTGATTGAATCACAATTTAGTCAAAATTAAGTATTCCAGTTATAAATAAAATGTACTGCAGAGAGCTGCAGAAAAAAACTTGCGATAGTATTCATTTAACAGACGTTTGTCTACATAGAAGTAATTCATCCTAAGTATGCATTGACATTAGTATATTCATAAATATTAACCAAGATTCATAAAGCAGTTAAAGAATAATGTTCCTTGTTAGTTCATAATACAAAATGCATTAGCAGATGGAAAGACTTTCTATTGACTTCTATTGTTTTATTCTAAGCTCATTTTCTATGCACTAACCTTCTCATGTGGACCGCTTCATATTTTTCATTAAGACAGTATGTTTATTAGCATGTTTTCTTCTTGGGAGACCAATGGATGGTGCCCAGAATGCAGTTAAATGCAGGTTTTACTTTTACCCCCCCACCCCTCACACACAAATAAACTACTAGTGATATGGTCACATCCTTGTAATTATGTTCAGTAGTGGCCCATATACTCATATGCTTTCAAGTCATTAAAACGAGCAGGTCTGTTCTTCCACTTCAATCTGTGTCTTATATTCTCTCATCCTGTCTCATATCCTCTTTCTCTGAATTCAGCGGGATCCATTATTGCCTCTCTCGAAGCACACTAACAAAAGCGGCATTAGTATATTTAGAAACATAAGCCCTCAAAGAATATACACTGTTTGGTTGCTCTCCTGCCCCCCTCTCCCCTCTCCCCTCTCCCTCTCTCCCTCTCTCCCTCTCTCATCTAATCTTACACTTTGTATCCTTCTCAGTTTGAAGCTTTACACTTTATTATCTGAAGCTGTATTTGTGCATTTGCGTATGCATATCATCAATATGGATGTTGCTTTGAATTCTGAAAAACAGAATCCTTTTCATGCTGTATATCACTGTATATTAATCCTCTGATGCATGAATCTATGAAGAAGAAATGTGTTTTAAACCATATTAGTTTAAACTTCTGATATACCGTTTTCTGAGTGCACACATGTCACGGCATGCGAGTATTAAACTAAGTTCTTGTTCACACAAGTTTACTTTAAAACACAGATTAAGGGTCGGTGATATTATGAGATCCCTTTGCCACGTCACTAGGGGGCAAAATCAGATGCGCTTGTTTTTTCAGACCCTTGCAGAAAAAGGCTTACCAAACAGTTACTGGGTTAATATTTTTCACGTTTCATTGGTTGGTAGATGCACAGGGGGCCTGATTATAGCACTTAAAACATGGAAAAGTCAGATTTTCATGATATGTCACCTTTAAAGAAAAAAAATCTGAATAATACACAATCAGTGTTGTTTTAGTATTATTTATATATTACAGTATTTATCAATATAAATGTATCAATTTTCATTATTTTTTATTTCAGCTTTGTTTTTGTCACGGTGCACATAGCGGGGAGGATCACGAAGACGAGGAGTAAACTAAAAATAACAGTCTTTAATTTACACAAGGCATGGCAAGACAAGAAAAGGCTGACAAAGACAGGAACACCAGGAGTAACGAGTAGACCAGACGAACACTAACTGAACAGACAGGAACTAAAATACACAGGATAATTACAGATAATTAGACAAATGCATCTGGACAGGAATTAACTGATAATCACACTCAACAAGGACAGGAAACAAGAGGCGGGAACACATGACACGCACGGCACAGGACTGACCATTTTAGGTAAAAACAACGATTTTTAATTGTTTTAGTTTTACAGTAGTTAACAATAACAACATCGTTCTGTCTTTTTTTTTTTAATGATCTGTTTTGAGTTATATATTGGTCTACTGCAATGATAAAAAATTATATATATTCCAGAGGTGCCACTTCCATAATGACATGTAAAGATGAGTTAATCAGAAATATGACAAATCCCCATTCACAACAACAACGATAATTACACCAATGGATGTCAATGTACGTTTTATTGTACATTTATTGTACATCGTTTGTCTGCCAAAAATGTTCAAACTCTTTAAAATTGGATTGATTTTGATTGGCTAAGTTTTTATTGCACATTAGCAGGAAAAATACATCTTCTCAAAGTTATTCCAACAATATTGTTCCTCTTTGTAAGTTGTTACAGTTCTGGTGAGGATGAATGATTATTAAAACTTTATAGTTATCATTATAGTTATTGTCCTTTGTATGAATTGGCCTTAGGGGTCAAAGTTCATCACCCATGTGAAAATTTGGCCATATTAAATCACAATTAAAAACAACAATGACACCTAAAGGAAATGGGCATGCGTACCTTCTTTTCCTAACAGAAAGTCCAAGAAGTGGTATGTATACTCCACTCCTGAGTGCGTCTCCACTTGCGCTCTTCTGAGGGTGGAGAAAATCTTCCCCGGAGCTTCATCTGACCCTCGGGGCTTCTGCAACTTACAGCCCATGTCTGCACACACGGGGAGAAAAACAAAGAAAATGAGACAGATGAATATGGATAATTTGTCTGAAATATTCATGTATTCATAACTGCATTATTGATTTAACTGATTGCCTTGGCAGCAGTCCCTAATTGTCATGCTAATTAAGTCAGATTGACGTTGAAATAGGAAGTGAGCATGTGCGAAACTGGGTAGAGGGCATTTCAGCAAGTCTTTAAACACAACCGTAAACATTCAGATACACGCACGCATGCACACGCAAAGATTTGTCAGATGGTAACATAACATGAAAGCTAATTGGAACGCTAATCAACCTTCAAGCATCAACCTTTAACACAAACACACGTTCAACGTGTCAAACACAATGCCCCCTTTAAAACGAACACACTGTCTCCTTGGTTACCAAAAGTAGCAATCAGATAACACTTCATATTTGATCTGTGAATACACAAACAATCAAACAGTGGAATGTGTGGCCAATGAATTAGTGTGTGGATAATGAGTGTCACATCTATAGCGCGCTAACTTGATGTGACAGCAAAGGCACACCACGTGGGCCCCGAGCTCCAGCGCTAACACACACCATCAGGTACGGGTGGTTAGCTGCCAGCATTTCCATGTCAGTGTCTGATGAGCCAGAACAGGTGAAACTGAGAGGAACCGGACAAGCCCAGTCACCGTGACAACAAGCATTAAGTGCCCAATGATGACATGATGGGGAATGAAGATGGGACAGGGGAGCGATGGATGGCTGGTTTTGTGGTTCGGAGATGGGGTGATCATTTTAGGGCTGTGCCTGTCTATGAGTAGATCAGGATAAACAGGAAAATACAGTACTGTGCTTTACCATGGTACAGAATACCATGCAGGTCTGCTACTCGACCTGAACCAGAAGGTCCCAAAATATTCTCTGGTTTCAGGTTTATTTTGAATGAATAGTTTTGGGATTTGGGTCGGGCTCAGGTTTGTAGCTATGCTGCTTTCACTGACGCATGCACACACACACACATCACTTGTACACAGAGATTGGAGATCGAGCAGCGCACACACTGAAACACTGTAAAGCACAGAAACCTTTATTAATAAAATAGCTTTGGTACACGCTACATTATATTTCTCAGCAATGAGATTTTACCTCTAATAAACTCAGCTTCATTGTTTGTAGAAAGAGCCTTGATGAGCCTTTACATATATTTGTTTACAGACTGTTGTGAAATACAACATATTTCAAAAGTTTGACTATTCTGTGAAAAAACTATTTCAGGTTCAGATCGGGTTCGGGCTATAAATTTAACAATGGCAATTGGGTCGGGTCAAACGATCTTGGGTATGGGCCGGGCTCAGGTTTCAGTTAGTACTGTATCATTATTGCTTTCAATGGTATGTACTAGGTGTTTCAAAAATATTAAGGCATTACCATTGTAATAATTTACAAAAGACCATGGCTTTACTTACTATGGTATTGTGTCCAAATACTATGGTAATGGCAGTGAGATGACTGAGTGCTGTAAAATAACACCACAATGTTTATTGGCTGCAAGAAAAAAACATACAGCATGAATTAAAGACTTGTATAAGCGATTCTTGTAATGAATCACACAAAAAAACGTTTGAATCAGTCGTAGGTATCATTCACAGCATGACCTCATTGAATCAGTCAAACAGCTACTGAATCAAAAACAATATGACTGAACCAAAATACTTTACTTTTACAATTAGTAAAAATGAAGCAAAAATTGTACATTTCGGGAAGCTATTGAATGGAATGAAATAACATTAGTTTGTGTGTGTTTCCAAGGCTGCATTTATTTGATCATAAAATACCGTATAAACAGTAATATTGTGAAATGTTATTATGTTTCTATTTGAATATATTTTAAAATGTAATTTATTCCTGTGTTGGCAAAGCTGAATTTTCAGCAGTCATTACTCCAGACTTCAGTGTCACATGATCCTTCAGAAATCATTCTGATATGCTGCTCAAGAAACAATTATTACCAGCAATGTTGAAAACAGTTGTGCTGCTTAATATTTATGTAGAATGGGTGATGCTATTTTTTCCGGACTCGTTGAACAGCATTTTTTTTATATAAAATTTGTTGTGACAGTATGAATGTCTTTATACTTACATTTGATCAATTGAATGTGTCCATGTGAAAAAAGTGTACAAATATAAATGCAAGGCAGTAAGCTCATTGGCTGCATGTGCAGCATGAACCAATCAGCTTGTGTCAATTCGTTTAACTCTTTGAATATCATCAGTTACGTTAACAACCCGTCAGCTTGCGCCATCTATAGTTTCATGACTGAACTATTTATTTATTAGACTATGCTACCAAAATAGTATATTGGAAGTTCCAAGCTACAAAAACAGCACTGACTCGCTTGTCTGCTCTGATGTAGAGCTTTATATCTACAGAGCATCTCTTCATGGACACAGAAGTAGTTCTTCATTTTAGGAGCTTTCTCTTTTTGAAATTCCTTTGAAACACTGTAAATACTCTTGGTACAACACCATCACACATACAAAAACAATTATCTTTCCTTTGTTCTTTTAGAATGGATTGTTTGATCAAACTATCGCCTCAGGTGTGATAGATAAACACAGATAAACACAGATAACCTGCCACTGTCACATTCTGTAATCTGTTTCATCTCTGTGTTATTTATTTTATTCCACAAAATGGTGGACTACAGACTTCAAGTGAAAATTGAAATCATTGGAAACAATACACTACTTTTAATATTATTTATTTAGAAGAAATTAAATAGTTATTTATATTTAAACTGAGAATATACACAGGTAGGTGTTAACAATCATCTGTTACCTCAAGCACTATAGGTTTAAATTCCAAGTAGGAGTAAATCACAAGGATTTACTGAGACAATTTGCTTTTATGATGAATCTGACAGCTGGAATATAAATGACAAACTCACTGGAGATACACAGACCTTCACACCTGTGCTGAGTGAAGTTAATGCTGACAGTCAAGCATCCGGTTCCACTCAGTTCCCTTCACTAGCCTGACAATCACATCATTACTGACGCTAATCGCTCGGCAGCAGACCGACAGATCATCAGTTTGCTCAAAGTCACTCAGACAACATTTGGAGAGCTATTAGAGCAGAAAAAAGAAGCTACAGATTCTTAATCTCAGCTGAATTTGCAATTTCAACAAGGGACCAGCAAACTCAAGCTTTGACAAACACAGATGCTTTTATGAGCGCATACGCCTCATTGAGGGGATAGTTGCTCTCTCATTGAGCACAACAATTACAGCACAGCAATGTGTGCATCATTCTGCCCCTTTGCCATTAGGGATGAATAGGTACCATTACTGTGATCAGCCATATTAGAATTGTTGTAATTTACTTGATATTGGATTTTTTTTGCGCAAGTTCATTTTATTTTTATATTTAGATTATCATTTGCTGCCATCTAATGCACTAACAATTTAATAACAATGTTAAATAATCTTTAGCAAGTCTCAAAATTAATCCACTTGAATATGACTGATTTCATTTTTTCTTTTAAATGACTTTTTATTGTTTTTTAAGAGTAAATTGAACAAAATAAATAAACATTTCTACTAATAATAAAAAATAAATAAATGGAAAAACATTAAGAATAAATATATGCCAAACAATATCACACACACACACACACACACACACACACACACACACACACACGTTGGTTTTTATGGTTTATGGGGACTCTCCATAGGCGTAATGGTTTTTATACTGTACAAAATATGTGCTATTGCCCTACACCTACCCTACACCTACACTTAGCCCTCACAGGAGACGGTGCATTTCTACTTTCCCCCAAAAAAACGCACACTGTATGATTTATAAGCATTTTAAATTATGGGGACACTGAAAATGTTCGCATAAATCACCTTCTCCTTGTAATACCTATGTTATACCCATGTCATTATACAAATTTGTGTCCTCATAAACCACATAAACATGCCCACACACACACACCACACACACACACACACACAAAGTTAGGACACCCTATTGAATTCCATGGTTTCTTTATCAAAAATAACTGGTTCTTTCCAGGTCATAAAATTTGGAAAATAAAACCTCAGATGAGCAACAACACATGACATTGTGCACCATGCCATTGTTTATTTGCCAAAAATAAAGTCAAAATAGAAAAGCCATGGGTGACAAAATTAGGACACCCTTACTGTTAAGGAATTAATTAAGAGGGTAAGTAGCAGTCAGAAACTGCTAATCGAATGCCTTTGATTAACGCATCATCAGCAAGTGTGAGCACTTCTATAAAAGCAGATGTTTTGTCTGTTTGCTGGTCTGGAGCCTTCAGGTGTGTTAACACAATGCCAAGACATCAGAAATCATCTTAGAGAAGCAATTGTTGCTGTCATTAATCTGGGAAGAATAATACCGCCATTTCCAAACAATTTGAAGTTCCTCATTCTACAGTGAGGAAGATTATTCACAATTGGAAGACATTCATAACACACACCAATCCTAACAGGAGTGGACATCCCAGCAAATTCACAAAATTCCCAAGATCAGACTGTGTAACACTCAGAGAAATGGCAGACAACCCAAGAACTACACATTTTATTGCTCTGGAATTATAGGAGAAACATCTGAGACATAATTGGTACTAAGTCCATTATAGTTATGAAAGAGCAGTATAAAATTATTCTGGGTTTTTATAGATACACTTAAGATTTGATAGATACATTAAGACTTAAGAATCAGATTAAAATAGATTATTTCGATTATTAAAAAGCATAAATGCAGAGACTTGAAGTTTATCTTCAGCACAAAGACGCATAGACAGTTTCATTCTCTACATCACAACTACACTACACACTTCCCACACTACACACTTCCTGCACGCTTCTCAGCAGAACACACACGAATATATTCACACACAATAATCTCTCACTGTGAAAAGTGTGAGGGGAGTGGAAGAAAAAAGGGAAAAAGCAAGATTGAGAGCTAAATTTAGGCATGATGAGAGGGAAGGATAATAAGTTGAGAGCACACATTGAATGCAAGGTGGTGGTGGTGGTGGTGGGGGGGCTCTGGTAACCAATGGAGACAAGAAATTGTCAATATGATGCAATAAAGAAATGCCTGATTTACTAATGTCTTGCTCTGACAAAAGATATTAATACAATCATGTATTTTTGAGCTATAAAATATTATAAAATAAAAGTGTAAATACTAATTCTGCATTTTTACCTTAAATGTGAGCCAAAATCATCACAATTAAAAGAACCAAAGACATGAACTACTTCAGTTTGTGTGCATTGCATTTATTTAATACACAAGTTTCACAATTTGAGTTGAATTACTGAAATAAATGAACTTTTCCACGACATTCTAATTTATTGAGATGCACCTGTATGTGTTGAAACGGCTAATAATAAAATGTGACATTCTGTAGTTTGGTCTCATATTCATCTTTTAATCATATTTGCAAATGTCTTGACTCCACATCCAAAAGACCAATTTTGTATTTACTGTTCCAATAATTTTGGAGGACACTATATATATATATATATGTGTGTGTGTGTATTTTACCATTGAAAAATATATATATATTTTTGTAATTTTTCAAATTCTCAATATTTGTACTTTTTTGCCATCAATAAAAAAAATCATGTATACACACACATATTATTTTTGGATTGATGGCAGAAAAAGTAAAACAATTGAATTTTGATTGAAAATAACTATTGTAAAAACATTTTTTCACTAGTGGTACCATGGTACAGTAATGATAATATATGTGATATTTTATTATCACTGTACCATGTTACCACCATAACATTTTTTGTATGAAACTGAAGAAACTGCAACAAAATAAATTATCTGAAATTGTTTCTGTGAATGGGTGTGACAGTAAATTGGGGTCTTTGTAGGCATGCACCCGTCCAGTCTGGGTGTATTTAGGTGCATGTGAGAAAGTCTGTGTGTGAGATGTTTGTAGGTCGCAGGTTGGCATGGGTGAATATGAAAGTTGATGATAGCACATTCCCCTCACATTTCACAGGTTCGTAATCATCTCTTACTTCATTCCTCTCACTTCCAATCTCTCACCCTGCTATATTTCTCTCTCTCTCTCTCTCTCTCTCTCTCAGAGTTTGACTGCTTAGCCTGTCACTCATATCAGCCTCGGAGCCCCACTGTGAGTGAGTGTGTATGTGTGTGTGAAATACTAACCGAAGGTCATCTTCTTCTGGCAGTCGTCTCACTTGATACCATCTTGTGCGAATGAACAATATGTGCCTGTCCTGAGCAGTTTTTTGCTTATAGTCAAGGTTGAAGCTGAATTCTCATATTTTATAATCTTTAAACATACAATGCAAACACATATTTTAGTAGTATAAAGCCTCGACGAATGCACACGTTGCATTAAGAAATATTAAAATTGCTAAAGCACTATTTATAAAATTCCTGACTGTGTAGCACCTGCGGCTCTGAATCAGCAAAGGCATCAGGAAAGAGCAACTAAAGTTTCATTTTAGATCACTTCTGTCTGATTTTAACAGTGTGAGCGGCACAGTAAAGAATGCAAGCATGGGCGGCAGCAAACTACTGTTTTGGCACATTTTCTCAGTTTGCATGCAAAGGCGGCATCTAAATTAAAGTCTTAAAGGAAAAGAAGTGAACACACACACACACACACACAAAATCCCTTTACAGTATAAATTGAACCTAAAAAAGGTCAATTTAATTGTAAAGTCATAATGAAAAATTGTCTATTCTGTTTCTATTATATGTACAAAAACGTGACTAAGATTAAATTAACTTTAAACTTACTTAAGCTTTTTAATCATATCTTTAGGTTTTGTGTTAAAAACACTACATATGAATTAAACAAAACCATACACCCTGTTTTGCAAATAGAAGTGTTTTTTAGAGCTCACCTTACACTGAAGTGTGGCCTTCTTTGATATTTATGCTGTTCTCTATTTGCACATGCATATACAAGCCCAAACTCAGTCTTTGAATTAGAAGTGAGTCTGAACTTTAAAGTGACTCACATCACATTCAATCGCAAATACAAGCGTTTATTACAAATACAATGAGAACATAGGAAGAAAGAAACGAGATGAATCAGGAGAAGAAAGCGGTAACTTATGTTTAGAATCATTGAGTGTTAGATTAGGGTAGTGACGGAAAGAAACTACACAGAGCGAACATACCTGCGGTTGTTCTTTGATTGTGTCTCTCTCGGTTTGAGTCTCTTTTGTCGTTTCTTTCTCCCCGAATGATCTTTTGCTCCTCTCCGGTTTTCTTGAAGTTCCTCGCTTGTGTGCGTGAACTGGAGGCAGGTGAGCGGATGATGAGCTCAGTTCAGCTCCGCCGTGGTGACTCCTTCAGTCAATACTGCGCGCGTGCCAACGTCGTCTCCTCCTCCTCCTCCTCTCTCTCTCTCTCTCTCTCTCTCTCTCTCTCCTCTGAGATTGAAAGGGAATGATGCCCTCCGAAGTTTCCAGATCGCTCTCATTTCATCTCTAGTTTAATCAACATCGTGCAAACTACAGTAAGTAGTTAATAAAAATAAAATCAAACACACACCAAAACGCCATGTCGATTTGAAAGTTTAATGTTATACAATGAATCTATGGATAAACATTTTTTCATTCGGATTCTTGATTCATTAAAAACATAAAAAGCTCTACAGCGCCAGCAAATGTCCACTATATGCACTTTTATATTTTAATCAATTTCATGTTTCTATTGTTTCGTTCTATGAATTCCTTTGTGAGGCATACATGATTCTGAAATAAAAACCTACAATTCACTAAAAATGTTTTTTTATTGGTCTTATGAAGTAGTCTAATTGTTGGGTTTTGTTAAATGTGAGCCAAAATCACAATTAAAAGAACCAAAGACTTAAACTACTTCAGTCTGTGTGCATTGAATTTATTTAATACACGAGTTTCACATTTTGAGTTGAATTACTGAAATGAACTTTTCCACGACATTCTAATTTATTGAGATGGATCTGTATAACAGGGTTATTAAATACAGAGATAAAATGGCAGAATTATTCTGCATTCAGAAATATGAATTCAGTTCAGTTTTAAAGAGCGGGCTTCTAAAATGAATACAGGTCAAACAGTCCAACTGTCAGGTTGAAGCAGAGTAAACATGTGGTTGTTTGTTTAATATTGTTAACACTTACAGAGTGATCCAGGTTACTGTTAAATTCATATTTAATGTGAACCAGCCATGACCAATTCATAATTTAAGTGTTTCAGGCCAGACAATACAGGGAGAGACCAACACAGTATAACACCTTCCACAGTAACAAACTACAAATAGGATTCTCTAAAAACTTATCCTTAACATTTTCACTGAGTTCCAATAACAATAATACAAATTGAGCTCACAAACTAGTTAATTAACAAAAAAATTAATCAATAAAAAGGCAACCTTACAGCAAGAATAAGTTGATTCAACCATCTTTTATTAATAACAAAAACAGCAAAACGGTACAATGCCAACATCAAAATCCAAAACATATATACGAGGCAAACCCGGAGTACAGTGATTAGAAGCTCTCAGACTATGGTACAATATAGACCACAACTCCCATGAAGCCATGGGAAATGAGGAAATAAAACTGAGAAATGTCAATACAAGTCAGTCAAAGTTGGTTTTTAAAAGTATCTGATGAATAACCTACAGCTAATTAATCAAAGCCCCCCCTAAGACTACAAACCTCTAAGAACAGTGTTGCAATACTGGATAAAATGAGTGCTGTGTTCAGTACAACAATACCCCTACCTTTGCAAACCTATAAAACAAAACTCAATGAACTGGTGTGAAAGTGCTGGAAAAATAGAAAAATGCAGCACAACTGTGTTCACAGTGATATCAATATTCCGTCATCGCTATAATTTTAAACAAGTCAAGCATCCTGTGACCTGCTGTGACTTACAGGGCTCAGTAAAAAATTATTTATGAATCAATGCAATGATCTTATTTACACCTCTTAACTGCACCAACAAAAGAAAAAAAAAAGCATTAATGAAGTAATGGAAGTACAGTGATAATGACCAATGAAAGCTGATTTCACGTAAAAAAAGGAGGGGAAAGCCACTGTACCCTGGTGCTCTATAATCAAACATGTGCCCTGAACGTGAAAACCCCAAAATAAAACTAGTTTAACAGTGAACACTCTCCAGCCTAAATAAGTAAACAAATGAACATTGGTTTAAAACAACAGACCGAACAGTCAGACTCAGAACAGTTTCCTAAATGCATACGGTGCATCACCAACAGTGAGTCAAACTTAAAAAAAAAAATAAGCAAACATAAAATATAAATATGTATTTGTGAGCTTAAAAGTGTCTTTTAAATTAGTTGGCCAAGACAAAGAAAAACAGACAATACAAATAAATGGGTGGAATAAGCCAAAGCAAACAAAGCTTGCCACATGTTTCAGTGTGTGGATGTGTAAGGAATTAGGTTACAGTATGATCATATGATCATAAATGCCATTCCCTCAATATACACCTTCACATCACACCCAGGGTGACCCTATCTGCAACGGTGTTCGAAAGCACAATGAAGTTCATTGCTTGATCTCCATCAAGTTTGGTCCTCTGCTTCTATAGGATTCTACCCAAAGACAAAGGAACAAAGAGACTGTGAAAGTGAGTCTTCAGACTAAAGACTGTATCTTCATTTTAGAGCACAAAAACTTACCACGAAAAGGAGTCCGTGCCAGTACTGAAGGCTACAGAAGGGTTAGCAAAGTCTGGACTCCACAATCCACATAGTTCTGAAAAAGAATCACATACACTTATATTGATGAGCCTTTCAATTTTAGCATGCTTTTTTTCTCTTCAGGTGTTTGCAATTTTCATTTTAAGCCAGCACTGCCATCTAAAGGCTTCCTACAGAACAACACCCCAATAATATGGGTGCGTAGCACTTCATTAACTATGGTTAATAAAGACTGTGTGGTTATGGTCTTGGGGCACATTGTGATTAACAGGCTTCATGTTCTGAGGTAGCTGCTCAGAGCTGCTCTTCACACTTGCAGAAGTCATGAAAACGAACTATGATAGTGGATCTGGTTAACCGCCCAAAGCCACATAGAGTTCACATCACTAATATCTCTTAGTTTCATTTTGAAACAAGTCAGTCATATTACTCGCAAAGAAACTCAAAAGGCTTTCCCAACAACTTGCCGAAATACATTTGCTTTAACTTGAAATTGATAGAAATATTGCATTTGTATATTAAAATACGCTAAAAATAACAAATATTAATAACAATTAAAACAAATTAACTTCTGCCACAAATCATAAACATAAAAAAGGAAACAATTAGTAAAATAAAAAAACATTTCATAGGGCCCTGATTGCAAGAGCATTTTAGCACATTTCTGAGTGTAGGACCTTTAGTGCAGACTAAAATAAAGCCTGTGCTTATTGCTACACTGCACTGCCATTATTAAAATGCTAGAGGCAGCTGTCTTGGACTAGCTTACACACACTCTTCTCAATTTAATTTAATGGGTAGGACAAGAACACTGGGCTATCTAAAGTGGTTAACATATTTATTCAAATTATACTATAAGCAATTAGAATATATTGGTCCATCTCCAAGGACAGTGAGACTACTCACCTTAAAAAAAAGCTGCTTTTGTTTGTTAATAAATACAGTTAAAACAGTTTGACTGTGCAATATTATTTTAGTTTTAAATAACTTTTATTTGAATATTAAATGTAATTTATTCCCATGATGGCAAAGCTGAATTGTTAACAGTCTTTACTCCAGTCTTCAGTGTCACAAGATTTCTCAGAAATCAGTCTAATATGCAGATTGGTGCTCAAGAAACATTCATTTCTAGAAGTATAAAACTTAATATTTATGTTTAAACCACAATTCCTTGATAAATGGTTGAAAAGAACGGCACATATTTGAAACAGAAATCTTTTGTAACATTAGAAATTCTGTCACTTTTGAACAATTTAGTTCAAAAGTCTTACTGGCTGCAATTTTTTTTTCTAGACATAGCATTTTGAGATGCAACGACAACAATCTAAGTTCAACCCATTATTACGCATAGTTCCTTATTTATAAACCGAAAAAAAGGGGAGTGGAGCTGACCTGATTGACAAGCCTCGTCCTCTGCTCTCCACACCACTGTGGCAAGGGATACTAATACACACAAACAAAAACCCCCAACAATGGTCACAGTACTCTGACAGTTATTTTTTTTAACTAATACATCCTGAAAAGAAAGTTAGCATGAACGCAAACATGTGCGTATGTGAGACAGTACCTGGTACGCATATGTGGTCTGTGCATAGTTCATGGGCACCTGTGGGACAATAAATCCTGGAGGACTGGAGTACGAGTAAGGCTATGAAGAGAAAGGCATACAAGAAAAACAGACGAATACACTAATATTCTACAATCTTTGGAATGTGCAAAGTTTTAACTCCTTCACATGATGTTTATACAGTGAGGCATGGTTTGTATGAATATTGCATAGTTACCTGCATGTATTGATTCCCTCCATTGAAGACAGGTGAGGGCGGGGCCAGGCCTGGGGGACAGCAGCTGCAGTACACATATGGGCTGGGGCTCATCCACTGTGATGGACCAATCATTGGAGATGACACGGAACCTGGAAATAAGATTCCAACACATTTGAACTAATGAAATTACATGGCTAAGCTGTTAAGACACCATTTATTATTGCAGAAGTCATTTAAAAAGATCCCAAACAAAAATGCCCACCACCAATTCTTTAAAATTGAAACAATTTACAAGTCTCCAATCAGATTACAAAACTTATTCAATATAGAAATGACATGACTTTTCTACAAGACAGACCAAACAGTCTGTGAAGTGTATGGACTCACGAGAATTTCGCTCTTTCATGATGGCAGGTCCCAGTTTGAGTTTCTTCCCTTTAAAACTGATCGGCTGCTGTAGATGAATTGAAATAGTACAAGACGTTAAGATGCCCTCATAACATCAACATCAAGACAAAAAAGAGAGAAGACCGTCACAGACAAGTAAAATGACCTCCTTACATCAATGATAGTCTGGATATCAACTTCCTCGCTGAAATAAACAAAACCGTACCTGTGAGAAAGAAGATGTACAAACTAATCAGAGCTGGCAGATAAAGACATGTTTTAAAGCAAGATATATTCTATAAAAGGATAGTTTACGCCACAAATGACAATTCTGTCATCATTCACTCCTTTACATGCTCCAAAATTACTTTCTTTGAATGGAATGACGGTAAATGACAAAAGAAACATTTTTGGACACTTGATACAATGCACTTTTGTGATTGTCTGGTCAAATTAAAATCAAACTAAATTAGTTCAGAAAATGCTATATTAGTAAATATAATATACACAACTACAATTAGAAAACAACTCTTAAATAACAGTTTAAGCTTGTTGGCTGGTCTTAGCTGGTGTTTGAAGGATTCTGAACACTTTTTAATCAGGCTAACTACATCCAACTTAAATCAACTAAGACCAGCATAGGCTGATTTAAAATAAAATAAAAAATCCCCAGTAGGAGAAATTAAAACTCTTACTCACCCTTTGCATATTCCTCCTCGATAAGTGATGATTTTCACTTCTTTTACAGACCCATACTTGGCAAAGAACTCTCGGATCTCATTCTCGTCCACCTGATGGAAAAAGTGCCATGTTTGGGGAGTAGATACACGACTATGGACAAAAGTATTGGGACACCCCCTTCTAATGAACAAGTTTGACTACGTTAGTCTTTCCATGAGTACAAATCTTAATGTTTAAGTATATAATGATATTAACTTTCACTGCACAGGTAACCTGCTCCGGGGCAGGTTATGTTCTGAGTTAGAGATCTCAAACTGAAATTGGACCAGTCAGATGTGAGCAAAGTGACATGTCTGACACAAAAAAGTCACTCCCCCAGTTTCTCTTTCAACAAATTAAAGGTCACTATGATTGTACCTTAAAAAAAAAAAAGTGTCTGGCTTTAATGATAATTACAATTTACATGTGATTTATATCGTTATAATATGATTTATATTATTATTACTCCATTACACACAAGCACTTTTAGTTTAAGTTATTATAAAGCGTTTATTTTAAATTAACATTAATATATACAGGTCATATGCAATATAAATAAGTGGTAGAATCAACAAATACCACTTTAAAAATGGCTACATGTGACCTTGCATGTTTGAGTCTCTATCACTATATAAAGTAACATCACAAGTTTCACTTGTGACTGCACTGATAGAGCAAGATCATTTCCTTTATTTGTCCTCGTTCATGACAAGTACTTCAGTCGAAATGCGTTTAAACTCCTCATATTCTTTAATCTCTTAACCTTTTGTAACAAACTAATTTTGAATCTCGCTGGCACTCTCGTGAGAAGTTAATCACACTTGCTCTGTGTTGTGATTGGCTGTTCGCCGCTGATGTCACATTCATGTGTACGTGCTACATTAACTCCAGATCAAGCCAGAGTTGACCGCAGTGATGGGAAGTTCGGATCATTTTACCGAGTCTCGTTCAGCAAAATGAACAAATCTTTTTCCGAGTCATTTCGTTCTTTTTAGCAAAGCATAATTCAAATGTTACGTGTTACTTCCCTATCACATCTACTATGTATGCAAACGCTGATCACACTACAAACAATACAAAACTATAATGCTATAAGAAACAGAAAAGATTAATTCATTGTTTACCTGGGTCTTTAGTCTATGATTAGCTCACCTCACCTCTTATCGGACATCGGGTTTGAGTCGTTCGTTCATCACGTGACAGGCCTATAAGCTAAACCTATGCAGTATGAGCCGGAAAGAGAATGGATTATTTCACCTTTTGAGTCTTTCAAGTCATTCGTTCTTTTGTCATGTGACCTGACAGCATAGATAAATTAATTAATTTGCAAGCTTCCTTACAAACGGGTGCAGTTATTTTTATCATTATTATAAGTATTATTATTTACTCTTACAGTTAGGTGATGCGTTTCTGGTCTCAAATTGTAGCTTTTTATTTCTTACAGTTTGTAAATGTGGGAATTTCTGCAATGCTGGTTCTTTTCCATAACACTGAATGTGGTAACAAAAGGTAATAAACTAAAGAGTTTGTTATTATTAAGCTTTTTTCCCTTAGGCTGCTTAGGTTTAGCTTACAGGACTGTCACATGATGAACGAACGACTCGAAAAACCCGAAGACTCAAAACAGGTGAACTAATTCCAGTACAGAACCTATAGGGATGGTGCGCATGCGAGACTGAACGAATCACTCCCCGAGACGACTCGTTCTTCTCGAGACACATTCAAAATTAGTTCAAAATTAACGAATCGGTCAAGACCGACCCATCACTAGTTGACAGAGAAAGTTGATGATTAGCTTCACGGTACCAAAAAAAGTCAGATTGGAGTGGCTTGGATTTGTTAACTCAAACCGTATCCTATAACTCTGAATTTGTTTATCTACTATCATGGTACAGGCCCCACGTATGAATTTAAATTCAGACCTTGAGCCAAAAACTCCTCAACAAACACCAATGACTTGTACATATGGGTACAGTCATTTCAGACACTTCCAAACCTGTTGCAACAGAGGTGGAAATACAATTTTTAAACGTATGAATTATGTTTCTATCCTTGTTGCCACGGTTTTGGAAGTGTCTTTTTCTGTTCTCAAGAAGGGGCTGTCCCAATACTTTAGTCCACATACTGACAATACAAATGTATAGCCTGAATGCACTGTAAGTCACTTTGGATAAAAGCGTCTGCTAAATGCATAAATGTAAATGTAAATATAGTGCATGTACAAGTCATTGGTGTTTGGTGAGCAGTTTTTGGCTAAAGGTCTGCATTTAAAAAGTTACACCAGAGGTGTTCAGCCGGGATTAGGATTTGGCTTTCTGCAGACCAGGCAAGTTCTTACCTAGAATATAATATACAATTTCTCCTCATGGAAATTACTAAAGTAGTCAAACCCGTTCATTAGAAGGGGGTGACCCCAAAACTTGGCAATATAGCGTAGAAACTATGGCATTGTAGGTAGAGTTCAGAATTGTACTGCACCAGTTTTAACACGTAAAACCACAAAAATGGTCAGCGCCATTACCTTCATGTCAATCCCGCCGACGAACAGCGTGTTGGGCGTCATCTTGCCCTCAGGTAAAATATAACCATTAGACAACTTCAGAGAGGACGGAAAGCCCTGACGGTGCTTCTGGATATCCTGTATGTATTTCACAACATTTTTGGCATTATATCAAACACATTATTAACAAGACAATGAACACATAGCAAGTACAATATAAGTTAACGTTAGGTCCTCAAAAACAACCAGCAGCCACACATTTTTGAGGTTTAAAATACGATTACCTGTGAATACAACCCACATATGAGGCACAGGGGTAACTGAACGCCCTGATACATCTTAGATTTGAAGTAAGGCCACACGTTTAGTAACGTTAACTTATTCCCTAAACATACACCCCAAAGTCAGCCGAAATGCTAACGTTAATTGAAGTTTCAAAATGCTCGACACAAACAAGGCCGAAATCGGTTCGAACTCCAACACGATATTTCATGTTGCTTCTTTAAGCAATCCGGGCATTTAGGCTAAAATTAGTTAATTGGACGAACATTTATGCTATCCTGACAGATGTTCATAATCTAATGGCCGACGGCCTGATTTCCTCTGATCGCGAGTTTGCCGCGCGAACTTTTATCACTAATGAACTGGATATTAATAACAGCTAATTTTATAGATGGTGCCTGAGCGATCGAATTAGCAAATACCATTAATACTTTTGTTACTTACCATATCTAAAACAATTAAAATAGCAAAACAAGTTAATGAAGCGAGTGCCTCGTTGGGTCTGTGCCTCTGGCTGGAGGAGTTGCATTAAAGCGCCACACCCATTCTCAGTCCTAATTGGAAAATAAATACCAAACAAGGCGAATTTTAAAGTTATTAATACTGTGAATAACATTACATTTTAATCGTGAATCGGTCAGAGCTCAAACATTATACGCTGTAATTATTTCTAAAATAAGATGACAAATTTGAGTCAAATAAAAGTAGCTACCGCACAAAATGTTACACCAGCTACTCGAGGACCTTAAAAACATTACTGCGAAATTTATTAGCAATCAAAATTATGTTTAGCTTTTTAAATGAAAAACAAATCAGATATATTTAAATGAGGAAATGTGAAACATTCTGAATTTGACGAGCTGAAATGTTAGTTT
This sequence comes from Gymnocypris eckloni scoliostomus, assembly GCA_027564155.1. Lineage (NCBI taxonomy): Eukaryota > Metazoa > Chordata > Actinopteri > Cypriniformes > Cyprinidae > Gymnocypris > Gymnocypris eckloni. The sequence continues at coordinate 10,773,543 of CM050421.1, forward strand.
AGTGACGAGACAATTTTGATATAGCAATAACTGACCGCTAGAGGTCGCGTTTGAAAAATCACGAGTTAAATTGTTTGATAGAATTTCAGGTCATGTGCCTCAAAAACTCACATACGGTCGGCTGGTCGACAATATTTAGGTAGCATAAGATAAAATATATAATCTCCACAGAAAAGGGAAATAATTGACTAAAAATAACACCAGGGTATAAGGAAAGTGTAACATGCCCAAAGATTTGGATTAGACAAGAGTAATGCTTTTTATTCATCCAGAGTTAATAGGATATTAGAAACAGAAACATCTCTTGAGAACCAAGACAAAATGAGGCTACTGACACCAAAGAAATACTAGAACATAAAAGTTACACATATCATTGGTTCAAAAATATTGACAAATATGGAGAACTTTTTTTGTGCAAAGGACTATGTTGTGGTCTATAGACTAAAATCGCAAACCTTAAAAAAGAAAATACAGACAGAAATAGATAACTGTTCAGGCACTGGTTCATGGAAAATCAGTAAAGATGAGTGAGTGAATGAGAGCAGAACTCAGTACATATTGATACTAAAGCTCTCTACAACTAGATTGAGACAAAGACAGCGATATAGGGAGAACTGTAGCAAATATAGCTTTTATCTGAGGCAGAGTGTGTTAAATGTATTTCATAGGATATTTATTTAGGATAAAACAAATATAGGTTTTCCACATAAATGTTGAGGCTGCTTTTTATGTCTTTGAATACCACATTTAGGTAACGGAGCAAAGGATCCATGGTATAGAGCCTTATATTTGAAAAAAAAAATGAAGAAACTTTGGAATTAAGATGTACGTAAATACACAGCCAGAGGTCCAGAATTTGAGAAACAAGAAGTGTGTTTTAGGGATTCAGTTACAGGGCATGGGGCACATGAGGCAATCAGCCTGAGTTCATATGTGCAAACATCCAGCAGAGTTTCTTAAGTGTGGAAGATGGGTCCAGTAATATTTAGTGGGAATCCAGGTTCAAAGGTCAGTAGGATTAACAATAGTGAAATCAGAGTCCTTGCTGTGAGTGCTACCGTCATCTGGACTGGAGGACCCAGATGTGGTCCCCATTAGAGGGTCTTGAAAATCCCCCTTGTTTAGGCCTTGTACGTGCTTAACGAGTGGAGCAATTGTGGTTATGCTTTGCTCCTCACTCTCAGATGGCTTGCCATCCTGCAAGACCAAGATGTAGTCGTCCCAGTTTCTCCCCTCAGTGGCCTAAGATACAAAGTAAATACAAACAGTGTATGAAATTGGTGTATTTACGATTGTGTGTTTTGGTAAATTGCATTATCATTTGAGGGCTTTATTTGGTAGATATTGATAAATGCAATCAATTTATCAGCATATTGTGTAATTCAAACCAGTGCTAAAATTAAATAAAACATTTTTATATAAAAAACTTAAATAAAACAGAAAATATATAAAAATATTAGATGAAAAATGTAAAGGAAAATGCTGAAATGGCCAGTTACTGAAATGAAGTTAGAAGTATTAAAACAACAAAGAGAAGTAAAAAATACATCTAAATATAAATATTTTAAAATGATACAATTATTAAAATGAAAATATACAAATAAAATTAATATTTTAAATATTCATAAATTCTATAATGGCATATTTATAACACTAAAACAAATGTATTTGTCATTCATTGACAGCCTAAAAGATAACCCCATACATTAAGTAAATTAAAGAAAAAAATGTTTCTTATTATTATTATGCATTATTACTCCAGAACAATTAAGAAATTGTCCCACAAATCTCACTCTGCAACACAAATCATATAAACAAATAGTATTTATGCATTAGTTGTAGTACTACCTTCACTTCACTTTATTTAATTTTAATTGTTTAACTTGTACAATCATAAATTAATTTAACTTAGTCCAATATATGTGACCCTGGACCACAAAACCAATCATAAGAGTCAATTATTTCAAATTGAGATTGATACATCATCTAAAAGCTGAATAAATAAGCTTTCCACTGATGTATGGTTGTTAGGATAGATGTTATTTATTGATGCATGGTTTGTTAGGATAGGACAATATTAGGCTGAGATACAACTATTTGAAAATCTGGAATCTGAGGGTGCAAAATAATCTAAATATAGCTTAGTTTACCGCAGCAGCCGTCGCGTGAAGGCTTCCTGGAGTGAAGACCATTCTCCTCTTTCCTACTACTCGTTTCAGTTTTATATTTACATTTATGCATTTAGCAGACTCTTTTATCCAAAGCGACTTACAGTGCATTCAGGGTATACGTTTTTTGTCAGTATGTGTCAAGTGTGCGTTCCCTGGGAACACATCGTTTTATAACCATTTTCTTACTATGTGTAAGTAAGTTGTTTGTTTGGCCGTGTTCTTTTTTAGGATTACTGATAAAATACTGTCATTTGATTTGTATTTGTTATCTATTTTAATTTTAGTTAGATTATGTCTGAATTGATTATGTCTTTATAGGAATTTTATTAAGTTTGTTTTATTTAATTTGAGTTATTTTAATACTTCAACAAACTAAATGGAAATGAAAACATAAATATATACATACACACTCACTGGCCACTTTATTAGGTACACCTTGCTAATACCGGGTTGAACCCACTTTTGCCTCCAGAACTGCCTTAATTATTCATGGCATAGATGCAACAAAGTGTTGGAAACATTCCTCAGAGATTTTTGTCCATATTGACATGATAGCTTCATGCAGTTGCTGCAGATTAGTCGGCTAGACATCAATGATGCGAATCTCCCGTTCCACCACATCCACACCCAAAGGTGCTCTATTGGATTGAGATCTGGTGACTGCGGAGGCCATTTGAGTAAAGTGAACTCATTGTCATGTTCAAGAAACCAGTCTGAGATGATTTGAGCTTTGTGACATGGTGCATTATCCTGCTGGAAGTAGTCATCAGAAGATGGGTACACTGTAGTCATAAAGGGATGTACATAGTCAGCAACAATACTCAGGTAGGCTGTGGCGTTTAAACGATGCTCAATTGGTACTAAGAGGCCCAAAGTGTGCCAAGAAAATATCCCCCACACCATTACACCACCACCACCAGCCTGAACCGTTGAGACAGAGGATGGATCCATGCTTTCATGTTCTTCACGCCAAATTCTGACCCTACCATCTGAATGATGCAGCAGAAATCGAGACTCATCAGACCAGGCAACGTTTTTCCAATCTTCTATTGTCCAATTTTGGTGAGCCTGTGTGAATTGTAGCCTCCGTTTCCTGTTCTTAGCTGACAGGAGCTGCACCCGGTGTGGTCTTCTGCTACTGTAGCCCATCTGCTTCAGGGTTCGACGTGTTGTGCGTTCAGAGATGGTATTCTGCATACCTTGGTTGTAACGAGTGGGTATTTGAGTTACTGTTGCCTTCCTATCATCTCTAACCAGTCTCCCCGTTCTCCTCTGACCTCTGACTTCAAGGCATTTTCCTCCACACAACTGCCGCTCACTGGATATTTTCTCTTTTTCGGACCATTCTCTGTAAACCCTAGAGATGGTTGTGCGTGAAAATCCCAGTAGATCAGCAGTTTTTGAAATACTCAGACCAGCCAGTCTGGCACCAACAACCATTCCACGTTCAAAGTCACTTAAATCCCCTTTCTTCCTCATTCTGATGCTCGGTTTAAACTTCAGCAAGTCGTCTTCACCACATCTAGATGCAATGTGTTGCTGCCATGTGATTGGCTGATTAGCAATTTGTGTTACCAAGCAATTGAACAAGAGTACCTAATAAAGTGGCCAGTGAGCGTGTATATATATATATATATATAGTGATTTTATAAATGTGTACATATATGTATGTGTGTGTGTGTGTGGTTGTACATACACATGTAGTTGTTTTTTGGTGTTTGGCTTAGTGTTATGTTAGAATCATTATTATACTCATACCTTTTGTTCTTTAATATTTTGAATTGTTCTTAGCTTTACTTTTCATTTAAATTTTAAGTTTTGAAATTGTGTTGTGTGCATTTGTCATTTTTATTTAATTTCTGTATTTTTGAAATGTGTAGTTTTAGCTTTGGATCTGTTTTTAGTTGTTTTAATACTACAATTGATTGCTACTGTTTGTAAGTCGTTTTGGATAAAAGCGTCTGCTAAATGACTAAATATAAATGTATTGTTGGCTATTGCTACAAATATGCCTGTGCTACTTATGACTGGTTTTGTCCAGGGTCACATATACATACATATATACACATATATATATATATATATATATATATATATATATATATACATACAGTGATCAGCGTAAATGAGTACACCCCTTTGAAAAGTTAAATTTTAAACAATATCTCAATGAACACAAAACCATTTCCAAATGTTGACAAGACTAAGTTTAATATAACATCTGTTTAACTTATAACATGAAAGTAAGGTTAATAATATAACTTAGATTACACATTTTCAGTTTTACTCAAATTAGGGTGATGCAAAATGAGTACACCCCACAACAAAACGACTAAATCTAGTACTTTGTATGGCCTCCATGATTTTTAATGACAGCACCAAGTCTTCAAGGCATGGAATGAACAAGTTGGCGACATTTTGCCAGATCTATCTTTTCCATTCTTCAAGAATGACCTCTTTTAGAGATTGGATGCTGGATGGAGAGTGATGCTCAACTTGTCTCTTCAGAATTCCTCATAGGTGTTCGATTGGGTTCAGATCAGGAGACATACTTGGCCACTGAATCACTTTCACCCTGTTCTCCTTCAGAAATCCAACAGTGGCCTTAGATGTGTGTTTAGGATCATTGTCATGTTGGAAAAGTGCACTGACGACCAAGGGCACGGAGTGATGGTAGCATCTTCTCTTTCAGTATAGAGCAGTACATTTGTGAATTCATGATGCCATCAATGAAATGCAGCTCCCGACACCAGCAGCACTCATGCAGCCCCACATAAGGGCACTGCCACCACCATGTTTCACTGTAGGCACCATGCATTTTTCTTTGTATTCCTCACCTTTGACGCCATACAGTTTTGAAGCCATCAGTTCCAAAACATTTATCTTGGTCTCATCACTCCAGAGTATAGAGTCCCAGTAGTCTTCATCTTTGTCAGCATGGGCCCTGGCAAACTCTAGGCGGGCTTTTCTGTGCCTGGGCTTTAGGAGAGGCTTCTTTCGTGGACGGCACCCATACATGCCATTCCTCTGCAGTGTACGCCGTGTGTGTCACGGAAATAGTCACCCCAGTTTGGCTTTCTACTTCTTTAGATAACTGCAGTGAACTTGCATGTCGAGTTTCTTCAACCCTTCTCATCAGAAGACGCTCCTGACGAGGTGTTAACTTCCGTCGACGACCTGGACATCTCTGTGAGATGGTTGCAGTTCCATCTTTTTTAAATGTTTGTACCACTATTGCTACAGTATTCTGACTGATAAGTAAAGCTTTGCTGATCTTCTTGTAGCCTTCACCTTTCTTGTGTAAAGAAATAATTTTCTTGTGACATTTCTCTTCCATGTGGTGCCATTGCTGACAGCATGAAATGGGAAGGGGTTTTCTTTAAGTAACACCCTTTTATAGTCAACGGTCACCTGTGTAATGAATTATTAGACTCACCTGTGGTTGAATTCTTGTTAAATTAGAGATTTGTATTCTAAAATGTAGCTTTGCTCCAGAGACTTTCAGTGGGGTGTACTCATTTTTGCATCATCCTAATTTGAGTAAAACTGAAAATTTTGTTCTCCAAGTTATATTATTAACATTACTTTCATGTTATAAGTTAAACAGATGTTATATAAAACTTAGTCTTGTCAACATTTCAGAAAATGTTTTTGTGTTCATTGAGATATTGTTTAAAATTTTACTTTTCAAAGGGGGTGTACTCATTTACGCTGAGCACTGTATATACACACACATATAAAAAGAGAAAATTTTAATCCTGGAGTACTGTACAAATAGTAAAACCTATAAATGAATTTATAGAAAGTGCATGTTCTTTCTCACATGGAACATGTTTTGTGTAATCCTCTCTTACCTGTGACTCTGGTATTGTGGTGATATTCTTAGTTGTCAAGACCTTATCTTCCTCCTTCTCCACCTCCTCTTCTTTCTCAGCTACCATGTCTCCTTCCTGGTGGTCGTTGTGCTGTGGAGCCTTTTGTTGTATGATCGTAGAACCAGCTGTGTCTTCAGACAAATGGTCTGGATCACTCCAGTCCTTTAGTGTGCTATACTGGCTAGAGCAGTAGTGATCATCAGCTATGGTGATCTCATTCTCCTCTGACTCCAGCTGGCTCTGGTTAAATCGGAGAGCCCCTTTCAGGATGTCCTTAATCTGGGGAGAATATGGAATTTAATATTAGAGCTAACAGATGTCTATTAGATTTTGTATCACCCTGAATGGGTCTGTGTACTAATTACATGGGTACTTACCAATAAACAAACAAATGAACATAAAACTGTATATTTAGTATTTATCTAATCTAATTTATTTTAGCAAAGCAGAGGCCTGATTCATACCTGTTTTAGTCCAGCAAGTGACACCAGAACCTCATCTTCCTTCTCTAGATGCTCCTGCAGTATAACATCTTGAATTTTGCCTGTCCAACAATTAAAGCACAATCATTATGATTCCATCGCCAGCTTCTGTTTAGTGCAAGGACAACTGACAGCTCAATGACTCACCTATGTGCATGTTCATCATCTTGGCACAATATTTACTCATGGCCTCTAGGTCATTAATCTGACCCTGTAAGAACGACACCTGGGCCTCCAGCTCCTCCTGTGTATGTAAAAAACATATGCATAAATTAGCATACATTATAGGAATGATTAAATAGGAGCTAGTACATGATATCCTAGTAATTCACATGCTATCTGAAAATAAAAGAATAGACACAAAATCAGAGTTTGGGAATGCAAATGGTAAAGTTGAAAAGTAAACATGCTTACCGCATCCTTCTTGTTTATAGTTTTACTGTGTGACCGCGAGCGACTGATATTAAAGAAAGTGTCTTTCATTGTGGCAGAGGGGGGAGGAGATGATGTGCTGGAGTCTCGGCTCTTGGACACCAGGAGAGGAGGGGAAGACATCACATGATCCCGCCCAACAGACAAACTCTCAGTGCTGGGGGAGGAGCTAACCGCCCTGGAGGTGTGGCCTGTAAGGTAGACATTAAAAGAACAGTCACAAAAATTGGTCTCAGACAGCAACATCAAATGTAACAGAACAATTTTAACAAAACATACAGTAAGCTACATAAATAGCACAACAAGTTGGAGACAATCACAGCATGCAGTAAATCAACCAGATGTTGACCTTAAAAACAGCAGGATCTCACTTGTACCATGAAGATGACTAATAAGACATATTCACAGAAAGTTCAGAGAATATTTACATTATCATCCAAAAGTCTGAGGTCAGTAAGATTTTAAAATAAATGTATACTTTTATTCAGCAAGTATGGATTAATTTGAACAAAAGTGACAGTAAAAAGATTTTAAATTGTAACAGTATAAAAGAGTGTATTATTTTATTCAGAAAGCTGAATGTATCATGTATCACAATTTCCACAAAAATATTAATAGCACAACTGTTTTCAACACTGACAGTAATAATAATGATTCTTGAGCACTAAAGCAGAACGATTTCTGAAGGATCATGTGACACTGAAGACTGCTGAAAATTCAGCTTTTCTGCATTTTTTGCATTACAGAAATAAATGACATTTTCAAATACTCTGAATTCTAATTCTATTTCACAATGGTACTGTTTTTACTAAATATTTCAAACAAATGTATTCTTGGTGAACACAGACTTCTTTCAAAACAATTCCTACTGACCCCAAACATTTAAACGGTATTTAATAGTTTTATTTTATTACATAATTAATTTAGAATTGCCTCATATAACACAAATACCAAATTTTTCTTTTTGGTTGAACTAACTTACCAAAAATAACCTGGTGACAAAAAGCAGCATGACTAATTATGAAATACATGATTACACCAAGTTAATTTGAACACAGACACGCATGCATGGATTACACAGCAGACACGTCACAGTAAAAGCATTAAGAAATACAGGATCAAATCAAATGCATTTATACAGCACACATGCACGCTCTGGCGCTGATGTTGTTGTCATGGCAGTAGTTACCTTGGGTATCAGAGTCAATCTGGGCAGGGAGAGATATCTGAGAGGCTCCACAAGAACCTAAATCTAACAGACAGCAGAGTAAGGCTACAGCCCAGCGCACACCTATTCTGTCACATGTACCTGTGCTTGAGCACATGCATGTACACATTCACATCATAATCCATGCACACTGAAGTATTAATAACTTCAGGAGGTATACGGGTAAAATTAACAAACCATAAGCATACAGGGTTGAAAAGGTGTGCCCATGCGGCGTGCTCACCTTTGCTGAGGTGCACCGGCATACTTTCAGACTTCAGCAACCGGTGCTGATGCTGCGATTGTGGGAACCGCTGCGATTTCATCTGTGTGTTTGAGGGGGCGGTGTATGATGGAGGCTCAGCCAATGGGTGTGGCAAAGGAGCTTGAGGGGGAGGAGCTGATATCACCTCACTGTTAATTGGTGATATGCCGCTGGAGCCGCCTCCCATTGGTGCGATGAGCTTCCGGCCGAAATTAAGAAGAGAACTGGATACTTTATTAATGTTGAGAGGTGCTGCTTTAGTGCTGGCCCTGTAGAAAAATAAAAAAATCTAATATTATAAATGTACAGTGCATACATGTTAAATACATTATGAATAATTATAATAATCCTTAGATTAATGCTTAATTTCTGCTTTAAACAAAAGTTGCACCAAATGTATAAATACATTTTAAAAAAGGTAATGCATAAAAATACAAGATACCGAGTCTTGTTAACCAAGTCGGCCCCACGGGTTTTGTAGTAATCAAGGTTTTGCTGGAACTGGTAGTTTACCGGTCTTGGATAATTCTAAAGTTATATAAAAAGACAATGACAAAAATAGCAAAAAGTACATAAATCAACAACAGATTAATTATAAATAAATATAAAACATTTTATTTTTTAAATGCGTATTTTATAAACTAAATTGTATTTGTAATATGTTTTAAATAATATTAAAAGTGAAAATGTGCATGTCAGTACCTTAGGGTCTCTGAGAAAGAGTGCTTTCAGCAGCAGAGAGTGGAAGTCTCCAATAGGAGGATAGTGCATCAGGAGCCCGAGACACGTCGGGAAGTTACTAGCGATCACTATGACATGAAAAACACAGGAACGATAGTTACTGCATATTCAAATAAACTGATAAAGTTATTTTAGAGCTCTTTGTAAAGATACATGTTCAGTGCCAGCAGGCATAAGCCAACTAATCTGCATGCCATTACTTGCTGTGTTTGGATTGGTTATGTAGGTGCTAGTGATGCAATTTGACTAGACACACTATTGGCTTACGGTTTGTGGTTTTATATTGCTTGGTATCTATAGAGCTACAGTGTGAACACTCAAAGTGCAATTAGGCCTTAAGAAGCCTATATATTGTGTTCCATTGGTTTGTGGTATGAATGAAGCACAGATGAGAGAGAATTAAACTCACATGCATCTCTGATGTACAGAAGCATAGCCACAAACACGTAATCCACCAGGTCCAAAGTGATGCTGTCTGCGAAAAGAGCATCCCAGACCACCAACAGATCCTGCAGTGGAAACTCTCGACCAAACAGCAGTCGAACCCAGCGACTGCCAACAAACACACAGAGAATTCATAAATGGGGGAAAAATACAAGTGACAAATAAAAAACATTTATGGTTTAACATCTTAAATCCTACTATTTATCTTCAACATAGAAATGACAAATAATGCTTTAATAATAATAATAATATATAAAAAATATAACAGAATAATATATATATATATATATATATATATATATATATATATATATACACACACACACACACACATACGTACATATATATAATACAAGTAATTAAACTATAACATACACAACTATTATTATAATAATAATAATAATACAATAATATAGTTCACTGACTAATACTCACATGCCATAAATCTGGGGAGCTATTTCTAGTCTGTTGAGGTGCATATACAGCTCAATGTCGTGTTTCTTTACTAGCTGGTCCTGAATTCGGTTGACTTTGGTCACAATGGCAACAGAAGGGCCCGAGTCCTGTGGTCGTGCAAAGGGGATGCTGGTTAACATCTCTTCTTTGCCCTGAAAGATTTAAGCATAAGTAATGTCCACAAGATTGAAGTCTGAATTCGGCAATAACCAAAAAAATACAAATGCAGTTGATATACCAAGATACAAAAAAATATCAAGTTTTAAATAAAATCATTTCAGGTACCTTTCTGACCTCCCTTTCAAAACTGCTGAACCAGGGTTCTGCTGTCTCCATGAGCAGAGAAAATATGGCACTATTGGAAAATTGACAAACAAAACGACAGACTGAGAAAAGCGTGTTTTGCAACTATATGCATTTAAATAGAGACACGACAATTTGTTTTCAGATTTGTTAGAATAATGGGACATTTACTCACTAAGCATCATGCTCATGGAATTTAGGATCCAGAAGGACTTTCATCTCTTCACTGCTGAGGAAGAAAGACACATTTTAAATAAATACATTTTCTTTAGTTTTAATAAATTGGAGTTATTTTAGTAATGTTACTTCAACATACTACATGGAAACGAAATAACATATATATATATTTATTATAGTTTGGCTTAGTGTCATATTAGAATCATTTTTATACTCATACCGTTTGTTGTTTTAATATTTTGAATTGTTTTTATCTTTATTTTTTGTTTTCATTTAAATGTTTAGTTTTGAAATGTTGTATGCATTTGTCATTTTATTTAATTCCTCAATTTTCTTAAATGTGTATATAGTATTTATAGAGTTTGAACTTATAGTTTTAGTTACTTTTTCTTATTTGTAAGTCGCTTTGGATAAAAGTGTCTGCTAAATGACTAAAAAGTAAAGTAAAGTAAATATACTAAGAATAACTGAACATTCCATTAATAATCATTCAAAACACTACGCAGAACAAATTGAAACTTTAATTTGAGCAAGTCTTCAGACGGTCTCGTCTCGGTGATAAATAGGTCAGACCTGGGATTGGCTGTCTCACTGGCATGTTGAAACGCCTGGTGATCACAATGAAGAACAAACACTATAGGGGCCAGTAACTCATGCATGCCCTGTAGAAAGATAAAGGAGGGAGGGATGAAGAGGCAAAAACCGAGGATAATGTAGAGAGATGAATGCTTTTGGGAAAATTATCATTAGATACGTCTGAGCCAGTCTGACAGGTTATGTTTTGGTGTGGCAGTATTTGTCACAATCATTAAGTGTTTATAAACCTGCTTATAGAGTAGCTGTTCGTTCTCTCGTGCATAGCAGAACAGAATATCAGTCAGCTTTGTCCTGACATCCTCTTCCTGGAAGTACAGCATCTCTGGAAACCTGCAGCCAATCAAGGAGTAGCAGAAATAATATTATATATAACAACAGTATCAAAATGTAATTCTATTTTGTTTGAAAAAAAAATTATAAACTAAAATCAACAGTTTTAATTAAAATTTTAGTGTACAAATTACAAGTAAAAAGTTATTTTTAAATAGAAATACACTTTTATTCAGTAAAGACAAAAAATAAATGCTCTTCTTTTGAATTTCTATTCATTAAAGAATCCTGAAAAGAAGTATCACAAGTTTCTGCTAAAACATTAAGTGGCACAGCTGTTTTCAACATTGATTCGTTTTGTGAGCAGCAGATCAGCATATTAGACTGATGTTTGAAGGATCATGTGACACTGAAGACTGAATGGATGGTTGTGTATCTGTACAGGTAGTTCACACACTTACGTTCGTAAAACATCTTGTTTGATCATGCCCCTGAGCTCCTTATCCTGAAAGAACTTATTCCATAGACTCTAAAGAGAGAGAGAAAAAAGATGTCAATCGAACAGTAATAGACAGATCCAGCCATTCTTATGGTTTTTGGCTGTTCTCTCACCCCCTCATCCTGTGACAGCGGGTTGTTCACCACCAGGTCCTGCTGGCCAGCAGCTTTGCGAGGGTTTGTAATATGCTGCAGTTTAAGACAAATGATTCAGTGTCAAAACCTACTGAAGGCTCATGCCCAAAAACATTGGCACACACATACCGTCTCTTTGATCTTCTCATACTGTGCTCTGTGCTCCTTGGTTCGACTGATCCATTGAGTCTTATCTTCTGGCAGGACGTCCAGATAAAGCTGGAACCAACGAAAACAAAACCATTTTTTTGCCCCGTTTGGCACATAAATTGCACTCTTAACCTTTCAACCCCAATAACAAAACACCAGTTTTCATGCAGTAAACCTGTCATCTGCCACTGACCTTCCAGCATACGCTGCGGAATCGGCTGCTCCGTAATCGTCCGTTAATACCAGCCTGCCTGATCCGCGCCAGATAGTTACTGTTCTGGAACAAATCATCCCACTCCTTTCTGTAAAGAGCATGTCAAAGAGAATGTTAGAGGATAGAGATACACCGGCATCACACAGCAGTGAGGTTCATATGAGAGCCGGAGTAGATCTCTGATGCTTTGTTAGATTAGGGATAAATTAATAACCTGTATGACTGAAACGTGGACTCAACAGCACTATCCAATGATCCTCCTGAAATTAAAGAAACTAAATTACAAGAGAAAACAGTTAAGAGACTTAAGACGTCATAGTTTGTGACCTAAACATGGAAACGACTGAATTCAGAATATTATCTTTTAGATAAGTTAATCTTTTTCATAAAGCAGTATAGCATAAGGCAATATATTGTGTATTGATAATACAACCATACTGATTTTCTAACAACATTTACAAATCAAATAGAAAATCCCTCCTTGTCTTGGTACTTTTAATGATGGCAGAGATGTTTCAATAGTGTTTCTGATTTAAACATAAACATTAGATTTCATAAGTTTGATTCATTTCTCTGAAACTTTCTATTCATCAGAGAAAAATCCCAAAAGCACCAAACCAGTAAATGAGAATGATTTTCATAGAATTTGAAAATATATTCAAATAAAAACAGTTATTTTAAATAGTAATATTTTACTAATTTTAAACTGTATTTTTGATCAAATAAATGCAGCCTAGCTGAGCACAAGAGACTTTTTATAAGAACGTCCCCACTTTTGAACAATAGTGTAAGTAAAATAAGTCTGGTAATTACTATGTATTTTTATATAAGTTGATAAATGATTAATTCAATATTCCTGACTTCATTTAGAGAAAACATACCTTGATCATTTGCAGCTAGATTACCATGTTTTAGTACTCACTTTAAAAAGAATGCCGGATGAAAGTGAAGAAAACACAACAGAATATTACAGGAGAATAATGTTTCACAATGAAAACTGGTCTCTTTTTTGCTTTGTTTACACTTTGATTCTGTGTAAACGACATTACAGTTTCTACTGGTAGAGGAGCTTTTAGGAAAATATACCTAAACTACTTCACATTATTTTGATTATGAGAGCTGTTTTTGTTCTTATGAGTTAATATAGCAATAGCCAAAATAAAATCACAGTACTTAAAATAAAAGCAATACAAGATATGCAGTCCTATTCTTCAAATTGTTAGGTCTCCAATTTGAATGTAGATCTATTAGGTATATTACGGTCTCTGTTCCTGTTGTAGGTCTGCAGAGGGTCGTAACCCGTCTCCTGCTCATCCTGCTGCAGCGGGTGTTGTGTTTCGAAGTTTGGGTGTTGCATGTCCTGCAAAACCACAGAGGAAGAGCTTAAGACTGTGATATCAACATACACCACTGAAGCCACGATCAACACTACAGTACAAAACATGAACTACATCAGGTATTGTGTGGATACTCACTGTTAGACTCGCCTTGTTCTCCTCCTCATAGGCCTGATCACAGTGGAAACCACAGTCCACTAACCATTAATCTGACAAACAGCAGAGCAAAACAAATTAATAAACCGACAAGCCTAAACTGACAATACTAATGGTTTACTGACAGTTGACTATTAAACCATTGGATAGCATGAAGTATTTTAAAGGGACAGTCCACTCAAAAAATACAACTCTTTCATTATTTACTTCCCCTCATATCAATCCAAACTGGATGACTTTCTTTCTTCTATGGAACATAAAATAATGTATTTTGAAGAACGCTAAACAAACTGTTTCAGGTTCCATTGACTTCTATAGTATGGACAAAAAATATAATGGAAATCAATGCCAACAGAAACAGTTTGCTTACCAACATTTCTTAAAATATCTTCATTTATATTCCACAGAAGAAAGAAATGCATACAGGTTTGGAAACACATGAGGATGAACAAATGACAGAATTTTCATTTTTGGGTGAACTATCCCTTTAACAATGAAAACAAACAAATGTAGAATAGTACAATGGAAAAAAATAGAAATAGCAAAATGTGTTCATAAGCTTTTCAGAACTGCTTAGGACAAAACTCAAATCAATACGCCAGAGAGAGCCGTTTGTATCATGTCTGGTTAGTATATACTGAACAGATTGTGTTTGTTTGGATTAATTACATTGTTTCATTTTAGTCGAAACCATTTGTAATTAAATTCAAGTTTAGCTGCTAGTTCTGGCACAGAATGTAAATGTATTTCACAGCCAAACTGTTTCTAAATTCCTGACAGCAACATGACTGGAGATTGCCAGCAACTCAGTTCTTTAAATAATGTTTAATTGTGTGGATTGTGTATAAAACCGTACCAGGATCATTACACCAGCAACACATGTATTCATTTACAAGAATAACCAGCCGTGCTAACATTTGACAGATGTGCAGTGAATTAAAACACAGTCTTGACTCAAACAAAGAGGCAAACAAACAGTGCTCATTTGATCTGTTGTATATGTGGTATAATTGTTCTGCAGCACTGAGGGCGCGTGAGCAAACACACTGGTGGTGCCAAGCGCTGTTTAGGGGTGACTCCCAGATATTTATAAACCAAAAATAGCCCAGCTTCGACAATCTAGAGCCAGATAGCGCTGATGTGATAGCATTAGGCTCTCAAAAGTGGAAAAACAGGCTTGTCTGGATTTTTTTAATTCCATTTTTTCTAAATCCATTCTGTTGCGTTTTAATGAGGTTACATTTGGATCTGAACACACACAACCTCCAGCAAACGTCCTTTATAAATTATGCAGATGAACTAATAAACACTGATCTAACATCTCAGTACACCAACACACAGCCTGTGCAACTCATGCATTATATATAACGGTATTATATATGAAGAAAAGCTGCCTAGGAAATTGCCGTTGTGGGGGTGGGATGGTACAAAGAAACACAATAAATTAAAAAGTAATTATTTAATTATATAAATTGCATAAACAATAATATAAAAACAACTATTATTATTATTATTATTGAGCAAAATAAATAAAGTAATAATTAAATACTGTAAATATAAATACCTAATATACAAAACTATTAATATTAAATAATCAAATAAAAAGTAACAATTATAAAACATAAAAATAAAATATTATTATTATTAGTAGTAGTAGTAGTAATAGCACCCTTCTCCTCTGATTCAAAAAATAGTTTTCTGTCAAAATAAAAATGTTAATAAGTCATAAGTGGCAGATTTCAAATTGCATAAGCTAACAGATATTATAGATCTCCTTGTCCCAGCTCAATTAGATTTATGCATTAGCTGTGGTACAGTGGGAAATCCCAGGATCCTCTCCAGTGAAGTACACTGCTGGAAATTAGCATAAAGCCTCAGGGACGACTAGAGGTATGATTAAGTCAAGCCAGACACATGAATAATAATTAAAATATGCTAAACACAACAATAATAATGAACTGGACCTGCAAGATGCCTCAGCAGCCTCCCACAAAGGAATTGAATTAAGACATTCACCAAAAAGATTATTAAGTAAAAATAGAAATACAAATATTGTAGCTCTCTATAATTAGATGTTGGGTTGGCGTGGAATAAAAATATTGCCTTAATGCTCTGCTTGTTTCTAACATTGCAACTACAGAATTTACTGGCACAGCTGCAGGCTAAAGGCAGCACTGATGCAATCACTCCACAAATGAAACCTTGCATATTTCATTAGATATTCACATATGTGAACGCACACACACACCATGCATAAACATTTATTACTGCATCAAATAACTGGTAGGAGAATTGAGATTCAGATGCAGGGCAAAAGTTGCTTCGCTTGTATGTTTTAATATAAAGGTACATCTAAAAAAATTGAATATCATGCAAAAGGTCAATATTTTTTGTCACTCATTTCAGAAAGTGAAACCCATTTATTATATAGATTCATATATTTCAAGACTTTATTTCTTGAAATGGATGATTATGGCTTACAGATAATGAAAACCCAAAATTCAGTGTCTCAGAAAATTTGAATATTACATAAGATCAATAAAAAAGGATATTTTAAAATGTCAAGCTTCTGAAAAGTGCGTTCATTTTTATGCATTCAATACATGTTTGGGCCTCCTTTTGCATGAATTACTGCATCGATACGACGTGACCTGGAGGCAATCAGCCTGTGGCACTGCTCAGGTGTAATAGAAGTCCAGGTGTCTCATTTATAAATGCTGCGTACGCACAAAATGAGCATATCATATGCGTAAGCAATTTTCCACGCACATATCCGGATTTATTAAAAATAAACTTGGCATAAATACGGACATTCTCGACAATGCATACAAACACTTTTGGAGTGAAAAATAATGTAGTAAATGATTTTAAACTGTTTTAATTTCAATATGTACTTACAATAAATATTCCACTCTCATCGAGCACTGAAATTTAAAAAAGTCATTACGCAGAAGTTACACAAAATTAAATGTAGACATATGAGTGGATGCATTTGATCACTTTTCATGTGACATCCTATGTTTTAATTACAGCGGGGAGTGCTATAGGTGCACAATAATTAATTTTTAAACTAAACTGCAGATCTCATGTTACGAGGAACAATGATCTCGATGTGCACTTCGATATTATGGCGGACACAGCTGGATACGGTGGTCGAACGGTCAGTCCATTGTCCGGTTTGAATAGAACCAATGATAACATCCTACTGTACAATCACAGCTGCACGGACGTGTTGATGTCGTGTAAAGGCCCCTCCAAAACTTTATAAAAAATACCACTGTATTAGGATACCATTAAAGGAAAATGGTATAACATTTGCACATTTCCTTTTTAAAATACTTTCAGTAATTATTCAGACTTTACACTGCACTGTATTTACTCTGCAAAAAATATAGGCCTATTATATCAGCTGTTTCCACTAAAATAGATGTTCAGCTTATATTCACATTTTCAGCTAAACTGCACAAATGCTTGTTTAAAACATTTGAAATACTATATGACCAGTGTAAAAAAGAATGAGATCAACTATTTTAAACCATTTTTATGGATATATTCATATATTTATAAAAAAACGTAATAAGGGTATTGGATATTTTTAGCAATAAAAATAAATGCGTAGGCTATGGCCCAAATGGAATTAGTCAGGATATCATATTTCCTTAATGTCTTGTACCACTGACAGTGCAGGGCTCTAGAGTGCGACCTAATTTCTCACGGGTGCGACTAACAAAAATCCCAGGGCGCACTGTGCAACAAATACACATTAAGCTCAGATGAGCTTTATTTGTCACATACACAATTATACAGAGTATAACCAGCAGTGAAATGTGTTCTCTGCATTTAACCCATCCAAGTGGAGCAGTGGGCAGCCGACATTGCAGCGCCTGGGGCAGTTGGGGATTCGGTGCCTTGCTCAAGGGTCTCACCTCAGTCGTGGACACTTCCTGCCAGAGGCGGGATTCGAACCCACAACCTTAGGTTACCTTGGGTTTCAAGTCCAATGCTCTATCCATTAGGCCACGACTGCCCCTGCGTAGTGATTTCTGTCAATATCTTCGAGTTAAAAAGCGAACTTTTATTTTGAGGGGTAGTAGTGAACTGAGGGGGCAGTAATACGCATTTGAAGCGTCTAAGCTGCTGCAAATCACAGAAGAAGAAGAAGACGGGTAGTAGTGAAGAGTCAGTGTATTTGACAATGGTTTTCTCAAATAAAACGATGAAAGGATTATTAATTATTCTCTCAGTGTCAATGAGGCTCTCAGTGTTCGTCCTCAGATAGTGAGAGAGCAGGCGCTGCTAAACACTATGAGCGGCGCCAGCATGCATACTTGAGTAAGTAGTATACGACACAACGGCGCTCACTCACAGAGGGAAACACAAAACAAACAGATTGTATTTTTATATAGCAATGTTTTTCTCTTTAATAATCCCAGACACTAGACCATGTAGTGATTTGACAGCTCTGTTTTTGATTTATTCATCAATCCATCAAACCGCGTGTTTTGTGTGACATTAGCTTGTGTGACATTAGCATTGTAAATTCATTGTCATGACTGGATTCAGGGATTCACTCCGCACCACGGAAATCATAAGACTTTAACCTTAAGTTATAAATGGGACATAACTACATCTGCACAGAGGGATGGTGTTCTGAAATATAGGTAAACATTAGGTAAACATGTTCGATGTGTTTCCTGTTTTTGCGGCTGCTTTGCGAGCAGTTTTTGTGAACCGTGTCTATCCTCGAGGACAAATAAGCGTTCGTCTTTTCTATATCCAAAGTATTCTCATACTACCAATTTTGATTTATATTTGGACGTGGGATAGAGATTAGAGATAACGACCTCTGTCTCTGATGTTGTCTCTGCTGCACGCGTGGGTGGAGCAAGAGGAACAGTTAAGTGGAAAGTTGTTGCCTAGGTGCTTGGCTTGCCGCGATAGAAGGTGATGACAGTTATACCGGTGTTAAGCCACAACACCGTTACGTCACTTGCCCACCGTGGCACCGTCGTTTAGATTTTTTTTATATTAATACAAATAATTTCATTCAGTTAGAGGACACTACAATTCAAACTGAACGCTGCTGCTCAACGCAGCGCACTGAACGAACGAGAGTCTTGCATCACAGCAGTCTAGGTCTGCATTGCTGCGGCTGTCCCGACCAGAGTTCTTGCTCTGCGGGATTAAAATAATTTCCTGAATAAAATGCGGTAACGGTCGGTAACTCTGGTGCAATTTGAACGGGAGCAGGTGGTTAAACTATATCCCATTCCCGATGTCCTTTCAGAACAGCATATCTGCGCTTTATTCTTATCGAGCACGTTATGCACGCGCTGCCCGCATGAACCAGTGCTTCATTTTATTTGCGGGGTCTGAGCACAGCATGTGCAACGATGCTCAGAGCAGTCTAGCAGAGATAATATACGGCTCTCAAACAGAACAGGCAGGTTGTGATGAGTGACAGAGAAGAATAAGTATGGAGTGTGAATGCGATGTCCTTGAAAGATGTTCAACTCGTCTTTCCTTTTTTTGTATTATGCTTATTCTATCATTTTAAATGACAAACTGTGTCAAATGTATTTATTTTTCCTCTGTTGCACTTTTCACTGTGTTAACAGCAAGATGTTAAATTCATTTAGTGTTTTGACAAGTCAAATAAAATAGCTATTAGGCTAAACCTACATTTTTTCCTAATGTGTTGTAGGCTGAATGTTAGCCTAAACAAATTATATCCTGACAAAACAAATAAATATAAGGATTACAATTTTTATAACTTTTTTTTCTCTCTGTGACACTTTATTCCGTGTTGGCAGCAAAATGTTATAGACATTTTTCTGTCAATAAATTCAAGACTCTTGACAAGACGAATAAAATAAATAAAATCGTGCAGACTAAACTTTTATTTGTTAGCTATCTGTCTTTCTTTCAGCAGAAATGTGAACAAACAGTGAATATATCGCGGGAGCGGGTGGATGCGGAATAAAACCTCAAACAGTCCCGCGCAGACCTCTACATCACAGATCAGATTTCATTTATCACGTGAAGAGAGATGACTGACAAGAAGAGTGAGGTGACACAGACAAGACGATGCGGAAGAGTTTCAAAACGAAATGTAAAAGCGCCCGTTTTAAGCCTGTTGACTTCTGAGTCTGACATTAATCTAGGTCAAGGAGAAAACTCACAGAGATCTACCAAGTGAAAAATAAATAAATGATCAAATAAATATTAAATTAAATAAATAATTAAAAAGGCTTGTAGGGATGTATCTTTATATTGCATTAATTTAATAATAAAAATAACATTGTTTTATTATTATTCACTACGCCATCAGTAGTTCCTCTGTAAGAACAAGCTGTTTGGAGCGTCTGATGTCCGTATGAACACCACTGATCCTCACAAACTTCTCCAACACACGCGAGCATCCGTTATAAAACAACTATGTGAATATACTGAGCTGTATTCAAGCAGAAATATGAGTGCGCCGAGAGCGCATACACGGTTCGTTTGCGCATCATTTATAACGGACATAACGCGCACCTAATGCACGATCCTGTATGTCACTGTAATCATCTTTACCCTGATTACAATAGTCATCCATCAAAACTTGTGTCTACTAGTGTGACACTGGCTTCATTTATCCAGCCGAGAGCTGTAGCTTGCGTATAATGCTCATACAGAGTTTTTTGAGCCGCCATTCAGTCTGTATTACACACGATGAAAAATATGTGCTGCTCCGAAACACAGAATATGTAGAGAGGTGGTACTGTTATTTATTTATGTATAGGCTATATATTTTTTACATGACTTAACATGCGAGTCATAATATTAGTGAATATATTATATTGTGGTTTTATCTCTCGCCCCCCTGGTTAAGAAACACTGACCTAAAGGGCGATCTTTCAGCATTGTCTTCGTGATCGATCTATTGGGCATCCCTGATCTATATATGTGATGTGATTTAAAAAAAAAAAAAAAAACATTTGTTTCTCATTTATTTGGTTCCACAGTATTTGCTGATTTTTATTTGATTTAAACAGTGCTTGACGCAGAATTGCCGCTGATATTAAAGTCAAAGTAAAACGCGCACAGTGCTTACAGGGTATTGTAAGCCCCACCCCCACGGTGATACCGTTATAACCAGTGTGACATCAGGACGATTAACCGGTGGGAAAATTTCCTCACCGTCACAACCCTACTAGGTGCAGGTGAGATACTGCATCTTTTATTTTCTCCAAATACCATAGATAAGCAAATGTACACGGTATGATAATCGTACATGTTCATATGGTGGTATACGTCATACCGGTATATCGTTACAACCCTAGCACTGTCACGTGGATGGTAATATAAATGGAAATGATATGCAGATGAGGTTATGCATCGTAAAACTAGGCATTGTATGCTCCATATATAGTTATTTCTGGGAGGAGTCGGGTGGAGATGCACGTATGCACAATTAATCTAGCTTTTGTGCGTACGTACAATTTAAGGATGAAATCTATATTTACATTTATGCATTTAGCAGACGCTTTTATCCAAAGCGACTTACAGTGCATTCCGGCTCTACATTTTTTGTCAGTATGTGTGTTCCCTGGGAATTGAACCCACAACCTTTTGCGCTGCTAACACAATGCTCTACCACTGGGCCACAGGAACACTATGCAATCTACAGAGAGTTTTATAAAATTATTTTTGATAGCGGCCTTTAGGTCATCTGCATTGTCGGTCTGGTGTATCTCATCTTCCTCTTGACAATACCCCATAGATTCTCTATGGGGTTCAGGTCAGGCGAGTTTGCTGGCCAATCAAGCACAGTAACGCCATGGTCATTGAACCAGCTTTTAGTACCTTTGTCAGTGTGGGCAGGTGCCAAATCCAGCTGGAAAATGAAATCAGCATCTCCATAAAGCTTGTCAGCAGAAGGAAGCATGAAGTGCTCTAAAATTTCCTGGTAGATGGCTGCGTTGACTGTGGACTTCAGAAAACACAGTGGACCAACACCAGCAGATGACATGGCAGCCCAAATCATCACTGACTGTGGAAACTTTACACTGGACTTCAAGCAACATGGATTCTGTGCCTCTCCACTCTTCCTCCAGATTCTGGGACTTTGATTTCCAAATGAAATGCAACATTTACTTTCATCTGAAAAGAGGACTTTGGACCACTGGGCAACAGTCCAGTTCTTCTTCTCATTAGCCCAGGTAAGATGCTTCTGACGATGTTTCTGTTTCAGAAGTGGCTTGGTAGCCCTTTTCCTGAAGATGTCTGAGCGTGGTGACTCTTGATGCATTGACTCCAGCTTCAGTCCACTCCTTGTGAAGCTCTCCCAAGTGTTTGAATCAGCTTTGCTTGACAGTATTCTCAAGCTTGCGGTCATCCCTGTTGCTTGTGCACATTTTCCTTCCCAATTTCTTCCTTCCAGTCAACTTTGCATTTAATATGCTTTGATACAGCACTCCTTAAACAGCCACCCCTTTCAGTAATGACCCACTGTGACTTACCCTCTTTGTGGAGGGTGTCAGTCGTCTTCTGGACCATTGCCAAGTCAGCAGTGTTCCCCATTATTGTGGTTTCAAAGAACAAGAGATACCCATAATTTATAATGTATGGATGGTCATTTATTGAAACTCAAATTAAATTATTTTTGACTTTCATTAGCTGTAAGCGCTAATCATCAAAATTAAAACCAAAAACACTTTTGAAGTGTTTTACTTTACATGCAATAAATCTAAAATATATAATAGTTTCACTTCTTTTTTTATAAGTTACAAGATTTTTTTTTTCCACCATATTCAAATTTTTCAAAAAAACTATTTTTGAGATGTACCTGTACATGCATAATCAATGAGAAAAGCTTGATTAGAATTAGGGCTGAATATATTTTTGTATATAATTTTGGTTTAACTAAGACTAACATGGCATTGTCTCCATTTTAATGCATTAGGATTGAAAAAGACTAAGACTATATGCAATCCTTAAATACTGTGTGCGTGTGTGTGTTTGAGATGAAGTAATGAGGAACCGAAAAACACTACTGTGAGAAACCTGTGCTAAACCAAAATTAAGAAATGAAACAACTCACTAAAGCACTAAAGATCCACTTTCCTGCAGAGTTAAGCTCCAACCCTGATCAAACTCACCAACCTGTGATTTTCTAATGATCCTGAAGACATTGATTAGCATGCTTAGGTGTGTTTGATTACAGTTAGAGCTAAACTCTGCAGGAAAGTGGATTTTGCGAGCCAGATTCGAGTATCCCTGCACTAAAGTAACAGTAACTAGGGAGAAAAAGTAATTTGCATAAATATAAATGCTAAAGGGAAGTTACTGTATTTTGAACAGTATTTTGTGAATTTTATAAATCACAAAATAATCCACCACCAAACATTTAAGGAGTTCCATGAGACAAAATCCAGCTCATTACATCAAAACGCCCGTGGGTGCAGCACACACCAATAAGGAGAGTAACAGAAGCAGACCAGGCCTAAACCCGTTTAAACACTCACATACCTTCACTTCATCAGCCAATTACAGAAAAGAGCTCCTGCACTATTCACATGACAGTAGCTTGTAGGAATTCTACGAGCTACTGGGTGAACTCAAAAACCCCATGTTATCATCATTAGTGCAGAAATATGCTTGGTCTTGGGCAGTACTAAATAAAAAAAATGTGCACATGTTCTGGTTCTGTAATATGCATATTTACAAACAATGATAAACTGAAACCTTCCAAATATTACAGGACTAAGAGCACACATTTATTCAAACAAAATGTACCAAAGGCTATAAGCTAATTGTAATATAACATGGTTTGTATGCACTAAATACTGCAGCATGACAGGCGTTTAACTCCGACGTCACCATGGCACCACTTGTGATGCCATAGTAAGTATTTTTCTGTAGTTCAGACAATGTGGCCTCAGGTCCAAAGAGAATCAAATAGTCCTCCAAAGATCATGCTTTCCTACTTCACAATTACATTATAATGCTACATAGAAAACTTTAACAAAAATCTTAAAGGAAAAAGAGGAATCGTGAAATATCAAATCCTCAACAGATTCTCAGAAAGGGTGGCATTAAAATTAAGGTGGTCATTTTTCCATATTAGTTCCATTAAATTACATAACTTGTTTTTATTATATATATATGTTTTCATACAATTTATATAAAATGTTAATTATCAGCATCTGATTAGTCCAATATTGAAAACAGATAATATCAAAGCTTAATATCAGGAGTTTGAAAATACTTTTATCTATGTTCTCTATTATAAGTTTAAATATTTGAAGCATCCGATTTGTTTGAACAGACATTACAGTATAGATTTATATTATCAGCCATCATATTGGTTACAAGGCACAGCATAATAAAATTAAAATTAAAATAAG
This sequence comes from Gymnocypris eckloni scoliostomus, assembly GCA_027564155.1. NCBI lineage: Eukaryota > Metazoa > Chordata > Actinopteri > Cypriniformes > Cyprinidae > Gymnocypris > Gymnocypris eckloni. The sequence continues at coordinate 10,797,844 of CM050421.1, forward strand.
AATCAACCACTAAAAACCAAAACCAGACCAGGGGGGGATGTGTTCCTCACCACCATGCATATTATCATACAGCTTTCAGACACGGGAACTAAGGTGTAAGAACCCCTAACCAGAAGTGAAAATTAAAATGGGACAATAATCTCATAATGTGGACAGATATCAATTATATAACTAATGAAATAACGCTACAGTTTGAAACTTACAGGCATCCCTACAGCCCAAATATCAAAGACAAATTTCAAAGAGACAGTTATCATTTCTAATATGTCCCCGACGCCTACTGTTTGTGATTTCTTTCAGAAAACTGATTAGAAGCAGTTAATAATGTTGGATTTATTGATGGAGATGTTGAGTCTACAGGCCTTACGGGGCTGGCAGCTCCACACTTCCGATATGAATCATTGCCCCACACTTTACACTCTTAACGTCGCTGCATTCATTTTGAACAAGCACTCCGACTATCGCAAACGGCCGTTTCAATGCAGTGAGGGAATTGAGTTGATATTTTACCTGCAATGCTTCACGCGGGTCTGCCCATTCTGCCTCGCGCAGTCTGCATGTAAACACTCTAGCGCGAGTCAGGCGGATGTGCCGCAGATTGAACAGCTGATCAGACACGTGACTCCGGAGACGGGAAACCCGCGCGCGATTTCCAAAACCACAGGTTTGAAACGCGTGCGTTATTTTATCCTTATTTGTATCGAAAGCCAGAAATAACGAATCTAATATAAGAACTGTGTGTAGATTACGTTGAAGTATTTCTTTATATGGCCCAAATGTACAATATGACACCAAATACCACTTATAAACAGTGAATTTCGAGACTGGCAAAGCACTTATCCTATTAGTCACCAGCCATTAGTTTTTCAAATAGCAGATTAATTTAGCAGTAATTACTCAGAAATGAATCAGGGATGTTTGCTAAAAGTCTTTGTAACACAAATGAAGAATTTGAAGAAGAATAATAAACCAACTCAACTTTAGATAGTAAGAAAAATAGCATTGTCAATTCTGACACTAACAAGCAGAGAAATAAAGTTATGATCGAGTTATGATCGAGAATGCCTTCACAGTTAGCAAACATATAAAGGCCATTTTCTAGTTCTTGAATAAAATGGATATACATATAATGAACAATAACAAACAGTACAGATTTATTGTAATTCATTAGAGAGAGAACTGTTCACTAATTCAAAGTGCTGTTTCTATTGTGTTTAGTTCTATTAATGCAGTAATGTGTTGTTTGCTTCTAACATATAAATACATCACGGTTTCAGGGTCTCTGGCAACAGTTCTTGTAAAAGACAACACTGTCTGGCTGAAAATGCCACCATTAACACTGACTGATGTTGCCCACCACCTGCAAAGATTCAGCTGAGGATTTGAGCAGAAAACAAGAGACAAACAATAAATAATACTACTATAACATTTCAAATCACATTCATTTAGAGGTGTAAATATTTGCTCTAACAATTTAAATTAGCCATTCTTCCTTAAAGTATGTGATACATTTTGATAATGGTGACTTAATTAGGTTTTATTTGATGAGCGTTTTACACCCCTAATATTAATAACAAATGTTTTAGGAATTAAAAGATTGATGTTCAATGAAATCTTTCTGTGGCATTTTCATTTGTGAAATCTTCAAGTCCATCCAAAGTATGAGGTTCAGTAAAACACCTTGTGCATGAAGGCACAACCGTAAATAAATACGCTACATGAAATTGTCAAATCACCCAGTATTCATTGCTGTTTGTTAATTTAATACGATTTAAAAGTTTTAGGTATGCAAATTGTTTTATGTTTTTGAAGTCTCTTATGCTCATACAGGGTGTATTTATTTAATAAAAAATATAGTAATATTGTGAAATATTACACTTCTCTATTTTAAATATTTTGAAATGTAATTAATCCTTCAGATTCTTTCAGAAATCATTCTAATATGGTGATTTGCTCCTCCTCAAAAAAATCGTATTATCAATGTTGAAAACAGTTATGCTGCTTAATATGTTTGTGGACACGTTACAGATTATTTTGTTGTATTCTAAAATGTATAGAAAAAAAACAGTGTTTATTTCAAATAGAAGTCTTTTATCATTTCATAAATGTCACTTTTGATCAGTTTAATGCATCATTGCTAAATTTAAGTATTACGTTTATTCAAATAAAATAGCCCCAATCTTTTGAATGGTAGTGTATGCATTTTTTAGGAGTTTATGAATTGGCAATAGGCGGCACTATCCTCGCACTCCTCCTTACACGGAAGCTCCTCCTCTTTCTTAATAGTAATGATAAAGCGAGTTTGTGTAGATGCATTTTGCTCCACCACATCATCTTGTTTCCCTGTCATCATGATTACATTAGTCTCCACATCGTTTTCCATTGTCTCCCTGCATTCCTCCTCGGCATCCATGTAATCGTCTTCCCTTTCCTCAATCTCTCTTTCTTCTCTGTTGTCCTGCTCTTCCTGTCTAAGCCAGTTGTGACCATTGAAAAAGCTGAGAACAGCCTCTTTGGCTACTCCTAGTTGAGCAGATAGTGTATGAATGGCCTCTTGATCTGGATGTAGTCCCACTTCCTGAATGAAACTCTGCAGGATTGCATAGGCTTCTGGTGGTAAAGACCTGCCTCCAATATTTGGGCCCATGTGAGTGCCTTTGAGATATCCAGTGATGAGATGCTGCTGGAGGAAGTGTTGATGATGCTGAGGTGTAATTGTATGCAGTTGGTGCTGCTTCAGAGGCACTATATGATGTGGTATCACCTTTAGAAAAAAAGTTAAATATTCATAATGTATTTTAATTGTTTACTTGAATGACAGTTGTAGAAGTTTGTGTGAGCACTCACTTGTAGTTGTTCAGTCAGTGGTCTTGTGTGTTTTTCTGAGTAGAACGTATGTCCAGTATTGCTCTCTTGGTCATATATAACATCTCGCTCTGATTGGCTGAGATTTAGGAACTGGCGAATCAGAGACAGATTTTCCCACAGTGTACGATTCTGAGGCGATGGCTCCTCCTTCCAGCGCAGGAGCTCACACAGCCAGCCCTAAAACACAGACACAAATACAGCAGGGTTCAGACAATGTTGTACATTTGTTTCAACATCTAATTTAAACCTAGACATTAAAGTAATTTTTTTGGATTTTTTTGACCATTTGAAAATGTTAGAATGTAAAATGAATAAGAAACATTTTATTTATGTTTTCCATGACATAAATATTTAACTATATAATAAATATTTATATGTAGGAGATAAATATTTAATTTTCAATAAATAGTTAAAATTCTGCAGTATTTCTAGGTCACCAGTCAAATGACATTTACCATGTGAATTCCTTTGTTCAAAATGTAAGATTTTCACATTTTTATGCTGATCATTTCATTTGTAATGGAAAAAATAGAAATATAAATTGGATAATATTTCACAAACAAATATTTTTTTCTGAAAAAAACTGAAATAGTTATTCTGGTAATAAACATTTCAGTGGATAAAATGCAAAAATAAATATATATATATAGTCACAATTCCACAAGTGTTTTAGAGATTTTGACCCTACACATTCTCTCATAAAACCGCGAGTGGATTAATAGTAATCATACTACGGTCTATGCATTCAAGGTATATCATTTGGATATAAATACGCATGAAATGTATATACATTGAATGCAATGTAAGTGTTTTTAGACAAGTGTCTATCAAATATATCAAAATAGAAAACAGTTATTTTAAAGTGTAATTTTTACTGTATTTTTTATCAAAGAAATGCATCATTGGTGCAACATAAGAGACTTATTTTAATAACATTAAATTAGCATTTAAATAAATGTATTTCCACTAGTATATTAGACGTTTGGACACTGACTACTGTACATATATTCTCATAAAACTGGGAGTGGATTAATACTAATTATTTTCATATTCACTATACTACAGTATATGAATTCTATGTACAGTATATACTGCACATTTCCTTGCATTCATATAAATATGTATTATATGTTTAATTATGTATGAAATGTGTATACCTCAAATGCAATGAAAGCTGCTTTGGGAAAAAAAATGTAAATGCACTGTCTTGTAAGGTTTACCTCTTTCCCCTTTTTTTACTAGATTTCTTGTGCAATCTGTACCAATGTATTCCTTTTGTACACATGCACACACATGTACCTGGCTCTTGGCTGCAGACACTTTTGCAAACAAGGCCTGTGACACTTTTGCTCGTCTCATTTCCTGCTGTATTTCATCATAGATGCCATAGTTTATTCCAGAATCATCGCATTCCACTTTGACTACAATGTCCTTGGAAACAGGTGAAAGTTGTGCCTGTATTGAGAGAGATATGTTTAATGACAACATTTTTGTAGACATTAACAAATCGCACTTTAATATTACCATTATTACTATGGTTAACTATGAGCATATTTGTCTACAATAAGATGCACTGTCCATAGAGATTATAGCATATGCTAATTTGCATAATTCAATTTAAGTAACAGTAAACCTGAATGGGCAGAGGTGAGCCTGTATTGGTGTTGTAGGTAGAGTTGAGGTTACGCTCTCTTTCCTCCAGATAAATTGAGTCTCTCTGGCTCTGTGGCAGTTGCAGGAAGCTCTGCATGGCCCTAAGGTTAACTAAAAGAGACTGAGATGCACACCGTGGGTCTTCTTCCTTGCGCAAGATCTCCGATAGCAGGCCCTGTTGCAAGTAATATTACAGACAGGCACATTAATGTGTATACAGATACATAATATTTAAGAGATATGCATATTTCTGTCATGTTACCTGAGTCCTGTTTATGGCCACTCGTGCAAACACGGCTTGGGAAACCCCTGCCCTCTTTAGTTCCTCACGCACCCAATGGTAAATTTCAGGTGACACGTCGGTGACAGGTGAGGGACATTGAGCTACTGTGGGTGGGGACACATTGCACTTGGGAGGAGTCTTTAGTGGCGCAGGATGAGGCCCGTGTGAGTGTGTGTGAGCGTGTGTGAGGAGCTGAGACATGGCGTGTTGCTGTGAGAGGAGCTGAGCCATCACCAGACCAGGCATTCCAGCCTGTATCTGGACAACACCACGTGACTCCGCCCCACTGCCTTCCATTGGTTGCTGGAACATGGTGGGCTGGCAGGAGGATGATGGTTGGTTGCAGTATCTGCTCATGTCACCTGAGGGGAAATAATAACCTTTAGTAGCACGATATTCATATGAAATCACTGTCTATTTAGAATTTACTGCCAAAATCTACTTATTTGCTGTGATAGCTTATCATATATACAGTTACTTTACTTTATTACAGATTTCTTTTTATCGAAAATCTAAATTTTTACACTACCATTCAAAATTTGGGGTCAGTAAGAATTTATTTCTTTAAAATAAATGCTTTCTATTTATCAAAGAATCATGCAAATATTAAGCACAGTTTTCATGAAAATATTAAGCACGCAGAACAACTGTTTTTAACATTACTAATAAGAAGAAAATGTTTATCGAGCACCTAATCAGCATACTACAATGATTTCTGAATGATCATGTGACACTGAAAACTGGAGTAATGGCTGCTGAAAATTCAGCTTTGCCATCACAAGAATAAATATATATTTTTAAATGTATTGAAATATAAAACATTTATTTAAATTGTAATAATAGTTCACAGTATTACTGTTTTTCTGTATTTTTTTATTTAAAAAATGCAGCCTTGATGAGCATAAGAGACTTCCTTTAAAAAAGACTGCAAACTTTGATTGTAGCATAGTTTATTGCTTTTTATTAAAATAAGTTCATAAATTACGTATCATGAACTAACAATTAACAATTTTACAGCACAATCTATCATTTATAAATATACTTGTATACTATTATATTGTTAATTCCTGTTTGTTCATAATACATTTCTTATTAGTTAATACCACTTGAAATGTTAAAAATGTATATCAACAAATTTTAAGACTTAAATTGATAAATGAAGTAAATAATTGTTCTTTGTATTTTGTATATTCATGGATTAAGCTTTAATATAAAGTGTTACCAAAAACACAAGATGACTACTTAAAGAAAGCTATAAATGTGTGACTATAGGAGCTCTTCTAGGAGAACATACAGTAGGTTTCTACTCACCCGTCATTGATTTTGCCCTCTTGTAGTGTTTGTACCACTGGCCGAACTCCTGACATCTCACAGCAGAGATGCTCGCATAGTAAGTACCGTTCACTACTGATGAAATCATGCTCTTTCAAAACACACACACACACAAAACATGCAAGTTAATGTGTTTATGTGCAGGCAAAAATGTGACTCCTTTTTATGTGGCCTTAACAGGAGACAGAGCATACTAAAGCAAGTTTTGAGGTGTGCCTTGGAAGCGACTAAATGTGTCCAGAAAGTATGTGCTCAAGTTTTTTCGTCTCCTTGCTAAATAGATTTAATAGCTGGTTCTCAACCTAGGGATGGATCTTAATAGTAGGGTGTATTCTTCAATGGAGAGCACTACTTCATTCATAGTTCTGCTCTTTAACCATGAGATATGAGATAATTAACCCTATTTTATTCTGTAGCTACATGCAATTAAGCTATGGTTGATAAAAAGTGTTTAAGTTAGCATAAGGTTATATGAATAGTGTCTTGCAAAAATAATGCATTTACAGTTTCTACTTGCATACAAAGCTTTTTTTGTGCACGTGTACCTGTGACAATGGACACTCTTTAGCCAGTGTGCTCTGATTCATCTCTTTCAGCAGCTCCTTCAGGGCATTTCTGACGGTAGAATGAGTCCATTGCTCGGCAGGCAAGTCCTCTAATTTAGAAACACTAAGAGAGTGACAGAACGTGCGTGAGACAGTGTACTGCAATAATTAATTACACTGTAGGACATTAATCACAAATAATTATTATTTCACAAATAGCTATATTGTTAAGTGTTTATCCTCAAAACTTGAATAACTATAATAACTTTTAATCATTTTGAAATGAGTTTTAATACTAAATTACCTGTGAACAAAATGATCCTTAATCATGAATCAGAACAGCTTTAATTTTCAGAGTGTAGCTCATTATTCTGATAAGCCTGTTTGCTGAAACCCAGAGACAGATGTGATGCAAGTGTGTGTGCCGGTTGTACCTGTGTAGCTTTATTCTTAAGGTGATGACATGGTAAAGATCTTGAAGCATGTCTCCTACTGTTGCGTCAGCGGTGTCTGTCACAGTGGACAGGGACACAGGGTTCCAATGGCCAACTTGAACCTGACCTAATGCAGAAATGTACATTTATTACAGTAAGACTACTATATATTATCCTTATATGTGACCCTGGACCACAAAACCAGTTTTAAGTTGCTGGGGTATATTTGTAGCAATATCCAAAAATACATTGTATGGGTCGTAATTATCATTAGGATATTATGTAAAGATCATGTTCCATGAAGATATTTTGTAAATGTATTACCATAAATATATCAAAGATTCATTTTTGATTAGTAATATGCATTGCTAAGAACTTCATTTGGACAACTTTAAAGGAGATTTTCTCAATATTTAGATTATTTTGCACCCTCAGATTCCAGATTTTCAAATAGTTGTTTCTCAGCCAAATATTGTCCTTTCCTATAACAAACCATGCATCAATGGAAAGCTTGACACTTAATTATGTTGGTCCTGGTTCACATATAGTTCCTGCCACCATAACTCATTTTTTGTCTGTATTTTGTAGTTGTTGTTGTCTTTGCTACTTATTTTTCTCTTCTGGCAATCTTAATAGTTTTCTGATCTTGACCAAGTTTACATTCTCTTGTTTCCCATCAGCTTTCTGCACTTCCTTTTTTTCTCGTTAAGTGTCTTGTACCTCCGTCTTATGTTTATCATTACTTAATTGTTGTATCAAATAGGCAAATTATGTATTATATGTATAACCATTAGCATTAACAACGAAAAAAAATCCATATGATGGATATGTTATGTTAAAAAACATCAAATACGGCTTAACTTAAGATTCGACCATTTAAACAGTGTTTTGTTTTTCATTTTTTGTGTAATTTAACTGTCCAGACTTTACAGTGTTTAAATGGAAAAAGTACAGTTTAATTTGATGTAAATTAATTATAATTACTGAAAAAAGTTTGTATTATTTGTATGCTGTTGTTCAAAGGTTTGTTTGGGGACAGTATGTTCTTTTTTTCAGAAAATGTGCTAAATTGATCAAAAATTACATGTTAAAAAGATTTTAAAATTCCAATGCTGTGTTTAAAACTTTCTATCATCAGAGAATACTGGACACTTTTTCACAGTTTACACAAAAATATGAACTGTTTTCAACATTGATGATAATAAGAAATATTTCTCGAGCACTTAATCAGCATATTAAAATGCAGCTGTGCCATCACAGGAGTAAATTACATTTAACATATATTAAAATAAGAAAATGGTTCTTTAAAATTATATTAATATTTCACAATATTACTGTTTGTAGCCTTGGTGAAGATATGGGACTTTCAGTTTTTTTTAACATTGTTTACAGCATGTGTGATGCATATACCAGAAGATGAGATGCAGGCTGTGATGGTGCAGACTGTAACTAAATGAAACAGCCCCATCCCCATCTTTCAGGCTTACATATTAAATTTGAATTGAGTTTGAATTATTCATTAGTGTGTGTGTACCTGTAGCCAGAGCCGCCGCGGTGTGTGTGTATCCCAGCTCTTGCAGTGCAGCCTCTGTAATCTGGCTGAACAGCAGGTCTTTCTTCAACAACACAAATTCTGCATGCTCCGACCTCTTCCTCTCTGAGGGTGGGA
>CM050421.1:10806727-10871727 GCA_027564155.1 Gymnocypris eckloni scoliostomus
AGGGAGCAGAATTATGCATAGCATTTCTTTTACTATCTTGCAACTTCTTCCTACACTCTTTCTCCCAATGTCCAAATTTTTCACAGTATTTGCATTTGCTTTCTTTTAGACCATCTATTGTCTTGTTTCGTTGTGTTAAACGTAGCTGCTGCTACTCTTACTTTTGCTTTGACATCAGCATCTCTTTCCCATGTAGTTAACCTGTCTAGGTTACTTCTGAGAGTTCTGTTAGACCAAGTTAGATCTAAGAATGGTAAAGCTTTTCTGTATTCGCCACAAGGCCATCTGACCAGATACGAACCAAGGGTCCCTTGTCATCTAGCACACTTTCAGGGTCATCAACAATTCCACTGTAGATTACAGCTGACTGACAAAATCTCTCAGTATATTCACTCACAGTTTCTTCTTTCCTTTGCACACAGGTAGTAATTCTAGACCAATCTATTTTGGGTCCTAAGATATTCTTTAGGATTTTCAAAATACCTTCTCTTAAATCACCCTTACTGGCATTTCGCAGTTCAGAAGTGACAGCAGATTCAAAACTGTTGAATTCAGATTCAGTTAGTATTTGTGACATCAGCTGCGTGACTTCTGTCAACGACATGTCATAAAGACGCATTTTACTGATCAATGTTCTTCTAAATTCAGAAAATGTGTGCGTGCTGCTGGTAAACTTTGAGATAGTCTCTATATCTTTAGGACCTAAAGCTTTGGCAACAGTTTGTATTTGCACCACAGAAGAATTGAGAGGAACACTATCAGTTTCCTCAATCCCCTGAGATCTTCTCCTCAGCCCCACACACATTGAAGGAATTTACAGGCACATCAGTTACTGATTGGAGAGCTACATCTGTTTCAAAAACGCTTGTAAATCAGGGTAAATGTTATCAGGCTGACTTACTTCCACATCAGTTTTTGCCTCTTTCTTGAGGTTCAATTTCTTGGTCAAAGTGTATATTCTAGCACGGAGTTCATTGTTCTGTTTCTCTAGCTCTGCTACGCTGAGACTGTTGTGTCGCTAGCGTTACACTGAATTCCTGTGACAACAGATAATGCCTTTCACATTGTTCTTACGAATACTTGCTCCTAGTACCTTTTACACTCATCTACTGACCAAGTCTTGTCTGGATGAATCTCATATTTCATGTTAGTTCTTGTCTAACTTTTTCAGTGACTATTAGGTCCATTTTTTTCTAACAGTGTTTTGAATTCACTATCTGACCACAGAGGAGTCGCAAGACCACTCTTTTCTGTGGTTGGAATCAGCCTAGCATTCATTCTAACCATTTTGTAAGTTTCTTCGGTACCACACAAACAAAACAAACACTTCTCTGATTAACAGAGGGTACACTTGTTTTTTAGCACGAAATGCTAAAAACCTTCCCTGCCTGAAACAACAGAGGATAAACCAAAAATTAGCACGTAAATGCCAAAATCTTCCCTGCCTGAAAGAACAGAGGATAAAATTTCATCTCTAAAAGCAGAACTTTAGAGGATAAACTCTTCCCTGTCTGAAAACAGAGGATAAACGTCCCTGCCTACAAGAACAGAGGATACTTTTATCTCTAAAATCAAAAAAACTTTAGAGGATAAACTCATCTCTAAAATAAAAATTTTTAGAGGATAAACTCTTCCCTGCCTGAAACAGAGGATACACGTCCCTGCCTACAAGAACAGAGGATAAAACAAAATTATTAGCATGAAATGCTAACCTTCCCTGCCTGAAACAGAGGATAACTTTTAGTTAAACAAACCCTACAGATGTATGTTAACTCTTCTCTGACGGCACAGAGGATACACTGGTCTTAGGTTCTTTTGGAATAGAGACAGCACACTCACCACAACCCTTTTGGTTGAGAGAAAATTCAGTCTGGGAATCCTTGTTCAGCTTGAAGTTTCGCTGGATTCCAAAAGATGCAGATCTTTGTTTTAGCTTGAAGTTTTTCAGGTGAGGAAGCTGGAACTCTATCCGGTCACGGCACCATCTGTTGAAAACTCTGTTCTTCTAAAGTAGAAAACTCAGAAGAGAAGACCAGGAGACTTGGATTCGATCGTCAGCAGAATTTCTTTATTCTATGACATGTGTTGTTATCTGCAGTCATCAAGATCTCTTCTTAAGTCATTTTACAGGGTATCTTATAGGTCTTTTGGAGGAGGGATTCTTAGAGGTGGAGACAAACATCAAACAAAGCAAACATCTGAGGGAGGCGTTAGTTAATTACAGGAACCTTCCGTGGTCCAATAAACCTAACAAAGGTTGAATCTCTCAGTAGTCTAACTCCTTGATCTTACCATTACAAAAGGCACAGCTGTCCCAAGCCCAAATGGTCAGGAAACAATCTCAAGCACCTTTGCCTTGCCCGACACCTCTTAGTCAGGACGTGAATTCAAATCAAACATAGAATAACATTTGTGATCCTTCAGCGCGATCATTTTTGGTGCCGCGATATATTGCGACTGATCATTTTTTTATAATTAAAAATAATGATTATATTAATTTTTACATAAAAATGAATATCACCAACATTTTAGTCGATCGCGCTACCTCTGTCATCTCGTCTGCTCTCTGTGGCGGAGGCGGGGCTTAGGCAGCGTCTCCCCCACACACACACACACACGCACACAGAGCGGACAGCGACAGGTGAAGAGAAGGCGTGAACCCACTGCGTTATAAAGTGTTTCGTGACAACTACAGCCAGTTAGGAAGAACAAGTCCCAATGGACTTGGTTTCAAAGCCGCAATCTTCAGCTCCGGTGTGGGAACATTTTGTCTTTAAGCCGAATGAGAGAGGAGAGCCAATTAACGTGAATGAGCCGGTATGTCGACTTTGTTTAAAAACAGTGGCAACGAAAAGAGGCAACACAACTAACCTAAAATCTCACTTAAAACATAACCATCCCACCCAGTTTTTCAATCTGGGAACAACAACCGCAGCTGGAGCTGGGTCTTCCAGACAGTTATCTGTTACAGATGCCTTTTCCCGACAGTGTAAATATAAACGTGACAGCGAAATGGCGACACTCACAGATAGCGTAACTCGCTATATAGCCAAAGAGATGCAGCCATTAAACACGGTCGAAAAACCAGCCTTTTAAAAATATGTTGCAAACTTTTTATTCTTAAGAATAAAATGTTCTTTGTCTTTGAAAGAGTGCACTTGCATTATTATGCTATTATATTGTCATACTGTAATTATATAATCAGTGAAATAAAATTGTCTTAAAATGACAATAATATCGTTTATCGCAATTAATTTTGGTGCAATATATCGCACAACAAAAAGTAGTTATCGCGACAGCCCTACGTATAAGTCCTTTTCTATGCAATTGAAGTGAAATAACTGAACATAAATATTTGTTGTGTTTTTTAACATTGTTTTTTTAACACTGTGAACTACTGTGAACAAACAATGAACAACTGTATTTTTATTAACCAACATTAACCAAGATTAATACATTAATGTAATAAATGCATTTTTCATTCATGTTAATACATTATGTTAATACATTATGTAAAAAATTATACCTTATTGTAAAGTGTTACCAACTCCTTACACAAAGAGATGTATTTGGCACACAAAATGAGATGACATTCAGAGACACTCTCTCACCATTTAATTAGCTAACTTACATGAAGAAGTAACTGAAAGACATAATTCTGCCAAACATCTCCTTTTGTAAGTCATATAGATAAGAAACAAAATAAAGGTAAGTGATAAGATGCTTTGGATAAACTATTTTATTCACAACATGTCTTAAAATACCTTATAGGGTTATGATAACCAAAACAGTCCTTAGCTAGATTAAGCTTTGATCTCTGTAAGCCAAACTGTCACTTTAATGAAATATTTTTTTTCCCTCTAATAAAAATATTTTCTAGTTTGCTAGTTCCACATTGGAGCTGCTTTATAACAGAAAATCAAGTTGTAATTCTTACTGAAAGTGACACTGACTCTGGTTTTTCATGTTTAATACCGTAAATCTGCTTAAATTAATGCTTTCTATTGCATAAAGTACTATATAAATAAACATGATTTAATTGAACTTTACCGGAGTACGTTCTGAATTTCAGAGCTCATGCCAACATCCACATCATTGTAATCGGATGCATTTTACAAATTATGTAAACTGCTGCTTTCAGATTGCTTTCAGTTTTTGTTGTTTGTTTCGTTACTGAGAGGAAAGCGCACAATATATATTTACATATTCATCCAAACACCGCTCACTGGCTTCAGGTTCGTTCAGCTGGGTTTGAAGCGCTGAACGGCACTTCAGGACGGCTGAGCTAGTCTTGCGCTACAGCGCCACGCTAGTCAAAATGCAGTATTGCAGGCTTTTACATTAGGTCATATGAGATCAAACGACTACTCGACAACAACAATATTAGTCAACATTTTTTTTTTATTGTCGACGTTGTCGATATTGTTGATAATGTCGACTAATCATTGCAGCCCTACTGTCTATGCAGGGTCAGAAAGCTCTGGCAAGAATGGCAAGAACAACTTAAATTATGTTCCAAAGTTGAACAAAAGACTTGCGTGTTTAGAACGACATGAGGGTGAGTAATGACAGAATTGTCATTTTTGGGTGAACTATGCCTTTTAGTCATATCCACTTAAAATCCACATGCGCTCTAGATCTCCTTTTGTATGACAGGAGCAGCCATGTTCAATAATGAACAAATATTTATTTTCAGTTCTCAAATCCACTCTGAATCATTTGTAGAGCTGGGCGGTATGACCAAAAATTTATATCACCGTATTTTTCTAAATTATACCGGTTTCACGGTATATGACAGTATTTTTTTTTTCATGCATGACCGGGTGTTAACCACATTTTCTACTTACTGAGGAAAAACTGCAGTAGATTGACTTAGAATGCCATATTTTAGTGTCATGATGAGTGAATATTGTAGAAAAAGTCCACACTAAATACAGGGGTTAAAGCAAAAGAAAATATTTTGACTAAAAATATTTCCTCGGCCAAACCCCATTCCACAGCCATACGGCTACAGTCACACACACAGTTTAAGAGCAGTGTTTTTCTTCTTGTAATTAGGAGCGCTTGTCCTCCTAATTAAAACCATTTAGGAGTACCTTCTGATCAATAAAAATAAAATCTGATAAAAAAAATTGCCTTCCGAATACGAGGTGACGTTTGACTCCTTAAAGTGACTTACAGGGGTATTTTATTTTTACCTTTGCAATGGCATAATTTTCATCTACTTCAAATTCAAAAATGTATGTTTATAAGCTTTTTAAAATTTATATTTAAAACAATATAATAAGTACAATACGACAAATAAGTTATCAATCATGAAATTAGTATTAACAAACAAATAATTTGTATAATTTGGCACAGAAGAACACAAAAGTGGCTTGTAGGTACATTTTCAGACGTTTAATGAGGCTTAGAGGTGGCATGAGTGCAATTACATTCATAGATTCATGTGGACATTAATGTTTTAAATATAAATTTGCTTTTAGTGATGCACAACGGCTCAGCTGTTACTTTATTTTGAACTATTTTCGTTGATGAAATAGAACAAAATCATGCAGTACTTGTTTATTGATCTTTTGTATTAAATCAATATATCACATTTGCAAACTCCCCTTATAATTATTAAAAGCTGTCTCCTGATCGCGATCTGTGGGCGCACAGAAATTAAGAGCGCATGAGTGAGCTCAAGAATCAAAAGCACGTGCAAATGTGATGCATTCTGTCGGAACCTGTGGGAATGAGTATAATTATTATTAATAGCCGCAATCCCACGCCAAAATTCAAGTTCTGCTCGGTGTTCTCTGCTAAGAACCCGACTGTGAATGATGCGAGTGGCGTTACTATGTTGTTTGCCGAGGCAGGGATGATTTTTGGTGTTCCGCAGAACAACAACAGTGTGCTACATGATTCCTACATGTTTCTTTCCCCTCAGTAATCCCTGATAATGTTTAAATGGAGTGAACACAGAGCAGTTTCTCCGCGAGCGGGAATGTAAAACCCGGGGTGGATCCAGAGCGGAGTGATTACAGAACGCTTAGAGCAGAGAGAGGAACGTGCTTTAAATCCACTCCAGGCTTTGATCACATCCCCCTCAACAGACTGAATGCACCTCGTCTTTCCTTCATTTAACACCTATTCAAGCTGAAATCAAGACAGTTATAACACTATTTGAGAAATGTAAGCGTATTTACGGTCTTAAAATGATGAAAAGTGAATTTAAGAAGGCGGAACCCTGCAATTGACGGAATCCGTCGCATCGACGGAGAACTTTAGTTTGTGAGAGACGCGGAGCTGATGGCAGCGGACGGTGGATATTGTGGATGACTTCTTCTCTCATCACATTCTACTAGTGCTTCAGTTTCTGAACTTTCACGCTTAGTAACACATACAGCTGTATCCTCGCCAAAATGCAATAGTGAAAAGAGACCCCTCTCTAACAGTGTCGCGTTTCAAACGTTATTTAAATGACACCGGTATTGCGGTATTTTAAAAATTCATATCATAAGAAAAATAAACACCGGTATTCGGTATGAACCGGTATACCGCCCAGCACTAATCATTTGTTCACAAAACGGACTGATTCAGTTCTCAAATTCAGCACTCTGGCCCAATGATCCAGTCACAGCGGTGAACGGGTCGCTAATCGGTTTGAACTATCAGCCAGCAAAATGTTCACTGAATATTCAGTGTATCACACACCCTTATGTATGACCGTGTATGCATGAATGAATGGGTATTCTTATGTGTGCATAAACTGTGTCCATAATGTGTGAGCACGTCTATATAGGTGATACAACACATTATGGCGACATGTTCAAAGCCAGACTGTGTATGTCGCTCATTAACGTGGGATTCTTTCGCTGGTGGTAATGAAGCTTGTCAGTGCAGTAGAAATGTACCACTCCCCTCTCATAAACATCTACCGTGATTAATTACTGACTGTGTGTTTCCCCATAGGGCTGCTGGCGGAAAGAAACAGCCAGGAATCCTCAGAGACCCAGACACACAAAAAACGCATGCGTGTTTGTGTGTCAGAAAATGAGTTTGCATGAGACGAGGTTGAACAGTCAGAGAAAAGTGGTTTTGTAGTTATGTAGTCAATGGACACAAGCAAAAACTCAGTATAGGTCGATTTCTGGTGAAGTTTCCTGAAATAGAAATACGAGAGGGTTGCGCTGTAGAGACAGACAACACCTGACGCATACCATAATAATTTTTCTGACTTTGAAAATATTTGTGCATGTGTGTCAGTGTGTTTAAGGTGTTCGTAATTATATTTGAGCACAAACTATTTCCACAGCAACTATTGCCTTTGCCTGGCAAGACTAGCTTCATCTATCTTAATTTTTACCCTGAGCAAATTGGAGGAATAGGGAGCGAATGAACAAGAGAGAGAGAAAATGAAACCAAGGGAGAAAAAAAATAAACAACAACAAAAAAAGAAAAAATACAAATAGATAGATACAGAGGGAAGGTAGAAAACTGCCTTGGTGCAGTTTTACGGTTAATTTGTTCATTTATACCCTTTAGTTAGACACAATTTTGACAAGATTGTTCCTTACCTTTGGAACAATGATAATAGTTTACAATAAAACCATGAACATGTACCAATATTTGTTTTAATCTATTTGTACATATATATTTCTATTTAAATATTAATAATGTATTATTATATAATTTATATAGATTCTAGAATTTATAAGTTCCTTTACAAAATGTGTATATACCTCTATTTTTATACGTATTTATTTGTGGAACACTCAATAACCCAGCGGTTCTCAATTCCTGTCATCACGTCCCATATGTTTATATGTGGTTTAAAAAAAAAGGTTAAGGTGAGGAGGGGAAAACATTTTATGCATGGCTTTTCCACAGTCATACAGCTGTCCCCATCCCACTGTCGTCTGAGTCTCGTCCATCACAGTCAATCCCACACACACATTCACTTGGTCCGTCTCTCTTAACACAATCACACACTGTTTCAGCTCCTCCACCCCCACCCCCACCTGAGCTGCACAAACCAGCTTTGTGTAATATTGAGGCACAAACGCATTCACTGATGTAAATCCCGGTTTAGTTAGAGAGGTAAGGGTCCATGGATCAACATCACATTGAGCACTTTAGTCCAACGAAGCAATAACTTTGTTATATGGATGGATATTCCTTTGTTTACATCTCATTTCTTCAGGGAGAGGTATTGTTTGTATCCGTTATGGAATAACTCGCGCTCAAAAAACTGTATCTTGGTTGTAAAAAAGCACATGGTTTTGTAGCATACAGTGTTGCACACCGAATGAGACCATCCCCAAAAAAAGCGTAAAATTGTTTATTTGAATTCTGGCGCTCTCTGGCGACGGCTGTTATGCACCTATCATCTGATGGGGGTGGAGCTTAGCGATCGGCTTTTGAAAAAAATATATATAAATAAAATTGTATATATGCGTGTTTGTTTTGTGGGGAATGTGACTGTATCTGTATGGCTGATAACCAGCTGTGATTACTCTGACTGAATGACGGCTATCAGTAAGAATGCTGATTGGCCATTATGGACTATATGGCCCATATCTGTATGATTATCATCTGTATTACCCCGCACATCAGTGTGTAACTTTAGGCTGATAGCACTGAAAGCAAACATCCCACCCTCCCTGCAATCGACATTCAAAGCCATGCCCCCTGAACGCACATACACTCAAAAAGCAGAATAACAGAGACAACATTAAATTACTACAATAGGCTACTTCAACGGTTCCCAATTACAGTCCTCACGCTCTCCCTGTCCTCTCTGCACATTTCATATGTATATCTTATCACGTCCAACGTATGTTCTATTCAACCGTAAGACAGAAGTGCCCTGCGACGTGGATATCACCAGATATTTTACCATAATTACAGTTCAAAGCGAGCGTATATGTTCTATACAAAGAGCATTAAAGTGTGCGAGACGTGAATTTAAATGTATTTATTTACAGAGGTATATTATTTCACACTTCTCTAGTAAGTTTTGTCTGTGTGAAGATGCTGCAGTGCAAATTCCTGAGTGAATGTTCCAAAGTGAAATAAACTTCAACGGATTTTCCCTGCTCAGGAGTAGGGAGCAATGAACACTGTAGAGAGCATGTCAATCGGAACACTTCATGCACGTAGCTCTCTAAAGGTGCATTCTGTGAAATATATAAAAAAAAAATCCTCAGCATTTTAGAGGGCGAAACAGAAAAAAAACGTATAATTAACCGATTAAATAATTGTATTTTACTCATGATGTAGTTGTTATAAATGGGGATGTTATACTGTTGGTCATGAATGCAAAATAAGTCTGGCTGGGATTATCGGGACTTCGATTGGTGTCACGTACATACTCTATTGAATGCATAGATGCATCTGCCTTTAAAAGTGGACAGTAACAGAATAATCTTATCTCATCACAAATTAGACAGTTCACGTTGACATGTATAATTTGCTGTAATGAGTTTGTTTAAAAGTGATGATAGTTTGTATCACCGGCAGCTTTGTTGTGAGCTCCAGCTGATGGAGGCAGCAGATCAGATCACCGCCTGAAGCCATTCCTGTACCGTGGAACCCTTTTGCCCAGCGGAGGCTTTTTCCCCAGTTCTTAGTCTGCAGACAGATCCCGCTTTGTGCTTTGGTCAGCAGCTGAGGATTGGCTAACAACCCAGTCAAAACCTCAGACACGAATTTCCCTCAAGTCACCCATTCTCTGTTTTTGGGGCATTTTTGTTTAATTGAAAAACCAGCTGATGCAAGTAAAGCTTTAAAGCAAAGAAAACCAGAATAGCTTGCCAGACTGTCATATTTAACTGCTTCAGTCCATATCTAGTTGCAGACTAGTCTGTAAGCTTAGCGACCATCTCTATGAATCCTTTATGTTTCTATGTTCAGGTTCTGGATTGCACATATTACTCATAATATTTCTGCAGTATGCAAACAGTCTTTAAACAAAGAGTCTCCAGATAATCTAAGTCTGACAAATTTGAATGGAGTTTAATGTCTATGGATCAGGTTGTGGTGAGAGTAAATCAAGCTACTTTAAAAAAAAAAATTTTTCCTAATGCATTTCCCATACCATTCAAAGAAATACTCAGGAGTGTAAAGTGCATACTGTGCAGTAAGCAGTGAACTATTCTTCCATTCCAAACACAGCCAATGTTAAAGTTTCAGTCTTTTATGGACCTTTTTCATTTAGTTGAGAGCTCTTAAATCAAAGGTGTCAGGCTGAATTTGTGCCTGCACCAAACCGGTGAAAGGTCTTGCAGTCTGCAGGTTTAAACTCTGGTTTACTCTAGGCTATTTGCAGTTGAGTTTGGAATGTGCTGTCAGTCTTATTACTCCAAGTTAGCCCACTGCTTGTGCCCTCTAGGGCTTATATTGATCCCTTCGACTCAGATATTCGGGTTTATTGTGCAGCCCAGAAGCATAAATATGTTATAAACTGACAAAAGAACAAGCTCTCACATATGAAACTGAAAAATGAAACTACAAAAATAGTATGCACTTGTTGAAACTGCCAGTTTCAATCAGATTGTCTAGAAATAAAGTCTTGTTAAAAAGGTACCAAGCTCTCCAAAGTTCCCGACTTAATTTCTTTGAAAGTTATCTATAAAATATATATTTATAGACTACCAAATTCTAATTAAAAAGTTGTTTGCTCTTTTTTGTGTTACTTTACCAATGTACTGTTTTCTTTAATTATTAATTTTTCTAGCTATGAATCCATTTTAGCTGGCCCTAAACAGAATTTTAAAACAAATATGTCTGTGATTGATCGTGTCTTATTAGTCAGACACTGACTACTTTTTCATGGACATCAGTAATCTAATTATTTACCTTATTCTGAATAAAACAATATCATGATTAAGGTGTTTATATGAGTTGCTTTTAGAATAATCCTTTCATGTTCCCGTTGTACATGTTATAGTACATAGATCGATTAATGGCACACATCATTGCATCCCCACGTGACACAATCTGACGTCCCTTCCAGAATTTCATGCACAAACATATATATGTCTTCGTGATGATGCCATATACAGTTTTGGGTTTGGGTGTTTAATTTGATATTTTAAAGCTTCAAGTGCAGTTAATTATTTGTACATGCATACAGACAACGCGTATTGAAACTCTTTTATTTGCCGTCAAACGGTCGACCACTGCCGTGTGTGTATCGCAGAACCTGATTTTACCAAGTTTATAAACCAAAGATATATTTATACTCTTCATTAAAACATAATAACTTTGTTTCATGGCATTGCTTTCGCAAAGTGTCCGTCAAATGCAATAAGCATAATATGGCTTTTTCTTCATCAAGCCTGTTTGCGCTGCATGTTTCAAAGCCAAGTGCGCACGTGCATGTGATCCGGTGTTTTCCATGTCTCAGAGTAGCTCCTTTCACCGTGATGTCTGTTTTTGAATGTGCTGTGAGTTTAGCGTGCAACGGGCACCAGTTACTCTTTGTTTTCACATCAACATAATTTTCAACATTTTAATGGGCAAATCTTGACAGTATTTTGTTAGATTTGAAATGAAATGCGTTTGTAAACCTCTTTTTTTTACAGAATAAAATAAAATTTCGCAGTCTTCCGCCAAAATAAAAGTTAATAGGTTTATCTCTTGCAAGCAATGACAAAAATTAACAGATGCGAACTAAGAAAATATCGTACAGGCAGAGCAAGCTCACTGTTTATTGGATACATTTTTTATATTGGTGGGGTTAAATATGAATCTATTTCTGAAGGAACTGGCTTGAGAGAAGTTTTGATGGCATTTTCCCTCTCTTAATACTGCTCTTCCATAAGTGCTACCTACTGTCAGAGAGTGAAATTCTGCCTGTCTGCTGCTTTTGTTTTATGCTGGTTTTATCATAATTTCACAAAGCTGAAGTCTGTCAATTATGTGTTTGCTTCAAATGTTGACATGATACAATCAAATTTAAATAAAATAAAAAAACTGACATTTTTTATTAAATGTTTAGTAGTTGTAGTAGCAGCAACTGCAAAAACAGTTTAATTTCCAGGGAAAATATGGCAAATTTTTTGTTTTAGGCCCTGTTGCACGTGTAGAAATAAGGGCAAAAGTATTATAATTTCCCTACTGTAGAATAAGATCAAATAATATACCTGTGAAACATTCATTTTCATTTATTTTAGTGTAATTGTTTTCCAATACATGGCTATTACTGTCATAGAAATAATAATATAACATTATTATTATCACTATATTCTAATTAGGAATGCAACTAATGATTATTTTGATAATCGATTAGTTGGCTGATTTATTATTTCGATTAATCAGATTAAAATTATAATTTTATTATTATATTATGATTATGGAATTATGGAAATTATAGAAAATTGACATCCCTAGAATATTCAGATGGTTAACTGTTGTATAGCTCTATTGTGTTTCTTATATTTGCATTGTTGTATGTTTATCTTATGTTTAACTGGTATGTAGCACCGTGGTCCTGCGAGACACGACATTTCGTTCCACTATATGTCCACACATGTAGCAGAATGACAATAAAGTTCGACTTGACTTGACATGTTGAATGCACTGCATGTTACCAGTAGTTTCAAGCTCAAATGCAATGCCCGATATTGACTGTTATTTTGCTTTTAGAGGTTCCTTTTAGAGATTTCTTGTAGAGGTCTTTTTTCAAAAATCCTAAAATATTCATATTTGTTCAACAGTATGCATACTTAAATTAAAATTATTTTAGTACTTCGTATGGCTTCGAAAACACGCATGCTATTTTAAGAATCACTTGAAAATGTAGATGAAAATATAGCACAAATCTTCCATTTAACATTAATGAGCATTATATTGAGAAATGTATAGAATCCTCTCCTCTCCTAGTAAATCCTCTCCTTGTCCGTGTCTCATACGTTGTTGAAAGCGCAGGAGCTCTCTCTCGCGTAACTTAAAGTTTACTGGAATATGCATCATTTTGTGCAGATACAAGCTGTGATGTTACTTCTATGTTATGTATCTAAGTTTTTTGATTAATAGGATGGGAGTGTCATAGAACGGGTTTCCTTTTTTTGGCATACAGTCAGCTTCACCTCAGGCAGCTATTCTTTTTTAGATGCTTCTTTTTTTAAATTGCTGCATCATAATCTAACATCTAATCATGTTTTTATGTCATTTTATTTTTTACTTTCATTTTCATAAGTCTTCGGATATTTTTATTATCTCCATTACGGCCATGGCCCCCCACACGCCCCCCTAGAGGGACCGAGGTCCACCCACCACAGTCTCACTAAATCCTGTTGAAAACACTGAACCATTTATGCCGTATCATTTATCGCCCTAACATGAAAATACCAAATTCAGTCAGACCTTAATTTACATTACGTGTCCTTAATCTCCTCATATCTAATGTAGAGATCATATGTACCATGAGAAGTGACCAAATAGAGCAACACTCATGGCGTGTCTCTTATATTCACTGACTCTTCCTCCTGTTTCAGCAAGTCTGATTTTTTATTCTCACTGTCCATCAACCACCCTAGTTCTCTTCTGTTCCATCTTTCTTTGTTCCTCACCATCTTTAAAAATAAGTTAAATCTGGCTTACACCCACACTCTTGCTTTCCCATCTCTCTCACTCGCTCTCTGTCTGTACATTGCTGCCAGTTCTATATTTTACCCTCGTCACCAGGAGATGTCTTTGCCTGGTCCTTGAGGGGTGTTTGATTTACAAATGGGGGGAGGGGGGTTGTGTGTCTTATCTCGGTTAAACCCCAGACCACTGTGGCCATTCGTGCTTGTCTAATGAGGATGTTTCCCATGTATCCCTGAAGCCTGACTGTCCCAGTGTGAATTTTGTTAGGTGGAAACACTCATAAAGCCACAAACAACAGCATTGGACAAAACTTTCCCAATAAATTATTAAAGTCAACATTCAGTATAAAGCACAAAGAAACAAATTAAGAACAGTACGTGGTGTAATTATTTGAACAGTATTATTGGTGCAGTGTGTGAATAAATTGAGAGATTACTCCCTTGAAATTCCCATTTATGCCTTTTTTATTTGCGTTATACATTTTTAGGACCCGTAATGCTTAAAATCAAAATGAAAGCTAAATTGATTATGCATGTTTTTGGGTTTACTATGCTCAATTCATGTGCTGCAGTTACTTTATATTGGTTGTATATTAGACATTTAAAATTTTAGAGATATCCATATTGGTTAAATGTTTAATCATCAAATACATTAATAACACCGTTAAATCTGATCTTTTGTAAATCTCAACATAAAAATTCATTTTCTTTTCTATAGATTTTAGTTTTATTTTCATTTGTTTAGATAAAATGGTTTTGAATTTTAATATCGTTTATCACCCATGAAAATATCATTATCGGACAGAATTTTGAGGTCTGTTGTAAAATCTTCAAATGCTGTAAAATCTTGTTATATAAAACTAGATTTAAAAAATAGTTAATAAAATCGGAATTTTTAAAACATACACTTACCAAAATTATAAATGCAACACTTTTGTTTTTGCCCCATTTTTTCATGAGCTGAACTCAAAGATCTACGACTTTTTAGGTTTAAGGTTTAAATCTGTGTTAGTGAGCAATTGTCCTTAGTCGAGATAATCCATCCACCTCACAGGTGTAGCATATGAAGATGCTGATTAGACAGCATGATTATTGCAACAGTGTTCCTTATACCGTGTCCTAACTACACGTGACGTGACAGGATTCCAGCGAAATGCAGTTTGGCACTGCGTGTCGCCGTCGCGCTAGTTAGGACAGAAACTCCGATTAACATGGAAAATATACCTTGTGTCGGCCGCATGTAGTTAGGAAACGATGTTAGGCTGGTTAGGCAGTTTTACTGTATTGGGGGGGTCCGAAAACCAGTCAGTATCTGGTGTGACCACCATTTGCCTCACGCAGTGCAACACATCTCCTTCGCATAGAGTTGATCAGGTTGTTGATTGTGGCCTGTGGGATGTTGGTCCACTCCTCTTCAATGGCTGTACGAAGTTGCTGGATATTGGCTGGAACTGGAACACACCAATCCAGAGCATCCCAAACATGTTCAATGGGTGACATGTCCGGTGAGTATGCTGGCCATGCAAGAACTGGGATGTTTTCAGCTTCCAGGAATTGTTTACAGATCCTTGCAACATGGGGCCGTGCATTATAATGCTGCAACATGAGGTGATGGTCATGGATGAATGGCACAACAATGGGTCTCAGGATCTCGTCACGGTATCTCTGTGCATTCAAAATGCCATCAATAAAATGCACCTGTGTTCGTTGTCCATAACATACGCCTGCCCATGCCATAACCCCATCGCCACCATGGGCCACTCGATCCACAAACGTTGACATCAGCAAACCGCTCATCCACACGATGCCATCTGCCCTGTACAGTGAAAACTGGGATTCATCTGTGAAGAGAACCCCTCTCCAAAGTGCCAGACGCCAATGAATGTGAGCATTTACCCACTCAAGTCGGTTACGATGACGAACTGCAGTCAGGTCGAGACCCCGATGAGGACGATAAGCATGCAGATGAGCTTCCCTGAGACGGTTTCTGACAGTTTGTGCAGAAATTCTTTGGTTATGCAAACCGATTATTGCAGGAGCTGTCCAGGTGGCTGGTCTCAGACGATGCTGGTGAAGATGCTGGATGTGGAGGTTGTGAGGCCGGTTGGATGTACTGCCAAATTCTCTGAAGCACCTTTGGAGACGGCTTATGGTAGAGAAATGAACATTCAATTCACGGGCAATAGCTCTGGTGGACATTCCTACAGTCAGCATGCTCCCTTAAAACTTGTGACATCTGTGGTATTGTGCTGTGTGATAAAACTGCACATTTTATAGTGGCCTTTTATTGTGGCCAGCCTAAGATGCACCTGTGCAATAATCATGCTGTCTAATCAGCGTCTTCATATACTACACCTGTGAGGTGGATGGATTATCTCGGCAAAGGAGAAGTGCTCACTAACACAGATTTAGACAGATTTGTGAACAATATTTGAGAGATATAGGCCTTTTGTGTACATAGAAAAAGTCTTAGATCTTTGAGTTCAGCTCATGTAAAAAAAAAACAAAAGTGTTGCATTTATAATTTTGGTCAGTGTATATTTGCAATTGGGCCTCTAATTTTGACGTGCCATTAATGTTCTTTCTCTCTTTCCTCTGCATGTCCCTCTTGTTGCGGTTCATTGGCAAAGGTAAGAAAGTTTATCATCCATCCTCCTTCTTGTTTATTTGCCTTTATGCATTCAGCTTTGACAACATTCATGCATAGCTTTATTATCACACAGTTTATTAGAGCTAGTTGAGTGACTTAAATGGGCTGAGGGGGAGGTGAGGTCGTGAGAACAGTCCGACAGCCTCTTTTGAACATGCGCCTTGACTATCAATGCGACCGCCACACACATGTAAAAAAAAAACACCAGGCCACTTCTGCCACAACACAATGTCATGCCTTTTAAGACTTATTCACACCCCGCACATAAAGACCACTTTTATCCCTCTCTCGGTGAAGCAGGAAGAGATGATGTTCTTCAAGACGAAAAGAGAAAGAGAAGAGTGAGTCACATCTCAAATAAAAGTTGGCCACTATGTGAGTGACTCTATAATGGTTTCCTTGATCGCTGGTAAACCATTTCTTGGGGTCTTTAAAGCTTGACTAATAAATAATGTAGGCTATTATTAAAGCTTTTCTTTGTTTTTGCTCATTTTGCAGCAGCTTTAAACTGATCTCTTTGGAAAGCTCATGTGGATTGAGATAAAAGATTCAGGCTTTTGTGATGTAGAGCGAAAATTCAAGGCACATGCAAATTAATACTGTATACTTTTCCAATTACTTAGATACAAATCACCCAAAAATGTAAATTTATTAATTTACTGTTTCAAACCCATATGACTTTCTTTCTTCAGTGGAACACAAAAGGAGATGTTTTGAGTAATGTTCACCCTGCTCTATTCCATACAATTAAAAAGGTGGATGGGGACCATTTCCTCAAAGGAGACATGCAAATGACACATTGACTACATTCCTAAGCAGTTTGATAGCTTAATGTGAGAAATGCTCTTTGTATTTTTGAACTGGTAAATAAAACAAATTATTGGAGTTTGTTTTGCACAAAATACGATTTCAGTATTTCTCACTTCCAAAGGTTGGCATCTACCAACCCAGACAATGTGACAAAGAACTACCCAGTAACTTTTTGGTAAGCCTTTTTCTGCAAGCTTGATGGGAAAAGAAAATGAAAAAATGAGCCGCTCCGGTTTTCCTCCCCCTGTGACATAGAACCGGGATCTTATTATAATAATACCACCCCTTAATCTGCAAGTTTCCACCCACGATAGTGGAACCAGTTCTAAAGCCATGGTGGAAGTTTGAGAAAAGCATGCTAACTGTTATGTCATTGGCTGCACTGACGAGCACAGAACACTATTTAGAGTCCCAGCCTCAGAGGAGACGAGAGCAGTGAATTTGATTTATTTACTGTACATTACTGTGCTGCCACATAGATCTAATATAAACATGCAATTTATTTGAGGCGTTTACTTTCACAGACATAACTGACTGTTTTTATAACGTTTTTTTTTTTTTTTTTTACATGTTTGTATTTGACAGTTTAAGCAAAATAAGACATGAAAGAGAACTTGGATTAGTACTCACATGGCATGTGCCACATTCTATGCACGTGCTTTGGGTGTGTGCGTTTCTGCTTCTACTCAAAATAGGCATTTTCAAAATGATATAATAAATTATCTGTGGGGTATTTTGAGCTAAAACTTTCCAGACATATTCTGGGGACACCTGAGACTTGTATTATGCATTGTAAAAAGGGGCATAATAGTTCTCCTTTAATGTGTTACTTGTAATTTCTTTTCAATTATTTGTGAAATAGTCTAGCTATTGCTGAGTGAAAATTAGTTTCAAAGTAAATCTAAATTATTTTCAGCATAAACTGTTGTTTAGTGCAAATCTTGCTTGTGGTTCACTTTGATAATATGGAAAAAGCAGCTTGTATACGCTGCTGTTAATTTTATTGTTTCACAGAACAAAGCCAGTCATACAGGTTTTAAATAACATGTAGTTTTTAGGGTGAGCTGTCCATTTAAGACGTGCAAAAGTGCATCCGCAGCAGGTGAATTTCATCATCTCCTGTGAACTATGACGTGCCGAGTATGTTGAATAATGGGTTAATTATCATTCAGTGTGCATCCGATAAAGTAGTGCTTTCAGCTGTATGGTTGAACATTTTTCAAGATTTGGTCTCTGTGAGGTCCCTCTTTGCTCTATTTTTTCCTTTCCAAGGCTCATACTCTGCCTCTGAGCCAGAGACAGCGAAAGCAGGAGACAACAGATGTTTATTCCTTTCTGCTGTTATGTCTCCTGCTGTATGTAATGACAGGCTGTTTAGTGGCCGGCTGAAATAAGTGTTTCTATCTGTCTCGCTCTTCCGCCCTTTGGAATTCTGTGGCTGTTTCGCTCTCTCCTAGTCCCAGGTTTGCTAAACTGGTCGCACATTATAGTAAAGACACATACTGTCTTGGCAGCTCAAAACTCAAATGCATGTTCAGACACTGATGTAATAGTCGAAATGGTGTAATGGCTTGAGGGCTTTCACACTACTGCTTTTGGTGTGAACCTGAGTCTATTTGCCATCTAAGTTTGGTCCTTGAACTATTGTCAACAATGTGACTTACACATTCTGACCAGCATGTAACTTAGTTCAAGTATACTTGTGTATTTTATTTTATCTATTTTTGTGTGTTTTTTTGTTTTGCATATGCAAATTGTATATTGTGTGTGCTTGCAAAGCGCTTTAGTGTTTGTCTACTGTTCAGTGTTGTTATTAACTGAAACTATTGAAAATTAGTTTTGATGGTTAGGTATATTGAAAAATAAAATGATTACAAATTATTAGATGGAAAAACTTAGCTGCAAAGTTAACATTTCATCTAGTTTAAAATACGGAAGTTACTAAAACTAAAGCTGAAATAAAAATAAATCAATCAGAAATAAAAAAGAATAAAAATGACAAACATAACAAAATTGCTCAAACTAAAAGTAAAGTTAAAAACGTAAATATATATAATACTATAAAGGTGTCTGTCAAAACCCTTTAGTTGATGAAATGTTTTATTACTTTCTTTGATTTGTGATTTGTGTAAAAATAGACATTTTTATGTATTTATTTAAAAAGAGACTTTATAATCTAGAAATGAAACCAAGTCAAGACATTCAGAGGTTTTTAAATCCAATCTGAAGTGTAAAGTTGAGTTTTAGTATGAGATAATTTTAGCTCTTCACTATCACTCACTTCCTGTTCACCCTAATCCTTTAGTCTGAAACCTCTTAAGGTTGTCATAAATGTGTGTACTCATATGCAATCTGTCCAAGTAGGAGTCGTATTCATAGTAATTAGTAGAGCTAATTAGCTGGAGAGTCTGAATAGGATGCTAGAGTACGGTCTGCTGATTTATGTATGTGTCTTTTTGTCTAAGCTCGGAGTCAGCATGACTTTGTTTTAGCAGATCGAGATGAAAGCAAATAAAATTGTTTAAGAATATGAAAGTGCATCCATATTTTCAGCAGATCGCCTGGGGTCCTGTTCCAGGCCCCTACACATGCAGGTACTTAAGTGTTCATTACTCATTTGTTAGTGCATAGCTGAGAGAGAAAAAGACTACAGATTCACCGCTGCTTTAAAAAAAGCTTCCCTGCAGACCTGTTGGGCCTTGATTTGTTGTGGCAGGGCCACATCTGAGCACATCTCGGGTCCTGGCCTGACTTTACCACCTTTAACTGTGGCCAAAAGTGCAAATGTAAATAAAAAAATACCTCTCTCTCGAGTTGTTATTGCTAATGGTTTGATTCGTTTAAAATGCAGGCAGAAATTGTATTTATTTTTGTGTAATTTTTTTTGCTGCTTTCAACCGTTTAATCATATGAAGTGGTGGGTGTGTAGACATGCCGAACGCCAACCATGCTGTCACATGCACCCTCATGGCCCTCTCCCCACCTGACTGCTCCCTTATTTTTCTTCCGAAAGATTTATAGTGGCTGGGATGTTGGAGACAGGCCATTACCATGAGCTCTTAGAACTCATCATCCAACCAAAGAAGTGAACAAAGAGCCCGATACCTGCCTTCCTGAGCTCCCTAAGATCATGTAGCTTGGAAACTAATGCTGTTGTGGTGTTTTTAACCATGTTTTCTGAGCACAAAAGGCTCTTTATCAATTTGACTGGCAGTGATTTATGCTCTTATTGAGGAGAGATTCTCTGTGAGGGCAGCTGATAGAGTGCTTAATGCATTTTTGTGTCTTCTAAATAGTGATGCATTTTTTTTTATATGCATAAAATTGTTCATAATACTGAATATTTCATTAACACTAATGTTCCCTGTTTTTATATTTAAATTACTTTTGCCAGCTAATAATCAGAGTTAATGTTAAAAAAACAGTAATAGTTTAATAACACTGCTAAATGTTTTCTCACAAAGAAATCTCAAAATGATAATCCATTTTTCATACTGTAAATTATAATGATGTGGTACATACATTTTATGTTTAAAATTATTGGCTTTTTTGTGCATTATTTTTTGGTGATTTATACAAAATATATAATTTTTCATTGAGCTTAATTTTTAATTTCTATTTTTTTGTTTTATAATTGATTTTGGCTAGAATTTTAATATGGGCGCATCTCTACTAGGGGTCGACCGATATGTGTTTTTCAGGGCCGATACCGATACCAATTATTACAGATCAAGTAGACCGATAACCGATATTTTGAACCGATATACGTGTCTGGTGTAAAAATGAAAATGAATGCCAAAATTAATAATAACAAGAGCTCTGACAAAAAAACTTTCTTTAAATGCTTTTAAACATGTCTTTAATTCTGAAAACTGTTAATAACAATAACATTAAATAAACAGTAATATTAATAATAACATAAGTACAGAGATCACCCAGAAGCATTCTGTAAACATTTTGTAAAACTTAAAGTAAACGTATTTAGCGTATTGTGTGATTATTCTCAACAAAAGTTTTAATAATTGTTGTAGTTGTATTACGTATACAGTAATATATTCGGCTAAACCGAACTTATATTTTGACAGGTTGCCATGAGGACATTTTAGGTTTCTGTAGCCTATGTATATATGATATGACGATCGTTTTACTCAAATGAAACGGTCAAATGCTCATGAAGTGACTCTCCGAGCAGTTCTGGGGATGTTGTTCATGTATTTATGTCCTCATTTAGTGAGACGGCAGATGCTGAAAACCATGAGCATCATGCGCTTCAGTATGTATGTGTGCAGTAAATGAAACCGCACGTCTGTGTCATTCATTAACAGAGATGCAGAACATGCAGGATTCATATTTAAATAGTGTTTTTGCAGATTAATATTTATAGATACTAGTCCATAGCGCAAGTCGATTTAAGTGTACTGACCTACTTTTGATTAATTCATCCAAACTTCGACAAATTCCATGACATTCGCGTTATACGGTAAATTCCATTATATGACTGCATTCCGCGATTCCGCCCGCATTTTTCCGCATCGCGACATCATAGTTATATTGAGGTGTTTTGCAACTTCAGCAACGTCTGCTGCTGCTTTACCTTTGAGAGACAACTGATGCGTGATCACTGACGCAGCTCCAGTTAGCATGTGCTTTCGGTGTGAGACTGCCTTCAGTTTTCCGCGTTGATTGGTCGGACTCAACTCTCTACATATCAGATGAGCGGTGGGCGGAGATTGCTCTCAGAGATTGAGAGATCGCCTCACTCTCACAGAGTGTTGAGCTCAGACAGGCTGCATCGAGCCAAATAGTGCATTTAAACATTAAATAATTTCACCTGTATTATTTATTCACCAATAAATAATGTCACCTGTAAATAGTATGTTTGTTTGCATTAAAAAAAAAAAAATTATCGACAAATCTGTTTTTAAAATGGCCGATATCGGTAAAATGCTTAATATCGGCGCCGATAATCGGTCGACCCCTAATCTCTACTTATAAACTGTTTATATTGCAGAAACCTTTTTGACACACTTATCAATCATTGAGATTTAAAATGTACAATGAGCATTTCAGATTCACCTGGGGAAACTTAAATTGATATGACAGGTTTGAGCCTTAATGGTCCAGGTTTTAGTGTCTTCTCTCGCTCTCTCTCTCTTTCTGCAAACATAGGCATAATTTGATTCTTTGCAGCTTGTCTGTATATGTATAGTAACTTGATCCAGGTGTCTCTCATGATGTCGGCAGAACAAGTGGCGAAGTCATCATCAACCTGTCAATGCACCTCCAAAAGAGTGGTGTCTCCCAGTGCCGTGTATAAATCAAGCCATCCAGCACATTCCATGCACAAGTAGTGCTTTTTTCCTACCTCATTCTTGCTTCTGGATCTGGGAGTTCACTCAGTCCACTGGCTTCCCTGCCAATTGGATTTATGCCTCTGCATTCATTTTCTGCTTTCATGTCATCAACTTCTGAGAAGAGAAAAGTGTAATGCTGCAAAATTCCACATCATTATCATCTGAACGTGTAATTGTCAACCAGCAGATGAAATCAGGCTCTGCAAGTGGAACTTTGCTCCATTTGAGAAGATGATCTGATAGGATCCTTGAATTCTTATGTGTTCTTTGTAGGGAATGGCACCCTCAGTCCTTAGTTTATTCCTCTAGTGCTTGTGAACATCCTTCTTACAACCACAGTCAAAAATGGAATCCCCGAAGGTGTTGTGCATGGCTTTGCATGAGCAAAGGCTACAAGACCCCAAAAACATGTCAACTACATCATAGGGGTTTTTCAAACTGGACCCCAGGGACCCCCAGTGGTCACAAGCTAGGACTTAGGAGGGTTCAGTGATAACTTGTAATTAAATATAAGTTTTTAGTGATGTCAAAGTTAATGTGTTAGCTTTATTTATATATATATATATATATATATATACATATACATATACATACACACACACACTATATTGTAGGGTTGTTCCGATACTAGTATCGGAAATTCCTCCGATACCACAAAAAATTGTGGCATCGGTATCGGCGAGTACTTGAACCCACCTTCCGATCCGATACCATGTTCTTACATGTTCTAGATTTGCTTAACGCTGCAAATCGGAAATCAACTCCTTCGCTGCTCAGAATGCAAACACTAAGTTGTGCTGTGTTGCCACAAGCAACCACTATTTAGAGCAGCGAAGAAGAAATACAAACATGCTGGCACATTGCCAGTAAATTAGGGCTGCAACAACTATTCGATAAAATCGATCATGAAAATCATCGACAACGATTCTCATTATCGATTAGTCGGGTCTGCCCACAGTTTTTAACAAATTATGTAAGGTTTGTGCCACTGCTGCTCTAAACTAACAGCATTGTGATTACCAAAATCATGTTTTAGCTTTCTGTATTGGTTAGTCCTCCAAAATGTGTAAGCTCTTTAGTAACAGTAGTAGGCTATTTCTAATGCTATACTATAATTATTGCTGTTAACTATGAAAGAAAGGCAGAGCACTTTATAGTGTTTTTTCCAGATACCCAATTACAGTCAAAAAATACATAAACGATGCAAGCAAGAATGCAAGCTGTAATGAGGCCATTTTTGTTATTATAAATACTAATAAGTTGTTTCTGTTTATAATTTGCCCAATAAATGACAATAACATTTTTAGATTTTTTTTTTTTTTGACAGATTCCTAAAATATTAGTTTTCTCTTTATGACAGGTGGTCTAATAAATAAAGCACTGTATGTTTTCATAGCAATGTTTGAAGGACATTGAGCAGAATGTGGAATAGGGTGTTTTTTTGTCAATAAAATAATTGTATTTAATCTGATTAAGCGAAAGAATAATCGGCCAACTAATCGATTATCAAAATAATCGTTAGTTGCAGCCCTACAGTAAATCACTCCCATATGAAACTAAATCTTCACCCTGGGCGACTAAATTAAGTCTAATATTAGCCACTCGCTAATAAGTGCTTAGATTTTACTCGCCAGTGTGTGATTTGGAGGCCGTGTATAAGTTTAGCACAGATATATTTTCATCAACTCTGACCGCATCGGAGTTTCACTCTCCGTAAGCGATCTGTGCTATTTTTCAGTTCATCTGAATGGATGCGCAGCGCACCTGTATTTTGACGTACTGTAAGCTCTAGTTTGAGGCACACGACTCACCGTCGCTTTGATTTTTTTCATGGTATGTAAACAATATTCTTTGTTGTATTTTCCTGTCAAAATAACGGAGTTCGTTTGGAATTCTTCAGCTTTTAAGAACTGCCGAGTTCTCCGGTAGTAGGCGGAGCTAATGTGCAAATGGCAATCTCATTGGCTGGTGCTCACCTATTATCGTCCCTGTTTTGATTTCAGCAAATTAGTTCGAGCTAATGCAGACAATGTGATTAATATTCATGAATCCAGCAGCTTGTTAATCCTTAGTGCGTTTCATATTGTTTTTCGTAGAATTCATAGTATGATTATTATCTTATCAGTATTATTGATAGATCCCCCCCCCATTTTTTACAGAAACACTGAATTACCAAAAAAGCACCACCACCAGTCCTGACTCCTAAGTTCAGTTAAAATGAATAATGTGCATTCATACATGCAAAGTTTTAATTATAATTACTAAAGTTCTATCATTAAATAATACTTCATAATATATTTATATATTATATATATGTGTGTGTGTGTATATACAGTGGGTACGGAAAGTATTCAGACCCCCTTACATTTTTCACTCTTTGTTATATTGCAGCCATTTGCTAAAATCATTTAAGTTCATTTTTTTTCCTCATTAATGTACACACAGCACCCCATATTGACAAAAAAACACAGAATTGTTGACATTTTTGCAGATTTATTAAAAAAGAAAAACTGAAATATCACATGGTCCTAAGTATTCAGCAACATACTCAAATTCGGAGCGTTTTGGATCATATCTGAGCTAAAACGTCACATACACGCTCTGGGGACATCAGAGACTTTTTAGCATAATAGGTCCCCTTTAAAATAATTTATTTTGAAAGATGTTATGCAAGTAATTTTAATAATTTGCTTTAGTACAATGATGATATACACAGCGTTTTGTATATTTAAGAAACAACATTAATTTTTCTAAAATTAAAGTTAACATTAACACACATTATGAATGCATTTTGCTGCCTTTGTTTTAGGAAGTTGGGTCCATCACAAGGGGAACATTACGTTTTTGGATCCGTGGTGTCCAAAAGTTTGAGAAGAAGTCTTTCATTTCATCTGCCTATTGTGCTGACCACCAACCCCCATCAAGTCCTCAATCTCAGTGGAAGGTCTTAGTTAAAGGATTTCCATCAAACCAGTCACATTTAAAGAAAGCCCTGTCTTTTGAACAAGGCCTTCTTTCACAAAGTGACTTCCAGACCGAAAGCTGTCAGGTTGATTAAATATCACTACTGTGAATTCCCTGACCTCTGAAGCATCCACGCTCCATGGAGACTCAGTCCGGCTCTGTCAGAAATGCTGACATTCTATCTACTTTGGTTGGAACTCTGTCTTTGCCCAATCGCAGCGGTGCTTTTTGTTTCTTCTCCAATCAACACGAGCGGTTCCATCGTTACAGGCCACCGAGCAGGATAAAGCTATTGCGCTCCCTGTTCCTCTGGCAGCGTGACATTTACGAAGTCGGTTTGTGTTTATCTGTCACAATCTGCCCATTTCCACTGTCTGTCAGCTAAGGTTGGACAAATCTTCCTCCACAGACAAATGCTGTGGCATTTCTGAGAAGTTAAAGATTATCATGACCTGAATGTTGGAGATTTATATCCGAGCTCCTTACTAATGTCGTGCTAAAGAGCATTGCTAATTGCCTCTGCCTAGTTTCATTCTTGACTGCTTTGAAGTTTCACTCATATTCTTGAAGGCACAAAGCCACATGCTTTCATTATAACACGGTGACTTGAAGGTTGTTTACAGTTTAGCTCACTAATTAGCATTTTAACTTTCCCCGTTATCATTTTTTCTCTTGCGCATTAGTTCTAATGTTAGTCTCAAGCTGCTGTTTTGAATGTGTGTCTGAATCTCAGCTTGCATACATAGAATGAAAATTGCATTGGTTAGGGAAAAGTCCATATTTTTGACATGCAAAACATGTAATTAAATATATACAATTTATTAATAAAAACAGTACAAAGCTATATAAAATGTAGGTCATGTGCTGCTATTCAGAAAATGCAGTATTTGCCTAAAAAGCTTGTATGGATGCATATTTTGGGATGCCATCTAGGAAACTTGTGCTGTATAGGATGGAATATATTAGTATTTGTATCTGCATCACAGTTGATTAACTTGTAAATGCAGAACTGACCCTTCTGTCTCAAATATTGATGCTCAACTGAAACGCATTTGGCAGATCACAGTCATAACATAAAATGAATAACTTCCTTTGAGAACCTTTTCATCATTCTTTTGTATGCCTTAGGATCTAATGTTTGCCAGTGACAAAGTCATTGTTTTGAGTGAAAACGTATTGTCTAAACTGAGAGGAAGGACTCATGTAGATGTTGAATAGGTGTCTGGAAAGAGTCTATGTCTGACTGTAGTCATTGTTAGTCAACCGCAGCATTTGGAGAGGCTACAAATACTAACCTTGACAGTTCAAATGGCAGATTAAATAAAAATACATATTTGAGATTTACCTTTTTTTCAGTTGTTCTCAAAGTTTTAAGGAATGTCACATGTATTTTTGTTTGTGGATAGAGTAGTTAAGGGCTAGTCTGTAATGTCTTTCATACTAATCGACTGGTGATATGTTAATTAACGTCATAGTCAATTTACAGTACTCATCTGACTCTGCTGTGATTGCTCTATTGTAATTAGAACAATCAAATCTCTTTATTGTCACACATGTACACAAGTGTACTGATGGTGAAATTCTTAGGTACAAGACTCTGTGCCATGGCAGTACAAGCAACAAGATATGAAAAATGTACAATATAAATATACAACATTAGACACACTTTACACAAAATATACTATATACAATTGTACAAAATATACAATACACACATTTCCATAATGTATACACAGTAAACAGTATTCTCAAGAGACTTATAGATGGCTTTTATATACGAATTACAGTGATGTATACAGTGATGGGACACTTAACGTGGGAATGGGGTGCATATTAAGGCAAAGCTAAGCTTTATTTGGCATGTAGCTATCACAGGTAATTACCTCTTAAAATGTTTTTTTACACTATATGAAATCCCATATGGCTCAGGAAATCCCTTTGAAGTGGTCAAGGTTGGATCAGTAGGATATTTCAGGTTTCACTTCTGGAAGATTTCTCTCTGGTTGCTAAATGTCTGCACCATGACACCAGAGGTGTCGACGAGAACGGCACTGGTGACGAATGTGAGCTCAACCACACTCTTTCATGTCATTGCATCAGAAGACAATGCTTTATTGTTGTGTGGATGGAGTTATCCCATGAGCTCTTTCTCAAGAATGACCGTTTTAGATATGGGCTTGGACACGTGAGACATTGACCATCATACAAACTCAATAAAATGAGCTGTGCAATGCAAGCCGAATAAAGAGGTAAATAATTCTCTGACATCTACCGAAGTTGGCCTCTAGTCCAGCTGCTATTTGCTCTATTTGTCAACCACCTTAAGTATGAATGTCAGCAAACCAGTCCTTAGGGACGCTCAGTGACGAAGCGAACCAAAGCCATTAGTTTTCGGCAGAGCCTGTATGACTGACCTTCTTCTGAGAAACCCAAATAAAGAGTATTGTTTTTGAATTTTGAAAATAAATGCTGGATCTAAAACAACATTGGACCTTATTGACTTTAACAGCATAGACAAAAACCTTCTTTAAAAAACGTCCACAGAAGAAAGTCAAACCGATTTAAATGGGTGAGTAAATAACATCTCTATGCCTTTCAGCAGCAGAATATCTTCCTTTTTGTGCATTCATTAGTTATGTGTTGAAGTTTCCAATTGTTAATTTAGCTTGTGTACAAATGGAGAAATACCAAGAAACGAGTCCTTCAGATTAGCCATCTGACCGTAGAGTAGCCCGTCCCTTCCAACTGCTGTATTTCCCCAATTATGAAACGTAGAGTTTTATAAGCCGTCTTTCTAAGTTAAAACTCTGACCTTTCCAACATTCCCCAGATGCAGTGGAACATTACATTTATTGCATTGTTTCTTCACTACCAAATTAACTGACGCTTCTCCTGACCTCAGGCAAAAAAAAGAAACAAAAATCTTTGAAAATGGCAAAGTGCATACCAAAACCAGTCTATACAGCTTTTGTCCGTTGCAGCAGGAAAGTCTTTTATGTGTGAAAGGAGGTCCTCGGCAGCAGGATAGAGCATTCACTTTGGTTTAGATTTGCACTTGCCAAACACTGGGATTCAGACAGCTTTCAGAAGTATCTCATCACCTGCCTTAGCACTTAAAGGTGTGGGAGAGGAGCTCTTTGAAGCCGCGGCCCAGATGTGCCATTTGGTGTGGCGTAAAGCCACACAGATATTTGAAGTCTTCTGTTTGTATGCCAGCCATTTCCTAAATCCCACTCTCATAGTTGGGAACAAAGCTCTAAATGGAGGCACAAGCCATCCATATGAAGGATGGATGTTTGTTGTGCTGGGGGAAGGCAGAGTTGAGAGAATCTCGTGTTCTAATTAAATACGTTTTAACCCAAGGTCATACGGTGCTGAGAGAGGGGGGTTCGTAGGCTTGTCTTAAATGTTTTATTGAGTTTCTTTGAACTGTTAGAGCTTGGGGGCAAAGCATAAGCCTTCCTGTCAGAGCTGAAACAATGCACGTGTTGGCTTTTAAAGAGCTGCTGTGGAATACGAGAGCTTTTATTTTGCTTTTCAAATAATTTGTCACATTCCCTGACATATGGTCTTACTTCATTGATTTGTTAAGTTTTTATTCTACGTCATGTGCAGTGTGTTGTGTTTTATGCGGTAGCGAGGCCTCTAGATGTTTGGCATCTCGCTGTCATGTTGACTGACACGTTCTCGTGGGTTTAAATTAAAGGCCTGTTACCACAAAGTGTGATTGTTACAAAGTAAAAATTTGCATTTAAGTTTTATGTTTCTTTTCAGAGTGAAATTTAACAGTTTGGTTTCCTGGGCTGTATAGAAGCACTTTGTCGCTTTAACATCTTGTTGCAGGAAATGTAATGCTCTGTGTGAATAGGCCTGTAAGACGCTGCTCCCATTTAATTGATAGGTTTGGTTCATGTTTATTTTCTTTTTATGCTTGCTAATAACTCACCAGGCAGAGGGGATGATTCATTTCCTGCCATCTAATTATCCTGGCCTTGCCCTGGCTGAAAAGAAAAGTGCCATTTCATCTTAATATTGCAGTTTTATGGGTGTTTGTTTGTTGATTGATTGATTGATTGATTGTCTGTCATATGGATTGGGTGATGCATATAATAATAACAATAATTTATTATAAATAAAATAATAATTTTTTTTTTTTTTTTTTGGTCACTTAAATCCAAAATGTTTTATGTATTATATAATATCAGATAAGTGTTTATTTTTTTCTTAACTTAAATACATAAAATAAAAGGGCCATCATTATTTTCAAGGTCTTGCATCTGTACAGAAACAGTTTCACATGATTTAACATTTGAGTTAAAAATAAGACTCAAAGCAGTAATGTATTATATTGGATGAGACCAGATTGATTACCAGGACTGATGTGCTTCACTGGAGGATGACACTTGGAACTGTATGCAAACTCAGCCTGCCTTTGCGTAAACTCAAACCGAAATCTTGGTTATACACTAGGGATGCAACAATTATAGCTTTTGTTGGTACGATTATAGTCTGAGGAATAATCATGGTTTTACGATTATTATGATTATTCATTTATTCATTTCACAACATAAAATCACATAAACACTCTTTAGATATTAAAGTGTTATTTATTGCTGCCTTTTGAAACAGAAATAACACCATAACCAATAATACAGCACAAAATAATAATACTAAAGAAAGAAAATGCCATCTCTTATATTGGAATTAAAAAGGTGACCTCTGCTCTGTAAACATCCATGTCAGTATTTCCCTTTTGGATATATCAAATGGAAATGCATCACAAATGTACTTGATGTTTTCATTTTGTATATTCTTTCTACATTTCTTTTGGACCTGAGGTACTTTTTTTAAATTATGAATAATACTATAATAGGGGATGATAAATCACAATGTTAATTATGTATTATTAATATAAGACTAATAATAACTGTATTTATCCCACAGAGGACACTGTTACTAATGAGGGGAATAAACTAAACTATTATTGTAATCAACTGTCATCCATACTTATTCATTTTAATAATCTTTATTAATCTGATTTTACATATGGCCTGAGAAAATCATGTCTATTATTTTGGTTTGTGAGATCGAGATCGAGCTGCCACACAAACATTTAGGAGGACAGAAACTTGTCGACACTGCCCAGACTTTCATTAATAAAATAGCTTAGATACTGGATCACTACATTATATTAATCAGAAACGGGTGAGTAAAATGACTGTTTAAATAACTAAACTCAAATCTTCATTGTTTGTAATGACGCGCAGATGAAGGTAGGCTAATTCACTCACGCAACTGTCACCTCTCTCTCTCTCTCTCTCTCTGTCTGAAGCGGGCAGAATGTTAGAGCTAGTGAACATCGCGTCAGGTGCTCCTTGCCTTCACGTTGTGCAATTAAAATAGTTTATTTCACAACGAGAACAAGTTGGCTAGCCGTGCATTATCCCTTATGTATACTCTTTAACAGTATTTTTTTAAGGCAATATTTAAATGACGCCCTGGTTTGGTTCCTCTGTCATAGTTAATCTAATGCGTGTAGTAGTTTCCGTGTCTCTGATAAGCACGTCATTTTAAGCTGGTGCACTGCTAGTGTAACATATATGTTTTCATTTTGCGCAAGCTGAAACAGTTCCGTTCCATGCAACAGAAACACTCGGTTTAGCGGAGCCTTTACGATTAATTAACCGTGACATTTTAAAGCGCGGTTAATAGTAAAACCGGTAAATCGCTACATCCCTATTATACACAGGTGTGTTTTTGTTTATAGAAGTGAAGCCGTGTGTTTGTGCTGTCCCGACTGCGTGTGGTTTTGTGGTGTAAATGATATTGAGAGCTCTGAGAGCCTCTTTCCCTTGTTGTGACTCTCACCTTTAAGTAGTGCAGTGTTTGAGGTGAAGGAGCACCAATTCTTTTAGGCTGATATCCCGACTCTTCTGCGAAATAATCTGTCTGTTAGAGGTGATTATAGGTCTCTATTTTGCTCATAGAGAAATGGAGAAAATCTGAAAAACTGTTAAATAATCGCCCTCAAAGAGATTGCATGTCATCAGCCTGTGGTGGAATGAAGACATCAAAGAAAAAGCCTTTGACGGCATTTGTTGCTATAAAACTCTGCAGTTTACAGTTTTATTGCTGTAGATTTCACCAGCTCTGTTGTCCAAGATATATAGGCATCAGGTTTATTATTTGTTTGTTTGTTTCCCCACATTTATTAATTTGTTTTGATATGCTGTTGCTCCTGTAAGTTACTTTAGCACACACTTTCCTCCATCTCATCTTTTAAGCCGACTTCACACTGCACGATTTTCAAAGTCATCGGATCACTGCTGTTTTCACACTGCACGACTATCTGGGGTATCATTCAGTTGCTGCTGTGTTCACATTGCACGATAGATCGGTGACAGGAGGTTACACACTTTGACTTTACAATAGGAAGAATCGCCAACAACTATGTCTGGTCTGCAAACTACAGGCAAACGGACATGAAAAGTGATAAGGTAACGCAAGATCACGCTGATATTATGGTCTATAAGTCCTCCCCGAACACAGTAATTAACAAAGATGACTTGTTAACAAACATACTTCTGCTGGGAAATTTTTTATTTACACAAATCTAAGTACCCTACTTGAAAGTGAAACCAATGTTTTGTTTATTTTATAATGAGTTTATTTCTTATAACCCATAAAATCCCTCAAAGTTAGGAAAAATAAAAATGCAATAAATCTTTTGTCCTTTACAGAGGAATATTATTTACAGGAAAAAACCTAGCCCCTTCTTCATCTTCATGTTGAACATATCTGTTCTGTATATTCGGATGCAAAAATGTAGGCACATTGTTTGTAAATCGTTTTGTAAAAAAAAAAAAGATAAAATCCTCCCCGAACTTCCCGCTGCCCTGTATCATGCTCTCTCATTGGCTGTAGGTCATCGCCGATGTATGTTGCAGATCATTCACACTGCGTGATTGTCACTTGCGTGAACGAGCATCGATTTGCCTCCGATTTTGGGCATATGTCTGTGATTTATCAAAACATGTCGGTGAGTAAAAAATCGGGCTAAAATCGTGCAATGTGAATTTAGCATTATTTGATAGTTTTCAGATCTAATACTCTAATATCTTTATACGTTAATGTAATTACTTCTCTTTTGCTATCCATTTATTGTGTGTGTGTGTGTGTTTTGTTTTCCATATCAAAAATAAATATTATAACCACGTACTTTCACCAGAACAGGTTGCCAGGTGACCAGTGAGTCTTTTTTTAATGATTCCCCATCTCACTTTCTTCATTTTTATATTCACTTCACTAATTACATCTTTTCAGTAGTGGGGAAAGTGTTATTAGTCAGTTCTTCACTCACTTCTCTCAGTCTCAGACTGTTTATTCTGAACAGACTCTAATGAGCGCTTCAGTGGGCTTGCTGGGTTTTGCCTAATTGTGATCTAAAATTGCAAACCATCCTTCACCAAAGCAGGTTTAATGGCACATGATAGCAGCACTATAGGGCTTGAAGCGAGTCTGGAGATATTGGCATGCTGCTTGAATGAAAAATTCAAACCTTCCGCTAGTCAACACACAGACCTGAGGATGCAGGTGCTCCATGTTACTTTGCTCTACTTCCTGTTCCTCTTCGCTATTCATTCTTGTTTCCTCAGCCCATCTTTTCTCTGCAGCATCATTTACATTTATGCATTTAGCAGACACTTTTATCCAAAGCGACTTACAATGCATTCAGGTTATACGTGTATTGTCAGCATGTGTGTTCCCTGGGAATTTAACCCATAACCTTTTGCGCTGCTAACGCAATGCTCTACCAGTGAGCCACAGGAACATCACTCTCTCAACTTTCTCCCAAGGGTTCCTCTCTGCAAGTGTCGATCTGAGCAACCTGACACCAGCTGCAGCCTCCTGAAAGAAGCCGCTGCTTTGTTAGAACTTCGTTATGGATGGTTCTTTCTGTCTACAATGTCCAAAAGCCACATTCTGACCTCTGGTGACCGAGTCGGCACCCCCCTCGTTTTTGTCTGTTCCCCCTCCAGCTATGTGACATGACCTAGTTCTAGGAGACACACCTGTATCGTATAACACTGTCCTGCAAAGGAATTTATTTTGAAAGTGCTACTAGTTCTTTATGAAACCTGCCAAGAACATGTCCAAGTCATGTTTTAGCTCAAAAGAAAATAATTATAAAGAATGTGCCTAAAGAATACAAAGCACTTTTAAGACCATTGTTTATTTTAAGACGTTTATTAATTAGTTTGATTTGATTTTCCAATCAATCAAGCATGTAACTTCAGTTGTATTTATTGTAATGCAAAAAATATATTTAATACATAAAAATATATTGCACTATATATAATATAGTCTCATAATTTGATTCAACACTTTAAATATATATATTTAAACAGATTATTAATGTATTTGTATTGC
This sequence comes from Gymnocypris eckloni scoliostomus, assembly GCA_027564155.1. Classification (NCBI taxonomy): domain Eukaryota; kingdom Metazoa; phylum Chordata; class Actinopteri; order Cypriniformes; family Cyprinidae; genus Gymnocypris; species Gymnocypris eckloni. Next base: position 10,840,516 of record CM050421.1, read on the forward strand.
CATTCATTTATGGTTACTTGTTTTAAGTATCATTTCAATCATTATTGAGTAAAGGGTCCAGATGCACTATGATATAAATCTATGTATAAAATACTTTATCTATAAAAATGTTTTATCTATTTCAGTAAATGTCATAGTTTTATAGATTTTAATTTAAACTATTTAATTGATATATATAAATGTTTGTATATGATGTATACGTCTGCTTAAATGCCATAACATTAATGCATAAAATATGTACAAATCTAATTGTCTATAATATTTTTATAGATTTTAACTCAGCAATTTAATTTGAATAACTGTTGAATTTTTTTTCTTCAGAAAAATCTGTTTGTTTGTTTTTTAATCCAAATATTTTCTTTATTTTTAGTTTTTCTTTGTTCTGTAATATTACCTATATATATATATATATATATATATATATATATATATATATATGTGTATATGTGCATATAATATTAGCATATATATTTTAATATATATATTAATATAAATCTAGCAAATAATGAATCCATTGTCATGCATTCATAGCCAGGGTGTGGTTTTTGGATTTGAAGGATAAAGACTGGCTTGGCTCCTTTTGGGACATTCTCTACAAGCAATTGAGAGACCCCATCTGCAGCTTTGATTGCGTGCCCTCCCTCTTTTCTTTTCTTTCTCTCCTTCTCTGTCTAGAGTCACATATGGTGAGGAGATATTGCCGGTTTAGCCCTAAAATAGAATAAATTTCAATGTGTTTGCAAATAAATGAGCTAATTATGACTTTTTGTTCACCTTTAGGGGGAAAGGCTACAGTAGATGTAGTAAATGTGGTAAAACTAGTAGATAGATGTCTATTAGTAAAATGAACTCGTATTTCCATAGAAAAAAAAACATAAGTCAATTTATAATAAGAACAAAAAGCCATCAATCCCAAGCAATAAAACCAAACAGAACCAGTGAATTCTTGTAGAATTCAAAACCTCAGATAATAGGTAGCGGGATCATTTTACTTATCTGACATAAGGCTGCAACAAGCTAATCTATTAAATCGATTGTTATCGATAATGAAAATCATCGACAAAGATTCTCATTATCGATTAGTCGTGTCTGCACACATTGCATGTACAACTTCAGCCGGTCGCTTCAAATTACAGCACTGAATAACGCATTTCTATGGCCAAAATGCATCTAAAATAGTGGAGGAAACAGAATGAGAGGCTGCGGGAGAGTTACATGATCCAAGTTGCCCAAAACATGAGAATTCTTTATTTTAAGCTTTAAGTTAATGCATTAGTGTAAGTTAATGCTTGCCCTGTCAGGATCTTTGACAGATGCGTGTGCATCCTCAGCGCAAAAACGTTCAGTTTACGGACATATCCTTATCTATAAATGTCACAAATTCATGTAAGCATTTCCATTTTTGCATAAAGGTCTGTCCTGACAGTCTGTGTTAAGATTAAAATACTGAACGAGCATCGGCGCAGTGGGTGCGTGCACGCGCATCAGACAGACGGAACACAGAGAGGGAGAAAATGAATAGGCTATTCAGCGTAAAAATATACATCGTGCTGAAATATCTGTTGTTGAAAGTTCAATTAAGGTTGAAAAGTCGACATGCAGTGCGATTATTTTATGAGAGCAGGAACTTTAAAGGGAAAGCAGCATGTAATTTTCGGAATATAAATATCAGACGCTTCATTACAGGATAAAGGAATGACAGTAAGATGTGACTGTGATCAATTTTGCCCAATAAATGACTAACATATTAATTTTTTATTTTTTTGACATTCCTAAAGTATTTGAGTTTTCTCTTTATTATGACAGGGTGGTCTAATAAATTAAGCACTGCATGATTTCATAGCATTAAGTTGGCACGTTTGTTTGAAGGACATTGGACAGAATGTGGAATAGTGTTGTTGTTTTTTTTCAATAAAATAAATTGATTAATCAAAAGAATAATCGGCCAACTAATCGATTAGCAAAACAATCGTTAGTTGTAGCCCTAATTTTACAGGTTTGTTCCTCTTGGTATTTGGATCAAAATAATGTAATTTAACATTATGTGGCTGAAAGATAGCAAATTCGAGTTGATATCATAAGTTGTCTGAATCTATAAAATGTAGAAGTGCTGCTTTTTAACTCCAGCATAACAGGCTACTTTGATTTCTAAAGTTTGTCGATATAAACCCTTCACAAGTTCTGATAGGATGCTGTTTTCCCCTATTGCGGGAATAAACAGATTCAGAACAGTATTAAGGGCTGTCACAGTACAACTTCAACCTTCTTAGCTGTTTAGCGCCCTGACATCTCAGGAATATTTTAACCACTGGAGTCTGTGATCTATAAAAGAAGCGAATATTCCATCTGTAATTGCTTCTCACGCAGGACTAGAGACCACAGAGCAGGCTTGTGCTGACATGTCCCGAATCAGAGTCGTGCACAGTCACGTCATCGCAGTCCTGCCAACCATCTGGATATAAACTGGTGCTTTGAGACACATCTGGTCATCAACATGAAACGCTCTGAATTGCACTTCCAACTATTCAGACCCCACAGCCAGTCAGGGCTGAAATATTCCCTTTGTGGTGACAGGAAAGGCAGTATTTCACAAAGCGTGTCCCTGTATGCTGACAGGCCGGCCAATCAAGACACATTTCTGTCCTCGTGCCCCGACAGGATAACTGGTCTATATGGAGAGTGTCCCTGTGGTCTGACAGGCCAATCAAACAGGACAAAATGTGTCCAGTGTGAGGACAGCATAGCCAAATTTCACAACATAACTTCATGTTTTTATGTGATCTTCCTTTCATTTCATCTCCAAAAGCGTAGTCAACCAATTCGAGAAACCCTTTTTTTTGGAAATAGGCTAAGTCTGTTTTGCTTAGTAGAGGGGAGACAAATTGAAAAGATTGTTATGATAAACTTGCCAAACTAATGAAATTGCCAGTATAAGATGATCTTGTTGCACTTCTGCAATACCAAAGCTGATCTTTTTGACAAGGAAATGCACTAAATGGCAGGACAGTCGTTTTACATTCGCAGGACCGGGGATTAAATATTTATGTAAGATAAGTGATCACATTGCATAGCATGTTGTGTGTGGATGGATGGATGGGCAGACGAATGAAGAGATAGAAGAATGGATATATATATTTGTAGATATAATAACTTACATTTTTACTTACTTTTGCCTATAATTGGCCCCTGATTTGATTCCCGTGGTGTAGCTGGGCCACATGGCTATTATAAGATTATATGACGGTGCTGTTTGCTGGAATGCCTCTAGGTTATCTTATGTTGTGTATGCTAATTGAAACTAGCATAAACCCTCTAATGAGCACTAATTGCTCTAATGAATTAGTTACAGTGAGAGTTCTGGAGAGAGGACAGTGTCCACTTCATAGGACTCATGAACACATACTCGTACCCGCAGGGAGCTGTAAGCATCTCTGTGTGGCCTGCAAGTTACTGGCACGTGGGTATGTGAAATCACAAGGCTTTGTTATTTAATGTCAGTTTCATAAAAATGAATATAATTACTGTAACTAATTGTTGATGTTTTCTCATTAAACTGTAGTTAAAAATCATTTTTTTTATTTTGTGTTTTTGGCGTATGAATTGCTAGAGATCAGATTCAAGCTGTGGTTTAAGCTTTCTGTATAAATATAACATATTTTTGCTTGCTTGAGGTTTTGCTATGCATAGCAGAAATACTGATAGATGTTTAATTTATTTTGTGTATTTGTTGTTTTGAACTGCCGTTTTCAGTGAATTGGTTGAGAAAACCGGGTTGAGGGATTTGTGCACATCATCACTTAAAATAATTTTCAAAGAAGCTTTGATTTTGCTTGCAATTTCAATACAATTTAAACTCTTGATGATTTATGGCAATATAAATGATAAGCAATATTGTAATGATTTTAATGCACATTTTATATAGGTTTAAATTTTCTAAAGAATATTCCAGCAAGCCATTTCTGAATTTATTTTAAGTAGAAATCTTTTGTAACATTTTAAAGGCATTGCCATCTCTTTTGATCAATTTAATGAATTATCCCTGAATAAAAGTATACATTTATTTCTAAAGGGAAAATATTTTACGGACTCAAACAGTAGTGTAGGTCAAAGTTTGATTCACTTTTGTGAATCATTTATTTTGATCTGTTTCAATGAATTGGCTGAAATGTTAGTTTTACCTGTTTGTTTGCTCGATTACTCAAAAATATTCCCTTTTAACCTTTTTGTTGCACAAAATATGCCATGTTTACATTAAATATGCCATCTACTCTTTATCGCTAACTATTGTAAATGAATCTACTACTATCTAATTACACTACTGAGCAATGTTCCCTCTAATTTGTTTTCTTGCTGAGCAAAACTTTTCTCTATTATGCGGACATTTCAGCCACCTGAGCAAAAACATTCTTTATACCAGACCTGTAACAGAGCGCACAAAAAAAAAGTGTAACTTTGAACTATTATGTGTGATATTCATATTTGATTTGACCCTTGATATAACTAAATGATGCACATTTTAGGTTACCTGAGAAAACATTTTTACAGTACAATACACTGCCGTTCAAAAGTTTGGGATCTTTTGGGAAAAGTTTCTTAGGCTCATCATGGCTGTATCTATTTGATAAAAAAAAATACTGAATATTATTTCACAAAATAATATTGTGAAATATTATTGCAATTTAAAATAAAAGTTTTCTATTTTAATATACTTTAAAATATAATTTATTCCTGTGAAGCAAAGCTGAATTTTCAGTGTCACATGATCCTTCAGAAATCATTCTAAGACGCTAATTTATAATCAATGTTTGAAAAATGTGTGCTGCTTAATATTTTTTGGGACCTGTGATATTTTTTAGGATTCTTTGAGAAATAAAAAGTTAAAAGAACAGTGTTTATTCAAAATATAAATTTTGTTACAATATACACTACTATTCAAAAGTTTGGGGTCTGTAAATTTGTTATTTATTTTTTTAATTAATACTTTTATTCACCAATGATGTGTTAAATTGATAAAAAGTGATAGTAAATACTTATATTGTTAAAAAATATTTATATTGTTAATTAATGCTGTTTTTAAATTTGTATTAGCTGAATCAAAGAAAAAAGGTTCCAAAAACTATTAAGCAGCACAACAGTTTCAACACTGATAATAAATCATAATATTAGAATGATTTCTGAAGGATCATGTGACACCGAAGACTGGAGTAATGATGCTGAAAATTCAGCTTTACTTTACAGGAATACATTTTAAAATAGAAAACGAATATTAGAAATTGCAATAGCCTAAGCGTTCACAATATTACTGGTTTTATTTGTCTGTATTTTGATCAAATAAATACAGCCTTGATGAGCATAAGTGACTCCATTAAAAAACAAGGTGAGGATGTTTTATTTCACATGTCATTGCGTTTGCGTTGGCTCTCGATTTGAGCTATTTCGTCCGCAACCATTGAAGTATTCGGTTTACAGCGACTCGTTTGGTGCACATCTATCTTTCTCTTTCTATGAAATCTGTAAACCGCATTCGCCGGTTCTAACTCTATAGCGGCACCAGCTCTATAGTGGTTTACCCGAGCATTGCAATTATTTTCTTTCTTTCAATTCTTACTAGAATACAATGAAATGGCTTTTCCAACTCAACTTTGCGTGTGCGCGACATATTATTTATTTGCGTGTGTAGCTTTGAAGGAACAGTGCTACTGAGACTACCTAATATTTTATGAATGACCAATTTTTATGCTAATATGGTCATATCACATGCGTTTATCTATTTTACACTTTAGTTAGTATTTGTGGGTTTTTCTCATGAGATTGATGTCTGGGAAGTGGAAGTCTGTGCCTTAGACTGATTTTTCTGCGTAAAAAACAACAGCCATTTTGGCTCCTTTACCAGTGACGCTTTCATTCAGATGTGCAAGAGGGGGGTAGTTTGAGAGAGAACGTTTTAGAAAGTGGTCGAAAACAAGACAAATGAAACAGTGGAGATGTTTAAAACATTACCTCATTGTGCAAGCACCCCCCATCAGCCATGTGCAGAACGCATATAATTAACACACTCCGAATGGAAGCATTTATCCAGAGTTGCTATGGAGACGGAGCATAAAGCTGCGCTTAGGGCTGTGTTTGGGAAGGGAAGTATAATTGTAACCAACCTGTGAAATAAACACAATCACAGAGAGTGATCCTCAGTTTTAGACCCTGATATTGATTCACTCGCCAGCCGTTTTCTCATAATACTTTAATACTGTTCTTTTCTCTATTGCATTTCATGTCCCATAGATGCTCATTGCCATGGATTCACTTCACACAAACACTTGTGTGTGCCTGAGCACCATTAAAGACCCGAACAATTCTCGCTTGTGTATAAACACACACCATTACACCCTCTCATCTCCGCTGTGCTGTTTTAAGTGGTCTGAGCTTCCCAAGGTCAAGAGATGCTCAGTGCTCAGGAAATTAGTAAAAGGAAATGCTTTGAAATAACATGGGCAATACATACAAAAAAATTAACTGTGGCAGAACATTGTACAATTATGAATTATTAGGTGGTAATTCCATGGTACTTTGGTGTATACTCTGCTACTGAATGAACTTTTGTTATATATAGTCTAGAGATCTAGTCTAGTCTAGAGTTCCGATACCATTTTTACCTTCCCGATACCGATTCCGATACCTAGGCTCAGGGTATCGGTCGATACCGAGTACCGATCTGATACCTGGGTATGTTTCGGGTTATACAGCTTTATGAACAACTAGCACTGTATGAATTGATACAATTATTTTATGGTGTGCTTCACCATATAATATATATGCACACCATAAAATAATTGTATGTGTGTATAGATAGATAAAAAGATAGATATAGAGAGAGTCTGGCGAGTAACCCAAAAAAAATTAATGTTTGGAAAATGGTACAGCTTTTTAAATATCTAAAAGTACACTCTTAACATCAGTCAGTCAAGCATTATAAATATATTATGGTAATCAAGTATTATTTAATGATAGAACTTTAGAAATTCGAATTAAAACTTGGCATGTATGAATGCACATTTGTCATTTTAACTGAACTTAGAACTGGTGGAGGTGCTTTTTCGGTCATTCAGTGTTTCTGTAAAAAATGGGGGGAGGGAACTATCAAGAAGACTGATAAGATAATAATCATACTATGAATTCTAATAAGAACAATATAAAATGCACTAAGGATTAACAAGCTGCTGGATTCATGAATATTAATCATGTTGTCTGCACTGACTCGAACTGATTTGCTGAAATCAAAACAGGGACGATAATAGGCGAGCGCCAGCCAATGAGATTGCCATTTGCACATTAGCTCCGCCTACTACCGGAGAACTCGGCAGTTCTTAAAAGCTGAAGAATTCCAAACGAACTCCGTTATTTTGACAGGAAAATACAACAAAGAATATCGTTTATATACCATACAGAACTGACTCGCTACATGTCAGACTCTCTCGCTCCCTCTCTTTGAAAAAAGCAAAGCAACAGCGAGTCGTGTGCCTCAAACTAGAGCTTACGGTACATCAAATACAGGTGCGCCTCGCATCCATTCAGATGAACTGAAAAATAGCACAGATCGCTTGACAGAGAGTGACAATCCGATGCGGTCAGAGTTGATGAAAATATATCTGTGCTAAACTTATACACGGCCTCCAACTCACACACTGGCGAGTAAAATCTAAGCAATTATTAGCAAGTGGCTAATATTAGACATCATTTAGTCGCCCAGGGTGAAGATTTAGTTGCATATGCAAGTGATTTACTGACAATGTTCCAGCGCATTTGTATTTTATTTCTTCTGCTCTAAATAGTGGTTGCTTGTGGCAACTCACTACAACTTCCTGTGTTTGCATTCTGAGCAGCGAAGAACAGTTGATTTCCGATTTGCAAAGCTAGCGGGCATAACAATAGGTCTCATGTAAGAACATGGTATTGGATCAGAACGTGGGTTCAAGTACTCACCGATGCTAGGATTTTTTGTGGTATCGGAGGAATTTCCGATACTAGTATCGCAATTGGAACAACCAAAATATAGTCCCATATGTAATAAATACATCAAATATAATGCTATATTAAAAAAGCATTAAAACATTTGGGTTAAATAACATTTATTAATGCATTCAATTAATCTAAAGTGACAGTATTTTAAAGTGATTTGTATATTGTTTCCACAGCATTTTCAATGTATTCAACATTGATAATAATTAGATGTTTCTTAAGCACTAAATCTGCATATTAACAACGTGTTAATGCAAATTAATTTTAACGGCACAAATTGTATTAACACGCGATAAACGCAATGCATATTTTCTGTTCGACCCATGGCCCAACCCGAGAAATGGAGATGCACGGTGTTGCCAACTTAGCAACATTGCAGACCCCTTTAGCAAATTTTTCCCTTCAAAAAAAGCATCCAAACCTTATTTAGTCTCTGAGAATCGCCCAGTACTGCTGTCTGAGCACCAGGTCTTGCTTTCACAGCGTGCGCACACACATATCTCTCTCTCTCTGCGTCTGGTCAGTTTCTGTTTAGCACGCAGCTGCCGGCAGAGAAGAGCAGCGCTTTAACTCTGTTAAACACGGATATTATTTTGCTTGCTTCTCTAATTTTACATGATGCAAGTATAGCCGAAATCACAGCACCGCTATTGTCATTATCTTTGTGTATTTGATTTCATAAAACGACGGCTCGATTATCAGGATTTTTGTGCAGATTAACATCTTGAAAGTGAGAGCTGGTTATTTAGTCAATGGATCGCGTTTCAATCACCATTTCATATTCATTCCGTCCTCTGACAACAGAAACAGTAAAATATATCAATGAAAACAGTTTAATTGAGAATTTAGCTGCATCAAAATACAGTATGTGTGCACAGAGAGGCAAACAAGTGCAATAATAAATAATATAAGATATGTACATTTTGCATGTTCAAAAGTGAGCTGCCCTGTCCTGCAAAAATGTAAACCAGTTTATGTCAGTAAATTGCTCAGTGCAAAGAAAGAGAAGTAATGGGAACCCGGAATTTCTTTTTTTCATGTGTCTAATAGACATGAACAAGTTCTTTGAAAAACATCTATGACCTTTGAAACGTGTCTAGTCTTCATGCTCTAATAAACACACATTTGCAAAAAGTATCCATATTTGTCCATGCCCATGTTGATTAGAGTATTAAAAACTGGAAAAGTATTAATCTAAGGTACATTTAGAACAAATGTAAATGTGCGATTAATCACGAGTTAACTCATGACTATCATGCGATTAATCACGATTTAAATATTTGAGTCGATTGACAGCCCTAATATATAAATATATATATATATATCTCCAAATATGGATATATATATATATATTAGTGGTGGGCCGTTATCGGCGTTAACGTGCTGCGTTAACGTGAGATTCTTATCGGGCGATAAAAAATATCGCCGTTAATCTATTCTCAAAGTTGGGTTGGGAGCTGGGTCTATACTCGCAAGCTATGATGACTTTCACCCTGATATTTTAGCGTGGATGTATACCTAGCGAATTGCACTGTAGGGGGCGAGCGAGTCTTGAACTAGAGGCTGGCCTTTTTCGAGAATCGCGGATGGGAAACAAAATCTCTGAATCACGGATTGGGACGGAGAGGAAAATATTTAATCGGGAGTGGGCGGGACCAGGAATAGTAATGATACCCAACTTTACACAACTACAACTACTTTATACAACTTTAAAGGTATATTTACCTTTTATATAAATAAACTATAAACTGTATATTTTAATTCTGAACTCAATTCTAGTTGCCCTGTCTCTTTATGCTCTCCTCCTGTTTGCTTTGGTGTGGCTGGTTAAGTGAATGACGCAGTCCGTGATGGACAGATTGTTAACGGCTGGTCTATGTGGTAATACACTCGGGCAGGACATCCAAACGCTCACCTATCATTCATCAACCTCAAATATGGCTTTTCATCTGAAAGATGTATGTAGTAGCAACTTTACATGGCCGCTCAATATGATGTTAACCTAGAGAAATGTGTGCTTATTGAAGTGTTTGTGTGGAAGCGCGTTTGCTGCAAGACAGGCTCCGGTGCGCTCACTTGCTCTTAAAATGTCCGTCATTTTTGGTCATACAGATAAAAGTAGCCTAATACATCTTTCGAATCTGTAAAGACTCTACGTTTATTTGTGTGCACTCAGAATAACAACGAAACGTTGCGCTTTTAAGCAAACAGGATGCGCTTTAGGTCTCATATGAACTTGAGCGAGAAACTTCGAAACTCGAATATATCTAAAAATACAGTACATAGAAAAATATATCTATAGAGAGTGAAATGTCAAAAAAAAAAAAATAGAAGACGTGTGTGTTAGCATGGATGATTTACATTAAATTTTATCTGTGCAACACTGTGCATAATAAGATGGCTTTCAGTTCAATATAATAAAAAAACGACATTTTGGGTTTTATTCAACTAATAAGGTGGGCACGCTGTGATCTGTACTATATTTTTACTGTAATTGACAGTTATCAAAAAAAAAAAAAAAAACAACACGGGAGTGGGAGGAATGGGAGTCATTCTTCCGGGAGTGGAACAGGATTTTCCTCCAGTTTTCTTCGTGGGATTGGGACGGGAAGAGATTAAAGTTTGTGATGCATTTTGGAAACAGGAGATGAGCCCTGGTCTAAGCGCCACCTGGCTTGAGAAACCCGTTCTCAAAGACTTACTTTTAGTCATTATTTGGGTAGCACACATATTCTGAATGCCTTCGGCAGAATTCAAATGAGCCATTTTAATCTAGATTAATCTAGATTAATTCCAAAATTAATCTAGATTAATCTAGATAAATTTTTTTTATCTATGCCCACCTCTAATATATATATATATATATATATATATATAACATAACATAACACTTGGCTATTGTGCCATTTGAAGAAAAATATTTTGAGATAAAAAAAGACTTTGGGCAAAGGGTGACCAGTGTTCCATGGACTGTATGGAAAAGCATAATTTCTGTCCTGGGTTCACACAGAAAGGAATGGAGGGATCCTCAGTGTTTGCCGACTGTCTGATATTGCTCCTCAGGTAGCTAATCTATGTGAAATGACACCACAGAGACCAACGCTCGCCCTCCAGCCTCATTCATATTCTATCACATTAACGTGGGATCAGTCCCATATCCAGACAGCTGGGACGTATGCGCTCACACGCGTGCCTTGTTTGTTCACTTTGTGACAGAATGGCCTCTATGCCTCGTTTCTTTCTGTAGGTGTGTGTGTGTGTGTGTGTGTCCTGCCTTTTGAGACAAAGTCAGCATCTACCAATGAGCTGAGGAGGCAAATGGCACAGCTGCTCTGGAGTCAGCAAGATCATCACATGGCAGCACATGGAAGTCAGCGTCGCACAACCTTCACCTTTACATGCTCACCAGTAAATGATGAATGATTTTCTGCCTGATAAATAACTGCCTGCTCCTTTAACCTCCAGACCTCTTTGACGCTGTATTTTTTGCGTGCGCGCATGAGAGGACTAGAAGCCATCTGTGTCAGTGTGGCAGCCCTGAGCTCAGAGCGCAGGGGCAGAGAGATGACTGTCTCTTTGACATCTGGAAAAACATGGCTGTCTTCTCAAGCACCTAATTGTGTGCACGCTGTTTGTTTCTGCTCCTCATGAATGTGCCTGTGTGAAACGGGCAGGTTTGGAGGGAGGGAGACTGATGTAGAAAAGACACTTAAAATCCACGAAAGGCATTTGTATCATTTGTTTGTGTGTTTTTGTGCAGGTATGACTATCGTGAAATGCTGCACAATTCCACTTTCTGCCTGGTTCCGCGAGGACGACGACTGGGATCCTTTCGCTTCCTGGAGGCTCTGCAGGTGAGCACACATCTGTCATGTAGTCAACGCCTTTTTCTGTATTTTCTACTTTACTATTTTCTCGGTTTTCTTTTCCTTTTAATTTCATTTAGTTTCTATTTCCTTTGCTTTTCATCTTTTATTGTTTTTCTTTTGTCTCCCTTCACTTCTGTGCAATTTCATTCCTTCCTTCCTTCCTTCCAGACCTTTTCATTCCACACTTTCCAATATCCTTTCCTGTTAAACCTCTTTTATAGCTTATTTCCACACGTTCATCTTTCTGTAGTTATTTTTATTGATCTCTTTCCTCCCTCCTCCTCTTCAAATCTAAATCCTTCCAAGTTCAAAGTTCCTTCAAAAAATGTTTCCTCCTTCCTTCCCTCCTTAATTCTTTACTTGCTTCCATTCTTTTATCCTATCTTTTACACTTAATTTTCTTATGCACTCCCTTCCTCTAAATCCTTTCAACCTTGTCCATTCTTCCTTCTTTCCCTCCTTCCTTGCTTTTTTGCTCCCTTCTTTCTATTCTCTGATAATTTTTTGGCACTCACTTCCTTCTGCCCTTCCTTTTCTTGTTCCCTTACCTCATTTCATCCTTCCTTCCAAGTAAATTCTTTCTTCCTTACTTCCCATTGCACTTCCTTTCATTTTTTCATATTTTATCCTTTCTTGGACACTTATATTCTTTAGGATTTCCCTCCTTCCGTTCCTGTCATTTCTTCTTACGTGTTCCCTAAATTCCTCAATTCCTTTTGTAGTTTCCTTTCTTCCACACTTCTTTCATACCTTCCCCTCTTTCACTTTGTTCCTTCCACTCTTACTTACTTTTGTCCTTCTTTAAAATTGTGCAATCCTTCCTCTCAAGTTGAAAACCCCCATGTCGCTAATTATAACGGCATACTAACTCTGTCCCTTCCTGTCACATTTTGGATGTTAATTAAAACATTAGTTGGCCCATGTATGAACCTTTCTTTTTTTTAACGAACACTTATCGCCCCCACTAGTTGCTTTAAAGAGATTTTATCATAAGGATGTTTTTAGAAATGTGACCCTCACAAGCATTGTGAAACAATTCTGCGCACGCACATACTTTGACATTAGCTCTCACATTCAGAACCCGCACCTCTTCACTTCTGAAGCACAGACCCTCTTCCCCTGAGCGTGTGTGTGTGTGTGTGTGTGTGTGTGTGTGTGTGTGTGTGTGAGAGACCACTAGAGCATAAGCCCTGCGGCACTCTCTGCTCAGCTGACACCTTTATGACCTCTTGAGTGACAGGTCCTCATTACGTCAAACAGCCGTCAGACACAACAGCTGCTCATCCCTCTATTTCTACACATCTCCCGCACTTCAAAGAAAATTCACTTTTCTGTCCTCAGCCCCTCTTTCCAATTTACAGGGCTTTTTTCCAACCTACATATTTGTTCTCTATATTTACTATATTTATACATGTAACTGTATAAGTGAAATGGATGTTGATCTGTAGGCGTCTGTATGCTGGACTCTTCGAGTCAGTATCAATAACAAGGCTAATGGCTTTTCTGGCATTCAATAGAAGCAATTTAATCTGTCATTGTGTTTGTTCCATTTCTTGTTTATCCATGCGTTTTCTCTTTGTGCTGTCCTGTAATCAAAACAGCACATGTGACTCACGCTGTGACCCCATCACTCTGTGTGCGTGTTTGTAGGCGGCCTGTGTGCCGGTCATGCTGAGTAACGGTTGGGAACTCCCCTTCTCGGAGGTCATCGACTGGAACACCGCTGCTGTGATCGGGGACGAGAGGCTCCTACTACAGGTCTGAAATCTAATGTGTTTTATAGCATCCTTTCCAGAATCTCTATTATATCCTGCTCAAATACTGTAATAGTTGTGTCAGACATTGGGGCTGAAGTCAGCTTGGTTAGAGCTTTTAGACAACCTTTCCCAGTTAAGCTGGTTAATTATATTCAGAAACACCTAAAATGATTCTCACAGAGGTTCCTTTGTTAAAGAGAAATTCAGTGATCGTTTATTCATCCTCACGTCATTCTAAAGCTATATGATTTATTTTCTGTGATATAAAAATAGATATTTGGAGAAATGTCTGGGGATATTTTTTTGTCAATATGATGGAAGTCAAAGGCAGCGGTTTATTTGGTTGCCAATATTCTTCAAAATATCTTCATGTTCCTCAGAAGAAATAATATCATACAGGTTTAGAACAACGTGAGGGTTAATGCATGATGAGACAATTTTCAGTTGAACTATCTCTTGAACAATGGAAATCCTGGAGCTTCACAGGAATTGTGACTAAATTATTATTATATTATGGCTGTCAAAAGATTAAATATTCACAATTATTCCTGTGATCTTTTGTGTGCGTGTTCTTTTTTGATATGCTTTTAGTTCCTTTTTGAAGATAGAAAAATTATTTTGGTTCGCTCGGAGTGAATATATCAAAAATTACTTATTAAACTTTGATGATAATTACATACAAAAACTGCAAATTACATTTGTTAAACCTCCCATCTCGACTCCCTTATAAATACATTTGCCATTAAGGTTTTTCTTAGAGAACGTTTCTCTGTGATTGTTCCATAAAACGTCAAAATATGATTCAAAACAATCTCATGTATGTTAAGGGAGAGAGGAAGCCATTCACTTGGGGAGTCACTTGTGAATTGTTTTTAGTTTTAAAGTCAATAGTTTTAGTAGTAGTAATAATACTTATAAGAAGATGATCCATTTTAATATCTATAATAATGCTAAAAATTATCCAATATAGTATGCCTTCAAATAAACACATTGGTGATGGTGAACCCACAGTATGGATTCACATCAGTAGTTGTAGTCGTAATAGTATATTTTTATTAATTTAATAATTAGTTAAATGTATTACTTTATAATATGTGTATATAATTTAATAATAATAATTAGTATTGTTATATTTTTATTATAATTATTTAATTTAATGGTAACGAGGAATGTTTTGGTCCTGGATCAACATTCTTGTCAAACAAAGGATGTTGATCCAGGACGTCCTACTTGGCTGAAACACATTGTTTGCTCTAAAACACACTTGGACTGGTTTAACCGTCTTCATCTGGTATAATCCAGTTTTTCCAAAAGTACTATGAAGCAGATTATTCAGGTTGTATGGATTTGATTTGTTTAACCAAGCAGTATGAGATGCCATGCACCTCATACACCCATATCCCTCTGTTTTCCCTTGTTTCATTTGTTCTGTTCATACATAACTTCTCTAGCAGCAGGATGCTGATTTATCTCTCTCTCTCTCTCTCTCTCTCTCGCCCCATGCAGATCCCGTCCACGGTGCGCTCCATTCATCAGGATAAAATTCTTGCTCTGCGACAGCAGACGCAGTTCTTGTGGGAGGCCTACTTCTCATCCATGGAGAAGATTGTGCTCACCACTCTAGAAGTAAGCGATGACTGTTCAGTCATGCAGTCTCCCACTGACTCTCTCTCACACACACACACACACGCTCTCTCATTCCACAGCTGTGAAACTCACAAGAGCCGCTTCATACACACAGGCTGGGTTCAAATATTTTGGCAGAAAGTGTCGAATTATGATGATTTATTAGGGGTTGTGCTAAGTGCATACACATTCTCATGCCTTGTTTAATTCTGTATGTCCCCTTTATCATTGTCTAGGAAATGATGTGTTTGCCCTTGGTTCATTGACCTCTCTTTAGTTATTAGCTTGACTTGCATTTGGCCAGACACAGAGCTCAGATACAGTGGCCCTAAAAGTATTTGGATGCTTTTGTGCTTTTTGCTGAAACGTCTGTTTATTTGGCACTGTTATATATGAAATATATTCTGTCAAAAGCTTTGTTATTGTAACTGTTCCCTCCGCTTCTTAGATCAACATGCCATTTGGGGTCCATGTTTAGCAACTGACAGTGTCATACAATGTATAAGCATCTGCAATTAACATATCAAAGCAATTAACCCCAGGAGACTATGAGCTAGCGACAGAGCTGTCAGAGCCCCTCCTCCCCAGCATCCCACAGCGTGGGTGCAGCGTTATTGCAATTACAGCTAGCATCCGAAGAGTTGCTTTCATCCGCTGCCCTCCATTTGGAAGATTGCGGCCATCCTGTTGCGAGATTGAGTCGTCAATCACATGTCTTCAGTCACTAAAAGGGAGGACTTTTAGCTGAGCAAGAGGAACAGGCTTTCATCAGCCACTCAGATTGGGTTTTTAAGATGACAAGTGGGGTTCTGCAAGGTTGAAAGACCACGGCTTAATATCAATGCTTGTGCCGAATGGTTATTGACTGCTCCAGGGGGGAGCAAGAAGAAAACACAGGGGAAACACTCAAACTTGTGCTTTAAATTATATTATATTACAAAATGTCACCTCAGATGACATTTTGTAATATAATATAATAATGTTCAACTGGTTGGGGAGTGTAAGATTTTGTTTTTGTTTTTAAAGGCTGCATTTGTTTGATAAAATATATTTAAAGCATTAATATTGTGGAATATTATTACAATTTTAAATAAGTATTTTTATTGGAATATATTTTAAAATGAAATGTATTTTTGTGATGGCAAAGCTGAATTTTTCAGCAGTCATTACTCTCTTCGTTACTTAATTACTTAGTCACATCATCCTTCAGAAATCATTCTAAAATGCTGATTTGCTTCTCAAGAAAAAAAAATTAAACCGGTGTACTGTAATATTTTTTGTGAAAAATAAATCAGGTTATTTTAATAAATACATAGTTCAAAAGGGCAGTATTTATTATAAATATTATAAATATCTTAACTGTCATTTTTGTTTATTTTAATGCATCCTTGCTGGCTAAAACTATGAATTTATTAATAATAAATGACCTCAAACTTTTGATTGGTAGTGTGTATTACATTATATTATGCCATTTTAATGAAATTATAATTATTAAATGTGACTCGACAACATATTGACAATTTAAAGTATTTTTTATAACAAAAAACTTAAAAAATAACACTGGGTATTTTCTGATTCTGTTTGGTGGTACTTAATTACACTTCACCTTGAATGCCTCATTTCTATTCAATATTAACTGAACACTTAGATTTGTTGCCCTGGGTCTTCTTTGTGTAATCATTCTGAATCGACATGCATGATTAGTCCTAATTACCATTATTTATGCAGAACAAGTTTATCTTCCCTATTCACCTTCCCATACACCTGAACTAATTGTGCAGCTGTGATTCTGTCTACATAGAATGTGTTTGTATTGGAAAGTTATATTTGTATGCATGGAATAAGGTTGTCCGTGGAATCTCACCATCTTTCAACTGATGAATGCATTCGGGATCCTGCTCAAGACTTTTGTAATTTGTACCACAAAAAAGCCTCCAGGCTAGTATTAAAAAGCTGCAATGAAGACACAATCTCAGAGACATCCAGCTTGTGTGGAAACCTATTAGATTAGGCTGTCACTAAGCCAAGCCACTTTCACACCAATGGGCACAATATAAACCAAAACGACGACAACAACAAAAAAGCCTATCAGTCTTTGTCTCTTTTTACAGCAGCCATTCATCGCCGAGAGCCTCACTCAAGGCCAGAGAAGCAATTGCTCCTCTTAATGCTGGAGCAGCTGATTGGCACGATGAGAGTGGTGAAATCGCTGGAGCATTTGATCATTTGTCTCATAGTTTATTGACCCAGAGCGGCACCTCAACTTGAAGTTTCAATTTGAAACATTAATTTACCCTTTCACAAAGACTTCTCCAAATGACAACCTCACAGCTCTCATGGGCGAGGAATTTAGCTGGAGTTGTTTAAACAGGCTGTTATGCAGGCTTTTTATTTGCTTGTTTACTTGTTTGTGTAGATCATACAGGACAGAGTGCTTCAGCAGACCTCCAGGAGCAATCTGATGTGGAACAGTCATCCCGGTGGACTTTTTACACTACCCCAGTACTCGTCCTACCTGGGCGACTTCCCTTTCTTCTACGCCAAACTTGGTAATTGACAATCATCTTCTTTATAGCACATAGTTTTTCCAGAGTTAGAGACAAAGCTGTTTCTAAAATTGCTCTATTGTTATTATAGTGCACTATTTAGGGGTTTGCCATTATTGTAGTGTTGTCCAAATTCCAAGTGAACAGAGATGTAGAGATTTCTTTTATACCTATAATTCGCTGAATACTTGCTGAAAAATGATTTTATAATCTAATGGTGAAAATGTTGAGCATAGGTGAAGAGTTTGTAGTTTCCTTCGTTCTAGCAATTTTTTCATTATTTAAATTTACATTTAGTCATTTAGCAGACGCTTTTATTCAAAGTGACTTACAAATGAGAACAATGGAAGCAATGAAAATCAACAAAAGAGCAAGGATATGCAAGTGCTATGACAAGTCTCAGTTAGCCTAACGCAGAAAGCAAGTTTTTTTATTTATTATATAATAAAAGATAACAGAGAATAGAAAAAGAATTAGGGATGCATCGATCCGATACTCTGGATCAGTATCGGCTCCGATCTGGTCATTTTCCGTGGATCGTGTATCGGTTAGACAAGACCCGATCCAAATCCAATGTTGTGCGTATACTATTCTGTGCTGTTGTTAAGCCCCACGAAAACCACAAACATCATAAAGCACCATAAAGTGTTTGTGCATTATATTTAAAGTGTTTTGAAGCTGTTCCATAGTTTAATCCGAGGTACAGATGAATATTTAAGTCGTTAAATTCAAGTTCACAAACTCTTCTCTCCGCTACGTCTGTCTGTCATCCTCCATTCAGCATTCAAACTGTGTGTTGCGTTCGTTTACTAGTCATACTCTCTTCAGGAGCGCAGTCACTGAGGTTTAAAACTGTTAAAAGAAAAGGCTCAATAAACTAACGCACAGATTTAATACAGTACTTATCAATATATCTTCCCCCTGTACTTTTCTTTTCTATGCGGACTCAGAAGGCTGTGTGCTGTGACTCCATGTTGTTTCAAGAGCATCATTCTGCACACTGGATGTGCATTGCACCGCGCTGTATTGAGCCTTTCGTTTTACAATACTTTAGCGCAATGAAATATAATAATAGTTTTCCTTGTTCTGTCCTATCTATCATATGTTGCTGCCTTATTACTGTGCTATACATTTAAAAAAAATTGCGGTCTCGCAACCCACTTTTTGGCTGCATACCCAGCACTTTTGACCCACCAGTTGAGAAACACTGTAATAGATTGTGTTTAACTCACAGAAGAGTGACGAACGTATAGTATTCTAAGTTACATAAAAAAAAAAACCTGCGCTGGTATCGGATTGGATCGGTATTGGCTGATCCTCAGAATTCGCGGGATCGGATCGGTTCTGAAAAAATTGTATCGTTGCATCCCTAAAAAGAATGGAGCAAGCTATTACGTGTTGCTAATAGTCTTACATTGTAATAATTTAATAAAAAAGTGAATGTAATATTTTAGTCATGTTTCTATTTAATTCTATCAAAAATGTCAACTCAAAAGAGAAATTATAAAATATATATTGTATAATGTAAATATGACCTGTGCTGGCAAAATGAGTCAGAATGCGCATGGGCTAATTTTAAGATATAGACAAAAAGTGACAAATACAGAATTTCTGGTTTTCGCATAAATGAGTTCACACAAGTCCTTGTCTAGCAATCACAATGCTCCAAATAGTAATTAAACATCTAAAATGATCTTTATTTGTAAATTTTCTGAGAGGAGCACCTTTTTTCCACTCACTTTTCGCGCTGCCGCTGGCGCTGCCGGATATTTGAATCACGGAAATAAAGGTGCTTCCGTCAGTGCGCAATCCCAAAACGAATACTGTATACACAAAATTAAAGTATTTCAGTTGGCTATTTACACAAACATAATCTCTTATGTCTTCAGTGAACGTTTGGGGAACTGTTGGGAATGTCTGATGTGTAACATTATATTATATCCATGCAGCACAGTAGGACTTACTATATAGCCATCTGTCTCATTCATGTTGGGCAGTGGCTATTTGCAATAAAATAGAAAATAGAAAATAAAGGAACCATATATCTTCTGATTTCGCTCACCAGTTTGTTGATTTACATTTATTCTGTTATGTCACATTGACTGTATAGGGAATAAGTGAACAAGTGAGTGATTTTGGACACAGCAAAAGACTTTGTGACACTTTTCTCCTAAACTTTTCTGAAACTAGTCCTGCATGACATTTTGTTCAAATGTTTCTGGAATGAATGAGCTTTCTAAGACATGACAGGCAGGCATTATGGGACTTTCGGATCCTCTTTCATCTTTTACAGACGTGGGTCTTGTCATAGCCACATTTTGACTAGCCTCATTCAAAACCCAAGTTGCGTTGTCACTGGTTCTCTCCTTTGTCATCATCTGATTTATTTTTAAACACCCTCTCCTGCCATCTCTTAATTGCAGAGGTGTCTTGATATCTACAAATTTACCATGTAGCTAAGTGACAACCATTGTACAACGTGATAGATTATCGACCAGCCCTGTGTAATTGGATCGCAAAATCCATATTCACAATCTAAAGTCGTGCATCGCCACAGTTGCTAATGCAGCCCACACATGCTTCTATCTTAATCTGTACTGCTTGTCAGGCCAATCAATATGAAGCCGTTGATTGAGCACCTCTTGTCAGTCGGAAAATGTAAGAATAAAAAAAAATGTGGTAGCCAACAAGAAGTATCTGCTTGTATCTGTGCAAGAATTAGCATATTTTTGTATAGCTTTTTTACGATACAGTCGTTGCAAAGCCACTTTACAGGAAATTAAGTTTCTACAATAGATTTATATATTGTAGAAACTCAATATATTTAACTTATGGCAAAATTTGGTTAATTCTGTATATTTTCTGAGGGGTTGACATCATCTCTTCACAGGTGTTCGGTTATCTCGGATCATTTAAGGGTTGGATCTGAAGCTTGTTACCACGGGATGTTAATCCAGAGTTTTGCAACCTTAGGGAGCGGGTTGGATTGTAGCGTGATAGAAGATTAGTTAGATACGCAGGAGCTAAACCAATTTTTATTTTTACCCTGTCAGTGCCTTAGGCAAATTTAGGGCCTTATAGGCAAGTAATGATATTTTGTAGCTGATACGGAACTTAATAGGTAGCCAGTGCATAGACCGTAAAATTCGAGTAATATTATCATATTTGCTTGACCTGGTAAGGACTCTAGCCGCAGCATTTTTATGCGATCTGTTAAGGGTGTGAACCTACACTGATCTTACGGTTCGGTTTGATTACGATTATCATGTCATCGATTCGGTTCAATTCGATATCACGGTGAATTGACGATGCGAGGACTGGAATTGAGAACCGCTGAGTTACACACAGCGTGACCTCTTCAGGTCGTGCTTACCAGGTTGTTCATGAAAGCCAGATGTCAGCTTTTGAAGTAGTTGGAGCATGTTTAATTATACGCGCACTCGCGTCTCGCCTCCCTCCGCCATTGTATGCTACAACAAAGCATGTATGCGACAAATGACGTCAGAAAAGCTTCAGTACATTATAATCGGTTATGGTCTATTACTGAACCGATACCGAATTGTTCTAGTCTGCATTGCGATACACCGTAGAAACGATTAATTTTGACACCCCTACTATCTGTAGCTTGTTTATTGAAGATGCAGGACAACTACCTAGCAGTGCATTACAATAGTCCAGTCTAGAGGTCATGAATGCATGAACTAACTTTTCTGCATCAGAAACAGTTAACGTGTTCTGTGGCTTGGCTATTTAATAACTCTAAAACATGGATTATTTATCTCTCATTAAATCCCACTTTAGTCATACCACTAAATCATATTGCTTGAAGTATTTTATAGATATATTTGGTGTATTATAAAACACACAGGAGCTCTGCACAGAGCTCTTCAGAAAGCTTCACATAATCCGAGTTTGAAATTCTGTCATTCAATAAGCTGTATGTATAAAGTATTTTATCAAATGTTACAGCTTTTATTAGATACTTTTTTTTACACTTTATGATTAAGTCAATTCAGTAGAATTCCATAGATTTCCTCCAAGATCAGTGAACAGGTGCAGCATAGAACTGGTATCTCATTTTTGTCTGATCATGGTTCTTTCAATTTAATTCTCCTGTTTTGTCTTTTTTAGGGATCAAGCCGAATCCCAAGTTCACTGCTGTTATCCATGCAGTCACACCCCTGGTTTCTCAGTCTCAGCCTATTCTCAAGCTCCTCGTCTCGGTGGCAAGGTCACAGTATTGTGCTCAGGTAAGATCCACTTCTTTTGATGGCTGATTAATTCATTAAAACAATGGCAAATTACTGCATATACTGCATTTGCTGAAAAAAAGTCCCAAATTAAGATGATTCAGAGATTAAACCTGGCTTTAGTGCCTTTAATTCATTTAATATTTAAATAATCAGTACTTTGTTTAGATAGTTGCACTAAATTAGTGGTTCTCGACCATTGGGTCCCAGGAAACTTCCAGGAGCTCCGCAGGATGACTTTAAATTAATAAATTATGAATATATAATAAAATAGTCAACTCGAATCTAAACTAAAATGCTAAAAACACATAAAATCAATAACTTATTTTTATGGAAGAACATACAGTTCTTGAAATCACAAAATGAATCATGGTAAAGTTTAATATCTCAATAATTTTAGATTCTGTTAATATATAAAGTTTGAAAACAATTACCGCAGAAATATCAGTTTAAAATATGCAGAAATATCAGTATAGAATATATGGGCCCATACAGATAATGAATATTATGATGGACAAAAAGGGCGTTTGAGTCAAAAAGACTGACCAATGCTCTAAATTAATATTAAATTGACAGTCCTGCTATAATCTATAACGATGAAAAAACTGATAAATTAAATTAATACATTATTTAAATAATAATACATTTATCAATTAGTTAACAAATTGTTTAATTTAATACATTTATATTATATAATAAAATAGTCAAACTCTAAATTGAAATGCTAAAAACACATCAAATCTATAATTGTTGTTCTTATGGAAGAACCTGCAGTTCCTGAAATCACAAGATAAATCATGGTAACCAGTTTTATATATCAATCATTTTAATTTCTGTTAATATAAAAAAGTTTGAAAACAAGCAGTTTTGTCATAATTACAGAAGAAATATTAAAATATCTATAGACTCTATGGGCCTATATAGATAATACATGTTGTGATGGACACTCAGTCAAAAATGCTGAATACTCTGAAAGTGCTCCACAAGACATCTATGATTATATTACTGGATGCTCAAAATTGAATGGCAGAATGCAAGTTTTAAACAGCTTATTGTACAGGTAAGTTAATCACGTTCTAATCTAATGCACTGCTGCACTGTAACGCACACACATAGGCTACAGACAGTAGCGTGTACCATACATCACGCCCAGATTGCGCGCACAGTATCATTCAGCACGCAAATGTATTGTCAACACTGTTCTGTGATTTCTTGGTAAAATAGCTTAGAAACTAAAAAGTTCAAGCATATATTTCTTAATAACTTAATCCCACAGCTTCACTACTAGTAGAAAGACGCTGCCAGGTAGAGTTAATTCACACTCGCAATCACTCTCACTAATGCATTCATTCATATGAATGTAATCTTTACTGTACAATCTGTATCTGATTTAGAACGAGCAGAAGTCTGTGAGAAATATAACGATCCAAAGACTAAAGAACTTATAAAAATAAACTGTCTTCAGCAACTAGTTGACTTCGACTTGACTTTCATCACATAAAAGTCGACTTTAAAGAATCAGAAGTTGTTCAACCCCTAATTTTGAGTGGAAGCAGAAAAGCTCTGATTTTTGTGCCCGTTTCTTTAAATCCAAATGAGCTGCAGCTCCCGCCCGCTTTCCAGAATAGAGCTGCGCCATTTCAGCTCGTACCTGCTAAAACATGTTTTGGTTCTGACTATCATGTTTATCCTGCTGAAATCGTGCGTTTTAAACCATATTAGTTTAAACTTCTTATATGGTTTTCTGAGTGCACGCATCTGAAACACATGGACAGAGAGTGGCTGTCACCGCATGTGAGTAAATTAAGTTCTCATTCACAAACAAGTTTACGTTAAAAACACACACGAGTTACAAAAACAGTCAGTTATGTCGGTGAAGGTAAACAGCTGGGAAATAAATCACATTATTATTTTAGATCTCTGTGGCAGCAATATACAGTAAATAAATAAAAAAATCCACTGCTCTCTTTTCTCCTCTGAGGCTGGGACTAAATAGTGTTCTGTGCTTGTCAGTGCAGCTAAAGACAGAACAGTTAGCATGTTTTGCTCAAACTTAAACCGTGGCATTAGAGCTGCTACACTGTTGTCGCTTGCAAAATCAAAATGATGGTGCAGCAGGTGGAAACTTACAGATTAAGGTGCGGTAATATTATGAGATCCCTTTGCCGCGTTACCAAGGGAATGAAATCAGACGCGCTCGTTTTTTCAGAAGCTTGCTAAAAAAGTCTTACTAAAACAAAGTTACTGGGTTAATCTTTTTCACGTTTCCTTGGTTGGTAGATGCACTGGGGACCTGATTATAGCACTTAAAACCTGGAAAAGTTAGATTTCCATGATTTGTTACCTTTAACATTATATTGACTGCCCTGCTACACATCATATAATGATAAAAAACAACATCTGTACCAGTATCAGAGCTGACTGCGGTTTTTGACCTGAACTAGTTACTTAGTTATTTTCTTTACTTCTTGAGGCTTCCCATTTGGCTGTTTGATACCTGAACTTCAGAAAATGCTGAAATTTGTTTCCTCAATTTGATCTGATGAGGACACAGAGCAATGTTGTTTTCCTCCTTGAAGATGAGTGGATATCTCTAAATATTAAAAGCGTCATACTTTCAGTGCATCTGGACGACTCGTCTCTGCCGCCCCCTCAGTTTACACCCCTCTTAAACCTCAGGGACTACATCAAAACTCAGCAGCCCGTGCGTTTCCATGGCATCCAATGCCTTCTGAAGTGTTTACCACCCTGGGAACCAATACGTATCGATTCATCTCTAATGTGAAGGAGAGAGAGAGAGGCTAGTGGGGGAGGAGAGATGGGGAATTAAATGCAATGTGTCCCTGCTGACTGTGCAAAGCATGTTGCGCACACACAAGCTGGCCCTTTTTTCAGACTGTCTCCTCTCTTCTCCGCGGGAGGGCTTGAGAAAACTCGACTGCTGAACGCTTGGCTTTTGTTTCTCTGGCGGAGCTTGAATTGAGCACGCTCTACTCCAGCTGAAGTGGAGGGATGAGAATAGCAATGCTAGCCCCTTTAGCTACAATTCATCAGCCAGAGTCTTTGTGTAGAGGAATGGAAAGGAAGTAGAGGAAAGAGGGATATAAATAAACAAGGGGAGGCAGAGGAGAAAGACGGGTTATCTTTTGAGCTGGTTCTGGCAGGCTAGGTAACTGCTTCAACTGATGACAGTTAAAAATACCTATTTAAATTAGGTGCATAAACTATTTACAGGATCCCTGCAGGTCCTAAAATCTCTTAAATTTAGTTAATCAAATTTAAGTCGTTAAAAGCTATTATCCTAAATGGTAAAACAGGAGTCTTAATTATCATTTTAACAGGTCTTAAATTTGGGCACAGAAAAATGACTTTACATTTTGTGGGATGTAATTAAATGTGTGATGCACGTTCAAAGTCAGAACTCAGTGCTGCGTCGGTGCAGTTCACAGTCAGTGAATACTGCACATTTATGCCAAGTGATTTCTTATGACCTACTGTTGAAAGAAGAGTGCATATTTTATCTCTCTAATCTTTTTCAGTGAGCAGCTAGAAGTAGTATAATATAGACATTTTGAAAATGAAGTTCTGATTTATTTTGGGCTTGTTTACAATTAAAATGTTTACCCTTTTTCTGGTTACTATGGTTATACAATAAACTGCGGTTACACTTTACTTTAAAGGGATACTCCACCCCAAAAAAAAAAAAAAAAAATGAATCTGTTTTTGCAAAAACTCTTCATATATAGATTTTTTGTATCAGCACAATAATAGGTATAATAATATTTGTATTCCCTTTCTTTAAACACATTATAATTTCAGCTAAATCCAACATCGGCCAACCTCCAATTTGCATGCACTGATGTATTGGTTCAAGACGAAATGTCAAATTATTGTATAAAATGTGTATTTTAAATTTGCACAAAAAAAACATGAATAAAGGCCTCCTGTAGCAAATCACTGAGTTTTGGTTAGAAAAATATCCATATTAAAAATGTATACAACAGTAATCTCTAGCTTCCACTAACTGTCATACACGCGTTGGCTAGCTTAAGCTTCAGTGAGAAGTTACGAACGCGAACGCGCAGAGAAGGCAAAACGAAACACTGGTCACGAATTAGAACGAGGATTTGTAAAGAAAAACGATTGTATTAATCTGAAAGAAAATCATATACACCTAGGATGGCTTGATGGTGAGTCAATTTTGGGTGAACTATTCGTTTAAAGGTTTATCCTTGCCTTTTTAATTAAGTAAATGTGATTGAAGTTAATTAATAATGTGGGTATTTCTGAATGGACATACATTATTAATTATGGTAAAAAGTCTTTCATTTGACTTTGAAAAACTTTATAGATACCCTGACTTATCAAAATCAAGTAGTCTGTCGATTGAACAACTAGTCAACTAAACCCTCTTAACTGGAACAGCCTGGAATAAATTAGGCTTTCTTTGAGTTCAGTACATTTTTCAGGGATGTTTACATAAAGTTGGACAATATTTTTGAAGATTACATTGGTTATATCTAAGCTATTATATGTATGATTCTCACTACTTGATTGTTCAGTTGTTGGACGACTAGTTGACTGAATTGTATAGTTGATTCATACTTTAAATCCACCCCAGTATGGAGCTTCACTCATGTCAACATGCTTTAGCGTTCCTGGTCCTATCTTTGCCTCGCTCCTCTGCATTATCAAAAAATCCAACCTTCAGGCTTTGTTTTGTTTCTAAGAGTTTAAGTAGTTTAATTAATGTCTCTGATCTTATTATAGATTATAGAATACTTAGTTTGAAGAGGCCTCTGATCCTCCTGCGTGGAATATCATTAGACAGTCAAGCTTTCATTTATTATGTTCTGCTCTGTGGCTTGAGAGCTACGTGACTCTGTGATTGTGAGTTAATGAAATGAAAGATGTGGTTAAGTAAAAGGCTTGATGGCTGTTTATATCACCAGCGCGTTAAAACAGGATTTTAAAATCAGTGCATTAATATAGTACTTTTTCATTTTGAACAGCTCTTGTGTATAATAACGATGCTCATGCGGCAGCAATTGATTCCCAATGCATTCGTGAACAACAAAAAGTGCACTAAAAATTCACATTTAATAAATATAATTTTTACTTTACCCAATTTCACTTTCACAGATTTATTGCTTTTTGTCAGCTTATTCAGTGTACGCTTGTCTTTTCATGTTTTGATGTCAAGACCAGAGACCTGATAATTTCAGCATTTTAAATCTCATTTATATGCATTTATTTTTCTTGTGGATTTTTAAAGCGGTCTATCAACGTTTTTTGTACATAAAAACCTGAAAGCATGTAGGGCTCTTGTCAGAGTATTGGGTTGATTCCAAATACTCAAGCGCTCTTAATGAGTTATTTAACCCTGCTCTGTGAACTAAGTGACTTCTAAATCACAGACACTCTCTGAGAGGAAGGGCCCCTCTTAAAATGTTCCACATGAAACATTTATGAGTGTTAACGTAAAACCAGAGCCAGTCACTTCAGCCGGAGGTGTAATCACTCAGACACTTCAAAGTGACAAAACAAAATTAATATAAAAACTCATGGCTATGACAAGCTGTAAATTGAAACTGACATCACATCCCACATTTGGGACATTCCAGGCTAATGCTGAAACCAGATACACAATTACAGAAATGTGTGTGTGTGAACTCACAAAGTAAAAGCCTTGTATATGTGTTTGGCATTCACTGTATATGTTTTGCTGTCACATGCTCTATTTAAGTGTGGCTTTTAATGAAGTATGGCCATGTATGAAAGTACAGAGTACAGTATATTATTATTTGTATTATTACATTTCTTTGGAAAGAAACATAAGCTATGGACTGGATATGAATTGATGTGGGGGGATCCATTCTGCCCTTGAGGCCTCAGTAATGGAAATGTACAGTATAATTCAAAAGAATACATCGTTTTGGAAATTGCTTTGTGTTTCTAATCTCTCTTTCTTTCTGACTTTTCTCAGATTATTGTATTGTGGAATTGTGACAAGCCTTTACCTGCCAAGCATCGATGGCCGGCCACCTCAGTGCCCATTATTGTAATCGAAGGAGAGAACAAGGTGATATATGGTTTCTTTGTGATTTCAATAAGTTTCCCAAGTTATTTCAACTTTATTTGGCATGTTAAAGCGGAGAAATCACATTGACAGCATTAGATATAAAGTGAAAAAAAATAAATGCATGAAACATTGTGAATGCTGGATTTAATGTATACGCTACTTACAAAAAATATTACTTCTATTAATCAATGCATCTTAACTTGATAAAAAGTAACCGTTAAGACTTATATAAAGTAAAAAAAAAATGCTGTTCTTGTGAACTTTCTATTCATCAAACAATCATGTAAAAATTATCACTCACAAATATTATCCAGCACAACTGTTTTCAACATTGATGATAATCAGAAATGTTTCCTGAATATCAAATCAGCATATTAAAATGAATCCTGAAGGATCATGTGACACTGAAGGCTGATTTTAAAATGGAAAGAGTGATTTTTAATTGCACTAGTATTTCACAGTGTTACTGTATCTTTGATCAAATAAATGTAGCCTTAGTGAGCGTAAGAATTCTTTCAAAAGCATTTTTAACAGCAAATGTAATGTTTTTCATTGCTAATGAAAGTTATCCTGATAAAGTAGTTGTTGATAGGGTGTGTGTGGAGCATAGAGGGACTGCGGGTAGTGTTTCCCGGTGTTTGGAGCAGAGAGGGAATAGTTTTCCTCTGGCTGAGGGAGGAGAGCAGTGTGCCAGTCAGTCTGTGGTTTGTACGGCTTGTGGCTGTCTTGTTTACAGAGTGGTGTGTCCGTGTGTGTTTTCCCACCCAGACTAGCTGACGAGGAGACAGCTCTTTTAAGCTGTGATAGACAGCCTGGTCCCATGCCACACTGAAGTGTTGCTCTGGGAATTTTCCTTATTAAACACTCCCATTTCTACAGTATATGAGATTCTACAGAGAGTACTGTGCCTCTCAGACTCACTTCCTGTGCTGCACTCTGCACTGAATTTCATTAAGCACTACATGAAACAACATTAACTACTTATTGAGGACAGGTTTAATTTTTGTGTGAAGGAAAATAATATATGGCAGAACTTGATTTTAGCCATTGAGATTTGAGTGTGAAAAATTGATTCTATGTAATTTTGTGAACATTACATTTCCTGTCCGTTGAGCAGAGTAATGTCAACAGAAAAGTTTTAAATTAAGAATAACAAGCATGCAGAATCGCACACTGTGTGATATGATTGTAAATAAGATCTTTTGGGGGGCTTTAGTAGTGATACACCCTAATGAATTGTTTTACAGAGACTAAAATTAAAATTTTCGTATAGCCAGAAACCAAAAATGTTGGTAATTAAATCTGGGTAATTGAACCCTGCTGTTCAGTGTTGTTTTCTCATGAGATAAATTAAACCAGTTATAGTAATGTTCTTCTGCAGCCAAGCTTATCCATGTTTTTTTGCAAGAAATGGACACTGACATAGTCAAAGCACAATTTTTTTCTGTTTTAAACTAATTATCTGTAATTGTTAGTAGTAATTTATCAGTGGATCGTAGTAAAATGATATGACTCGACTGAATTTTCAGACTTTATTCTGTGCTCCGGTACTATGGCGTCTGTGGATTTGCAGGAGACAGATGTGAGACTTCCAGCGTTAGATTTAATCCTGACTTCACAGAGCCGTCGCTCACCTGCACATAACTCATCTTTCACCTTCATATTGTGGCTGTGGCTTTCCAGAAGTGCAGATTGTGTGTGGAGTGGTCCCTGTGGGCACTGCTGGTAGACTGCTTGTGTGACTGTGGGAGATTTACAATGGGAAGCGTGTGTGTGTATTATTTCCTGTTTAGTTGTGCTTTCAGACACCGTCCTATTTTGATGCATTTATGAGTCTGTTTGTCACTCCCTGACACTATTTTGATGTTTAGTGCCGTCGAGGCTTGTTTTGCCCATATGTGTTTTGACAAAAGTTAAATGAAATGCTTGCATGTGTGTCCATGTTTATGATGCGAGTGAGGGGATGTGTGTGGGTGGCCTGTTGTTGTGAGGTCTGGGACAGGACTTACATTTTTGTCTCGTTTTGTAAATTTCCGCATCTTATTAGTGATCAAGCACACATGCACAACAGTAACCAAATATTTGGAGTTTAATCCAAACAGAGAAAAATATGGAGGAATTTTTTCTTGTATCATGCAAGCTTTCTATCTAAAGTTTAAGATAAAATCTGACTCTGTGTTTATTTTCTATCTGTAGGTCATGAGCAGTCGGTTTCAGCCCTATGACAGTATCATCAGCGATGCAGTGTTAAGTCTGGATGAGGACACTGTGTTGTCAACCACTGAGGTATGGACTATAATTCTTCCCATCTGTCTCTCTCCCACTCTTTCTCTCTCTCTGAGTCACACGTCAGCAGTGAGGGTGACTGCCGTCCTGAGCTGTTAGCCTGTGGCCCTGCTGAAGATGGTGCTTCCTCCTGGAAAGTTTCTTTTTTCATTTTCTATCACTATTCATGGCTGTAGATGTCATCTTTTTGCTGTTTTCTGGGGTCTTTGACAGGAGGTCGTTGACGTTTTTATTTTAGGATTGCCAAAGTTAATGTGTGAGATTTAAAGACACATTTAAAATAGTTATTGTTTATTATGAGTTAATATTGTTAATAAAATATATTTAAATTAGAACCATCAGATATGATTAAAATTTCATATATGAACATCTATTACTTGTTTAGTATTTTCCTTTTTATTTATTTAAATTCGTTTTTTTATTGCGATTATTTTGTTTTTGTATGTCCAGGTGCATCTCAATAAATTAGAATGTCGTGGAAATGTTCATTTATTTCAGTAATTCAACTCAAATTGTGAAACTCGTGTATTAAATAAATTCAATGCAGACAGGCTGAAGTAGTTTTAGTCTTTGGTTCTTTTAATTGTGGTGATTTTGGCTCACATTTAACAAAAGCCCACCAATTCACTATCTCAACAAATTAGAATATGGTGACATGCTAATCAGTTAATCAACTCAAAACACCTGCAAAGGTTTCCTGAGCCTTCAAAATGGTCTCTCAGTTTGGGTCACTAGGCTACACAATCATGGGGAAGACTGCTGATCTGACAGTTGTCCAGAAGA